>OY748310.1:2470097-2747442 GCA_963556515.1 Nudaria mundana
CCAGTTTTAGTGGTTAACATTTAAGGCCCTTTGCACACGGCGTCGTATAAGCGTATCGTAATACGTGCGTACGACATCTCTTACGGTTCGCTGCAACACATGATGAAACCAGCACAGGTTCGCTCCTGCATGGAGTACTGCTCGCACCTTTGGGATGGATCCGCCCGCCACCAGCTTCAGGCCCTGGAAGCTACTGACAGAAGCGCCAGAAAAATTAGAAGCGATGAGGCGCTTACAAGCAACCGACTTCAGAGCCTCGACCATCGCCGTCTGGTTGCGAGTCTGTGTGTCTTCTACAAGTTCTACAAGTGTGCGCAGGAATTGCATGAATTAATTCCACCAGCACCATTCCTTCATCGGACATCAAGGCGTGGTCTGAGATTCCATCCGTATGTGGTCGATATTCCACCTCTTCGTACCTCTCGATTCGCTTCATCTTTCATCATGCGAACCGCTAAGGAATGGAATTCCCTTCCAGCGTCATTGTTCCCCGATACATATAATCTTGGGATTTTAAAGGCAAGAGTAAATAGGCATTATTTGAGTTTGCGTGCTTCATCTTAGACCGCATCGTTGCTTAACATTAGGTAAGATTGCGGTCAAACGCACTCAAATTTATTCATAAAAAAACCAAAAGGGGTTCTGAGACTTTTACTACGGAACCCTAAAAAGTATACCTACCTCTAGTAGAGATTCTGGTGTAGTTCTACTTTGTGTTTTGTCATGATGAGTAGGTACACACCTAGAGACGCTCTATTTGGCTCCCTGTCTGGGTTTAATATCGTTTCTGTCTCGAATGTCTCCTATAACGCAATATCTGCTGTAACTTACAGACTACTGTCGTTCTAAAAAGGCTTCCTGCTGAATGTGAGCGTACCTTTATAAAATAAATTAATCCTAAGCAATGAAGGTTGCTATCGTAATTACTAAACCGATTTTGAAAATTCTTCAACTAATACGATAGCTACATTATCCCCGAGTATAGATAAAAGTAAATCACAAAAACTAAAATGTCACCGGCAGGACACAAACTCACGGCCTTTTTCTACTTGTTAGGGGGTCGTATGATAAATAGATAGAACTAAGAATACTTAACGCTTGAATTAACAATTAGGTAATATAACAATGGAAAATTGATGTTGAAATTTAGATAATTGCAATGATTTCGCTAACTAGAAGACATGTTAAACGTCGACATATGTTTCGCCAACTCACGAGGTAATATCAAGACTATCTCAAAGAGACAGCGGCTGTCTCTTCGTTTAACATGTCTTCTAGTTAGCGAAATCATTGCAATTATCTAAATTTCAACATCAATTTTCCATTGTTTTATCATGGACTTTCGCCAGGTAACGCCTGATTCCATTCAGTAATTAGGTATATTGCAAATAATACATGAGACACAAGATAGATTTACTAGGGTTACAAAGATAGGTCAGGTCGTGGCCCTGGGTCCTCGTCACGTGAATCTGAAACAGGTGTCGCTGAGAGTATCACACCTGAGTTGTGCTAGTGGTCGAGAGAGGCTGGTAGGATGTTGCACGCCGTATTTATAGGTATTCGTAGAAATGCTCTGACAACTGAGCTACGATGACTATTCTTCTTCTTTTTTTAAAAACGTGGCTCCATCGATGATCATCGATGATTTCGCCTTTGTCAAGGTAATGTTTGATCTATCACGCACAGATGAACTAGTTACTCTAAACTAGTTCGGGGTGCGGGACAAGGAAACGTTGTTCGGTATTGCAATTGAGCGTCTGGGCCTGGATTATTGCCCAGCGCCAGAGGTAACCTAAAAGGCAACCAGCCACGCACTCCGCAAAAACCCAAGTCCCTACGATGACTCATACCAATCTTTGCTTCGTATTTTAATTTCTAGATCGCGCTTTAAGATAAAAATACAGTTTAATAAAGACATGTTTTTGAATGATCAAATTGTTTACTTCAAGAGAATTTATATCTGTATTAGAACTGACATTTTGTCATTAGACACGATTCATTTACTAATAAAATATGTTATGGGACCAATTATAAATTAAATAATTTGAAGGCAAAAATAATTTAAAATTATGGCATCTACGTCAAATTATGTAAATATATATTGGTCAAATAATTGTAGTAAAGTAATTTATTGGACGTCAACTTTATCTGACAACATAGTTATTATTCGGTCAATAATCTATACTAATAGGTATTATAAAGAGGAAACAAATAAATAAATATTTTTGGACATTCTCACACAACGTCATCTAGCCCAAACTAAGCTATAAGCTTGTGTGATGGGATACTGGATATTGTACTGCATGGGATACAACTGATAAATATACTTATATATTTCTAAATACATACATAATATACATAGAAAACACCCAAACTCCGAAACAAACATTTGTGGATCACACAAATATCTGATTCGACCCAGGAATCGAACCCGAGACTCCGGAGTCGAAAGCCGATGCACTACCGACCACGCCACCGAAGCAGTTAAACGCACCGAAAGATTTGATTGCTTGTTTGAAGCGAATATGTTACGTAACTACTGAAACTATTTTGAAAATTCTTTCACTGATATTTAGCTACATTATCTATGAGTAACATAGGCTATTTTTTATTCCGGTAATGTGTTCCCATGGGAACCGGGAACGAGAAAACTATATCACGCGGATGACCGCGGCGATCAGCTCTATAGTTCATATAGAGAAGGAATGGAAAATGTTAATATTTAAAAAAGTAGTCGAATTTTGATCTCTGTTGTACCTAATTATTATTATACCTGTATCTATAATGTTATTACCATAGTCAGGCCTATGTCACTCGCCTAACAACCGCACAAAATACGTGAACGACACTTGAAGTGGTAAATCAGTAAGGGTTAGTTCTCTTGCTTGTGACACGGTATTGACCATAGAGTTAATATTGAGGCATTAACGTCATAATTATTGGTCGTCCGTGGAACGTCGGAGTGCAAGTTCTGTATGTAAGTACTATTCCCTATTCTGTGCCATAGTTAATCCTAAATTACAATATGGCGTATAAAATGGCCGCCATCAAAAGCCGCAATATTGTGTCAATGACATTATTAGCTGGTTCGTTCCGGAGACAGGAATAGCCGACCTAAATACCAACTGCACGGTTCTTACGGTCGTTATTGAGATATTCTACCAATTTTACACCTATGTTCTCTGATTTAGCACTCTGGGGTTAGACAGAGGTGTGTATTAAACCCACATTTCGTCCAATTTATTGGGTTTGTAATATGGGGTAAGCTCTTGTAAGTTTTTAGGGCGCTATAAAAGGGTATATTTGCTAGAGCTGCGTTTGTCTGCTATGCGTGACACACTTTTCTCATTACCATTTTCCGTGGAACACATAAATGGGATAAAAATGATCTTATGTTACTTATGTTACTCAATGATAGTATCTGCACGCGGGCGTTCGTTGAGGTTACGTAGGTGAATACATTTGCTGATAACCATTCATTTGCTGGTGAACCTTATAGTCGAAAAGTCGGGTAATAAAGAGGTATGTATATATCTCAATAACCACGTAAAATACCTGTTCGTCTTAAGTTTATAATATCTATTTCCTTATTCTTCAAAAACTAGGTAACTGTTCAAAATATATTTTGTAAAAAGAATTTTCAAATTCGAAACAAGTAGGTAATTTATTTCTGATTATGTTTAAACATCTCATACAAAGACTGACCCTTATCATTGCTAAAATGAGAAAAGCAAACAGCCTGAAGGTATTATTATATTAAATAACAGTTGGGTTGCCACTAGTAAATAAGCAAGCGATAGTAAACAAGCCGGATCCTTATTATGTAAATGTTTGATACATTATAAATCCATTAGAAAATTGTACTGCCCCGCCGTGTTTCTTGCCCTTCTTCTTTGATGTGGGATAATCGAATGGGTGGATTATTACTATGTATGTACTCGTATTAACCGAACCCGATTTGTTCAAAAATATTTATGATTTTGTTATCCTCACATGTACTTACCTTATTACTTGGGACCAACAATACCACAAATGTTTGTTTCGAAGTTCGGGTGTTTTCTATACGTATACATAATATTATGCATGTATTTAGAAATAAGTATAAAAGTATGAAGTTAATACTTTCAGGCGTTACTTTTCGGAAGTTCATAGTTAAATTAAATAAATCTAACTACTTTGCAATATTCTGCCACATGCAAATTACCCAACTCTCGTATTTATTCAAGTCCACTTGAATAAATACGAGAGTTGGGTAATTTCCACAAATATTTTAAGACCCAAATTAGCCAATCAGTCCAGCCATCACGTGATGTCGTGACCAAGGGAAATAGGGATTCATTTTTATATATAGAGATATATTATAAGTACAGCACCTTTCGATTGATTATGTTGAAATTAATAAATATCATTTTTCAAAATTTTGTTTTATTTTTTTACAAATATTTTCAATAACATAATAAAAACACCAGGTAAAAAGTAAATACTGATATTCATTAAGTTAAAATGTTATCATTTATCAAAAGCCACAAAACAATTAACAATAGGTACAACATAGGCGGGCTTACTTCTCGATTAATAAGCCATAATTCAAAAGTCTCGTCGTCGAATCACTCATTTGGACATATTTCTGTTTTCGAAACGTCCATAGGCGAAAAGTTCTTTCGATGAATAGTCCATAGTGGAAAACGCCTGTCGTCGAAACACACAAATGCGAACCGTTCTGTCGACGAAACGTCCATAGGGGAATCGTTCTGTCGGTGAATCTTTCAAAAACGAAACGTTTTTACGGTGAATAGTCCAATGGAGAATCGACTGTCGATGAACAGTTGCAGAATCATGAGTAGGTGAAACATTTGTCGATGTTTATGTCTTCTATTTAGCGAAATTAGTGCAATTATATAAAAAATTCAAAGGTCAATTTGACCACACCGTTGGTAAATTACATGTTGGGTTTCCCAACAATGTAGATAATGGTTACTAACAATTATTACAATAATACAATGGAAACATGATGTTGAATTTTTAAATAATTGCAATGAGTTCGCTAAATGGAAGACATTTTTTAAACGTCGACATATTATGTTTCACCAACTCACGAGGCATTATCAAGACTGTCTCAAAGAGCACAGCCGTGCTCTTTGAAAAATATCTTCTATTTAGCGAAATCATTGCAATTATTTAAAAATTCAACATCATATTTCCATTGTTTTATCATGGACTTTCGCCAGGTAACGCCTGACTCCATTCAGAATTATTACAATATAGTTTTTGCATTTGAAGCAATGAGTTTGCTTAAACTATTCTTAAAATATTAAGAAAGAAATTATAAATAGATCACAAAAACTGATGTCATCGGCGGGACTCGAGAACCCACGGCCTTTCCCTAACAGGGGGACTGCTCCACCAACTGAGCTACGATGACCACTACCGACGACATCGAATTTTTGCTTCATATCATATTCATAATTTCTACATCGCGCTAAAGGTTAGCGTTGGATCCACCTACCGCAGTTCTACCTAACCTTAAGAAAGCCTATTGCCGTCACCGGGCACACATATAATGGGTTATGTCTAAAATGGCCGAATGAATTTAATAAAAAGTAGCAGCAATATTGTAACTTTGAAAAAAAAAATTGAAACCGTGTTCTAAAACTTATCTTCTATTTAAAATACCACTTAACTATGCCATTGAGTACAATAAACATAATTACCTAAATTTAGGTTATGGAGTATACACTTCTTACTTTACCCATTGAGTTACTAGTATTTACATTATGAAGACAGTTAACACTATAGAATGGTCGTTACCGTTCATTAAATACGCCGTTAAGCCAATAACATGTATAGTATCTTGGCATTGTGCAATTTTAAACAATAAGATATAGCCAGTGTAAGCCAAAATTGTGTTAAAGTATAATATGAATTGTATTTTTCATCACTTCTTCTCAAAAGTGGCGTTTTGTTCTACCTAAGTAGCTCTTTTTTCGTTTAAAGACTTTAGTGGGCAATAATGTGATTTGAATTTGGAACATGAATCTTTTATAGTAATCCATCTGTAAAAGTACTCAATTTTAGACGTTTATTTTATTTTATTCCTTTATAAGATGCATGCTGTGACCTTAAAATGTGCATTAAACGTAATTATTATGATTGTTTCTATAGAACCTAAGTATGTACGTGGTAACAACTAGGTAGTGGTTGTCCAAATAAATAAATAACTTGGTCGAAACGTCAGCCTAAACATAAGGCCCGAAAGCATAAATAGTACAACGTAGCAGAATAGAGTACTTTTAATCTGCACTCCGCCTCCAGATTCCTCATCAAGTTAGTGACATAAAATATATCCCAAGATAAGTTAAATGAGATCAAGAGTTATAACTCTGAACCATTTCTTAAACACTATTAAACCACCTGTGGAGTTTGATCCCGACTTTAGTATAATTTAATGATTAAAGTCTCAAGTTTATTAATATGGATAACGTATTTCCTATTCGAGCTGCAAAACGTTTAATTCCCTCCCTCCACTCATCTAAGACAGTGTTTTGTCAACCGTTTTCATGACACGATAGAGGGGTCTATAGAACCCCTAAGGGGGTCGCGACGTACAACTAGAATAACTATGTAGCTTATAATTTCGATTGTTGGCACTTGCTGGAATCTATAATAATACATCATGAACAAAAACACTTCTATTAATGTGCATGAATAAATACGAGAGTTGGGTAATTTGCATGTGGCGGAATATTGCAAAGTAGTTAGATTTATTTAATTTAAACACACTTTTACACTTCTACAACTTTATTTGATTTATTTTCACCGACCGGTTTCGGTTTTTAGCATTATCAAAGGTGTTTTACTTCACTCAGTAAAGTAACACATTTAAATAAATGAAATAAAGTTGTGGAATAGCGTACAATTGTGTTCGTTCATCATGTATTCGAACAACTCTGATATAAAGCAATAACATAGGGAAATCTCAATTTAATAAAAGTGTTTTTGTATTTTAAAGCAATGAGTTTGCTTAAACTATTCTTAAAATATTAAGAAAGAAATTATAAATAGATCACAATAACTGATGTCATCGGCGGGATCCCGCCGATGACATTGATTAGATTCCCGCTTTTTTAACAACCTTTGTGTGTGGTTACTGTGTTTAGTGACAATAAGTTAACTACTGGACTCGGATGTCTTGTATTTGAATACTGCCCAGGAGAGAACTTTGTGTAATAAAGAGTGGATACTTCACGAGTAAGAATTACAATGGCTCAGAACCTACTGAACCGAATTTGAAAACACTTTCGCTAATAGTAGCTTTATTATTCAGGTAATTTTTATCCCGTTAATAACGTGTTTTCGTTAGAACGAGTAAACTATATCACGTAGTTGGAGTCGCTGTAATCAGTTGGTAAGAATAAACGACCGCAGTTTCAAACTTGCGCGATGGCGGCTCACATACTCGTTTGAAAGACTCAGCTAAATGTGAAAACAAAACAAGGAAAACTGACATCAAGAATTTTCCATACAAATGTACGAGTATGTATTTACTGATGACTTAGTTTTTTTTTTAGAAAATGTTAAGATTGATTGAGATGAGAACCTACATTAATTAGGACAGACAGACATAAATCCCGCCTATATCCTGAAGGAGTAGGCAGAGGTGCATTACACAGCCACAATTTGCTAGTATTTTTTGTCCCACGTAGTAGGGGGCAAGCCTATTGCCGTCACCGGGCACATTTATATTGGGTTATGTCCAAAATGGCCGAATGAATTTAAAAATTAAACCCGTTGCCTTGCGATGACATGTTGAGGAAAGGCAACAAAATCTTACGTGCCAGCTGCTATGGCACAGCCAATTAAAGTTCTCGGCGTCTCGGACTATAATATTAAGACAGACAGACACAAATCCCACAGAAGTGGATTACGCAGTCATACTTTGCCTGTAATTTTTATTTGCATTAATTAGGACCGAATAAAAAGTATAGCGCTTGCAATAGCCCTATTGGACACTCGGTAAACGCACATTACAACACAATCCCGGTTTTAACAATAGTACCAATTTAAAAACTATGTAGGTTAATTTATTATCATATTCTAACATACATAACCATTACGGAAACCAAAGCCGAGACTCTAGGATCTAACAGGCATGTGATCCCGCCCTGTCTTTGCTTTGGTTATACACGGTAATTTACTCCAAACCTTGAAGAATTATACTCGTACAAAAACCTTTCTCTTGAATCAGTCTATTGCTCAATCATAATCATAACATAGTATAAAACAAAGCCTGAACGTCTCTATGTATGCTTAGATCTTGAAAACTACGATGCGTTATTAACCAATGGATAGAGTGGTTCTTCAGGAAGGTTTTTCTCTATATAATTTGTCAAACGGGCAAAACTGCGAGATTCCGCTAGTACTTCATAAAAATCCGTTTATTTGTTTAAAAGATCTAAGAACAAACAGCGGATACGACCCATATTATATCACCTACTGAGCAAATGTCATTAAAATTCTGATCGCGAATAATGTCCACTGATATAACGAAAGCGAATAACCTCCAAACCTTCCCCAATTTGACGAAAAAATAATCATCCAACAAGCAATTTGGTACCTACCCCTCTTAAATAACAGTCGGGTAGAATATAACTGGATGCGTAATAGCCTTTGGGATGCTTTGGGGAGCGGGAAGGTCCAAGAATTTATTGCAAACTGTTCCGGTTGACAGTGTCGATGACTTCCTTTTACTAAGGGCGGTTTATTGCACCTATGTGGGAGACAAAGACCGTGTAGTGGATAACGGGTATTATGTAGCCTTCAGCGAGGATTGGTTTAACCTAATTACATGTTCACTAATATTCTCTAGTTTGTGGAATGCTTTGCCGCTTCAGATATAACATGCGCAGTCGCTAACATCTTTTAAAAGTACCTAATTTAATACTTTTCTAATAAAAAATTGTGACACATATATCACGCCTATATCCCCGGGGTAGGCAGAGGTGCATTACAAACTTTATTGCCGGCACATTTATAATGGTCGAATGAATTTAATAAAATGTAGCAGCTATACTACGAGTGTAATACCTTTGATGATGCCATATATTGGGCGAAACCAGTCAGGATTTTAAATAATAAAGGAAACTAGTTATCACGGCGAACTTTGTATCGCCTCAAATATAAAAAAAAAAAAAAAAATGCAAATGTATGTAAATTGAAAAACGCGACGGACGGACAGACAGACAGACAGATAAATATACATGAGAGTTTATTCAAAATGTATTATTATAAGTTCCAACCATCGAAACTAAAAATTATTTTTGACGTGTTTTATACCCAAAGTTTGACAACCTTTGGGGGATTGTGGCTAGTGACACTGCCTAATAGCTATCAACAACCCTAATTAAAATGGGGCCATTTGGGAAACAGTGGCTTTCGTTAAAAACGAATTTCAAATCGGTTATCCCTCGAAATATATGAGTTAACATACATAAAACATACAGTCACACACACATAATATATATCATGCCTATATCCCCGTAGGGGTAGGCAGAGGTGCATTACACACCCACAATTTGTCAGTATTTTTAGTCCCACGTAATAGGGAGCAAGCATTGTCGTCCTTGGGCACACATATAATGGGTTATGTCCAAAATGGCCGAATGAATTATATACAGGGTTACCTGGTAAGTCGTGCGAACCCCGTTCGGGGGTGGTAGTTCCCACCATTTCTGACAAATTTCACCTTGGACCCCTGACCCCCCAACCTTACCCTTTTCAAGGCTTTGAAGATATTTTTAAATTGTACTTTAAAAAAAAATTTAAACTCGTTGCCCTGCGATGAAATGTTGAGGCAACAAAATCTTACGTGCCAGCTGCTATGGCACTTCAAATTAAAGTTCCGGGCGTCTCGGAAATAAGAAATCTCCTTTTCTAAAGTAGGTTAAAAACGACACGAGAACAGCTTTTGTGTTAATAAACCAAATTCCTTTGAAACCTGCATCACCTTTTAAGATTATAATAAAAAAAAAGTAAGTCGGCTTGTAGTAATAAAATCAACCCTTACAAAACCCCGTATATTCGGTTACACAGAAAATGACTTAGGGATGAATTCCATCAACCTCTTTGAAATACGAATTTCTATTGGTTTTACTTCAGTTCGTAAACACAATGTAGGGAATACTTTATTAAAGATACCGTCGAGTTTATGAGATCTTTGTGACCCTGTTACATAATATAAAAAGATTATTTTAATAAGTTAATGAGTATTTAACTGTTTTATTATATAAACAATGTATTCTTATTTATATTGGAGAATATGATGTTTAATTTATATATAATTGCAATGATTTCGCTAAATAGAAGACATTATAACGTCGACATAATTATGTTTCACCTACTCACGAGGCATTATCAAGACTGTCTCAAAGAGAACAGCAAGTTTAATTTTGTTATAACAATATGATTATGATTTAAAATCACTACTTACCTACCTATTTGGCATATGGTAAGGGTAAGGTAGAATACGGCTGTGCACAGCTGTTAAAACCTATAGAATGTAACCAAAATTCCCCATATTCGCGCCACTCATAAGATAAGATTCCGTAGTTACCCATAAAAGCCATCTATATCTCCTTAAGTAACACAGTAACAACAGCTGTTATAGTTTTCTTTCAAAGTTTATTACATGAACTACCATCATTATTTTATTCAGGTTCTTCACGGCAGTCGTTTAGATTTTAGAGAGGGGGGGGGGGGGGGGGGGGGGGGGGGGCGAAACTGTAAGGGTTCCGAGACTTTTACTACGGAACCCTAAAAACCGGTCAAGTGCGCACGAAGAGTTAGCAAAAAATCACGTTTGTTGTATGGCCCCTTAAATATTCATTATACTCGTAATTCAGTTTTTTAGTATTTGTTGTTATAGTGGCAACAGAAATACATCACGTGTGATAATTACAACTTTCTTACCATCACGGTTCTTGAGACAGTCCGGTGACGGACGGACAGACAGCGAAGTTTCAGCAATCGGTTTGTGCCGCTGTAACAACAAATACTAAGAAATACAATATCTATATATAGAAATGGGGAATGTCCCCCTTAGATCTCGAGAACTGCTTATGCTCCAATGATGGTTGACCCCTCTATAGATAGCCCTCGATCTGGAGGCAAGCCAAAAAATTTGACCTAGCCCTAAGGGGTCAAAAGTTATAGGCCAAATCCTATGGCGTGGTGCGGCGCGAAACACCGCGCAAGACACCGTACTAGTAATAAATATTTAAGCGAACTCCATACAACGTGATTTTATTTGCCGTTTAGGTACGGAACCCTTTGTGAGCGACTCCGACTCGCACTTGTCCATTTAGGGCGAATAAATTATCTTGATATAACTACATAAATATATACCAACAACATTCTGTACTCAAGGTGCACGCATCGTAAAGTTGGTCCGCATCGTTGTTGATTTGTAATACGCTCGGAATGCTCCACTGCCGCAGTGAATACATACCCTTACTATGTACGATACCATGCCTACATACTTTATATATCACTAGCAGACGCTCGTGGCTTCGCCCGCTTGACAAATTATATACCCAAACAAGTTAAAAATATGGCAATAACTTGCCATATATTTTAGAGTTTTCGAAAGTTTTTTCATAAAATCTAAAAAATGTCACATCACATGAATTTCAACATCATTTTAGAGGTCTTTGACCATGCTGAGTTGATTGCAGCTGGTCTTGAGTCTCTAACTATTACCGTTCTTGATTTGACCTCGTTTTGACCTTGACCTTGAAATCAAAGGTCAAAGGTCAAGTTCATTTTAGAGGTCTTTGACCATGTTGAGTTGATTGCAGCTGGTCTTGAGTCTCTATTACCGTTCTCGATTTGACCTCGTTTTGACCTTGACCTTGAGATCAGAGGTCAAAGATCAAGTTAATTTTAGAGGTCTTTGACCATTATAAGTCGATTGGCGTTTACACTGAGTCTCTAGCTCTTACCGTTCTCGAGTTGAAAGTTGTTTCCGGACGGACGGACGCACATTACTGTTGTATAAGAGATTTTCGTTTCGAAAACTCTAAAACTTGCCTCGAGAACCATTCTATCTATTGGTGAAATCATCAACCCAATTATTTGGAGTCGGCGCAACATGTTTTCATCTTCCATACATCCCTGTCACACATCTCCTCAGTCACTCCTTTCCTGGTCATATCCTCTTTCACGCATTCCATCCATCTTTTCTTTGGCCTACCTCGATTTGTAGTAGAGAAGTATGCACCTTGAGGGCTTGACCTCATACTTTCCACCTTTCTCACCGCGTTACTTTCCTCTCTTCTCATAACAATATGTCACTTTTTCATTTACTGGGGCAACTTTCAAACTTCCTCTAATACTCGTTCCTTATTCTATCCATCCTTGTTACACCACACATCTATCTATTGGTGAAAACCGCATCAAATGCAAATCTAAGCATACATACGGACCGGAAGCGCCTTTGTTTTATAATAATACTAGCGGATCCGACCGACGTTGTTCTGAAAAAAAAAGAACCAAATTGTGAATCTAAACCATTCTCGAATCCCCTTGAACACACACAAAAAATTTCATCAACATCGGTCCAGCCGTTTAGGAGGAGTTCAGTGACATACATACGTACAGTAGAATTATAAATATACTTAAAGAAGATTATGTAGCGATAGTGATGTACTCTAATATTTGTACTTTTGGTTCCATGGAAGCATACAATATTATCAATATTTATTTACAATTTTAGCATTAAGTAGGTACATCTACGACGAAGCTACAGTCCTTTAAGGATTCCGTAGTTCAAGTTTCGGAACCCTTATAGTTTCGTCTGACATGGGCTTTCCTCCCACACGGTTAGTGCTAGAAACATGAAACTTTGCATGGATATGTGTGTATAATTCTTTATAAGCTATGGTCAGCTGACATTCACCCGGCGTCCGCAACACCTGTGGGCGCCACTGTGTCATTCAACGTCAGCCATCTTCGGGACGTTCAAACTAATTGTCTCCACAAAATAAGCAATATTAAATAATTTAACAATCCAAAAACTGTTCAAAGTGAAAGTGGTTTGTGTAATAACAGCATCTCAGTACCGGCTTCCACCAGATTCAAGATACACGGTTGTAAGGAATGGGTGAGTCAAATCTATCTGACCTAATTTACAATTTTCAATAAATTAATAATTAACTGGGCTATCGACATACAATGTGTATTTACTATGTTAACAAAGTGCTAATAGAAAATTATGAAAAAAAAGTTTTTTTGAGGTATGTCCCCTACACGTAACTAGATTTTTTTTTCTTTCGTCTACTCCGGAGTGTGGGATCTCTGTTGTTGATCTGTCTCTGATTGTAAGTGTTTTTTTAAGACCTATATAATGGTACAGATAGGTCTGAAAAAACATTAAGAGGTTGCTAATTCATTTTTGACTTAAATATTCGTTTGCGAGATATCGAATTTTATAGTTATTTTTTTTGGTAAAACATGCGTGCTGTGGGGTAAAGGCCCCGCAGCACGCAACCCTTCTAGCCTGCTTCTGTAAGGACGGCGGGTAGCTATCCCGCCGTCCTCAGGTCCCGATCATGGAGGTCGATGGTCCTGGGCGTAGATGAGTCTGCGGCGCCCTGGCCGCTGACTGCGGAACTCAGTGGGGAGGGCGGAGTACGCTCCCTCTCCCTCTTGCCCGCCTCCTTCGTGAGCATGAGTTGCTCACAGAAGGACACGGTCGCGTTCCACCTACTCGCGCTGGAGACCATGGCTTGGAGCATGGTTTCCAGCGAGAGGATATCCACGCCCAGGCCCACTACTAGGTCCCGGCGCTGACTCGCCCACGCTGAGCACTCCACCAACGTGTGGAGTGCGGTGTCGTCACCGGAAACCTCGCAGTGTTGACACCGGGGTGTGACCTCACGATGGATGCGAAACAGATAGCTAACGAAGCATCCATGCCCGGAACGATCTGCGTCTCACGATACGTGAGGTCACCATGCCACTTCTGCAGCCACTCGTCCATGATCGGTCTCACCGTCGCGATGACGGTGGTTCCCCACTTTGGTTGCTCAAGTCGCACCCTCCAAGTCTCCATGAGATCCTGGCGGAGTTGGGACCGCTGGTCCTAGATTTCTTGAGTCGCAGGTCTGTGGTCCCTCTCCAGCGCCTCCTTGTGCCATTGAAACAATGAAGCAAGGGCTCTCGCTTCCAGGTCCCATGGAGGGGTCCCGGCTAAGAGACATGCAGCCTATCCGGAGATCGTGCGGTACCCCCGTATGGTTTTGACGGCCAAGGTTCACAGTGGTCTGTTTAACAGAGTCGCGTTCGCCCTGACCGCCAATCTATCCGCCCATACGGGAGCCCCGTATAAGGCCATACTCCGCACGTAAACGGCTAATGAATATTTATGATGGTAGTCCATGTAATAACATAAACTTAAGGACAATTATTATAACAGATATATTATGACAACTTTGTTTGTTCAGGAGTTATAGATGCTAATGAAAACTATGTATAATGATTTAATGATAATGTAGACTGTAAGGAATTAAATTTTTGTATGTTTAATTTATGGGTTTATAGGTTACCTAAAATATATGAATTTTATTTTATTAATTTAACAAAAAAATGTGCTTTAAAGTTGAATATCTCGTAAACGGATAACTAAATCAAAAAATTGTCTTAGCAACCTCTCAATAATTTAAAAAGACCTATCTAATGATACACAATGCTGGGTAGGGCCGAGGAAAAAAACATCCCCACTTTACTTGTACCCCGACAAAAAATATTTTTCGGAATCTTACTTCAGCACCTTGTCGGTGTGGTAAATACATAATCTCGTGCAAAGTTTCATTGTTCTAGCACTAACTGTTTGACGGACGGACGGACATGCCAAAAGTTTAAGGGTTCCGAGATTTGAACTACGGAACCCTAAAAAGTAACCCTAAAAGTGAAACAATAATGAAAATGAGTTCATTCGTTTCAGAGTTTATCGATAACAAAAAAAAAGTATCGAAATTATTAAGTGAAGCTAACCCCTTTTGCGAAAATTTTCAGAAAAAAATTACTCCTGTTTAAAATATAACCCTGTATAGAGGCGGAGTGCACAGAGCAATTTGTTTTTCAACCTACTTCCAAAAAAGGAGGAAGTTCTCAATTCGTCTGTACGTTTTTAGAGTTTTCGAAACGAAAATCTCTTAAACAACAGTAATGTCCGTCCGTGAACAACTTTTAACTCGAGAACGGTAAGAGCTAGAACGCTAAGAACGACTCAGTGTAAACGCCAATCTATTTAGCATAGTCGAAAACCCCCAAAATGAACTTGACCTTTGACCTCTGATCTCAAGGTCATAGTCAAAACGAGGTCAAATCGAGAACGGTAATAGTTAGAGACTCAAGACCAGCTGCAATCAACTCAGCATAGTCAAAGACCTCTAAAATGAACTTGACCTTTGACCTCTGATCTCAAGGTCAAGGTCAAAACAAGGTCAAATCGAGAACAGATATAGTTAGAAACTCAAGACCAGCTGCAATCAACTTAGCATATTTTTAACTTTTTTTATCTTTGGATTGGATGAACCGATTTTAATTTTTTTATTGAGAGCTGCTTCCCAAGTGTCCTATTTTAATTTGGTCTCATTTCGACAATTATTTGGTCCCATTTCTGCAATTTGAAGTCGGTTATTGTGTCAATGATTGAGGTTAAATTATGCATAGAAGATACAAATGGTTTAACTTTAATGAGACGGTGTTTAAATAGGTCGCATCTATCAAACGAAACTTAGTAAAGTGTTACATGAAGTTTGCGGTACTTGTAGTGTTGCTATGTCCAGTATACCACTGGGTATTACGTACTAAAGTTAGGCTGCAATGTTATTTAAATTTCCCCATTTTAAAACTTAATATACCGGGTGTTACGTAAGGGTTATATCAACCTGAAGTCACCCTCCTCAGCTGATCGCCCAGAACGCCTTTTGATATGTTTCGACCGCGTAACAAGAAAAAAAAATTCATCATAAAAAAAGTTATATGCGTCATTTCAAATCAAAACCAACGTGTCCCAACACTAGTGCTTGACGTACTTACTAATAAACAATGGTGGGTGGGGCGGCAGGCTGCGTCGCTCACCGACCGATACGCGACCTTGAAGCGAAACAGACAAAATTATCCATCCAGGAGAGAGAGAGAAGATTTTTCACAGGCGCGCTTTATTTGTACTACCTATACTTTAGTCAATGACCGAATCAGCTGATTTTAGCTAGTGTTGTTCAAACAAGAGTATTTTATTTGGTAATAATGTTTTTTTTTTGGGTGATTTTTTTTTCTTGTTTGGCGGTCGACACATATCGAAACGGGTTCTGGTCGACCAGCTGGCGGGGGGTGTCTTCGGGTTGATGTAACCCTTACGTAACACCCTGTATAGTTAGTAACCTCCTTGCGTGGACGGACTGGTTCTTAAAAAGAAAGGTGATGGGTTGTCATTAATTGACAGACTGACAGGTGAATATAAAAATACCGGTGTACCTGGATGTAGTAATCCTTGGTGAATTATAATCTTAAAGACTACTACTTTTACTCCATCTAATCTACACTAAAGAGGAAATTTTAATTACTGTGCCGATTTCAAAAATTCATTCATCACTGTAAAGCTACATTCACCCTGATTAACATAGGCTTCGTTTTATCCCGGTAATCTGTTCCCACGGGAACCGGGAACGTATAAAAGTAAACTAAATTACGCGGGCGGAGCTACAGTGATCAGCTAGTTATATATATTTAAACTGGTCTAACTACAGAGCTTTAATATCGCCCATAGGTTGTAGAGGTCGCAAAGAAAACATATACTCGTTTTGAGAACCTCCTTTTTAAAGGAGGTGGTTCTAAATACGACTGTATGTTTTTTTTTCATGTTTTTTCAAAGTTAAATTCTCTTCCACCTATAGAATGTAGCATAACTGTAGGAGGCGTTAGCATCGGCATCAAGCCCTCGATGAAGTACCTAGGGATCGTACTTGATAGCCGATGGAACTTCGGACCACATTTACGAAGTTTAGTCCCCAAAGTGATTCATGCCCAATCTAAAGGGACCCAACGCTTCCGGAGTATGGCCCTATACGGGGTTCCCGTTTGGGTGGCCTACAACTGAACTCTTCAACTCTGGGTGAACCTTGGCCGTCAAAACAATAAGGGGACTACGATCTCCGGAGGGGCAGCATGTTTCTTAGCCGGGACACCTCCATGGGACCTGGAAGCGAGAGTGAGAGCGGTTAAAAACTAAAGCTACTCAAGTGGCCACAGACAGAGGCCACACAGGTGGCCAAAGTCCACCGGCCGTCACTTGAAATTATCTGTGTGCTCACCAGAGTTGCTCGGCAATGGACGCAGTAGCGGCGGAATTAAAAAAAAAACTCAAGTGGAGCCTCTGGTATCAGCGAGTTACCTTGTTGAGAGATCGATTTGTATCTATCACCTAGTTTCCAATCGTAGAACTGTCGGAGATTGTATTGAATTTACAATTTATTTCTCTCTTGAGCCCAGCAGTATACTGAACTGTTTGGAACATGGAAAGCGAAGATTTGTGGAACAATCTTTCTAATTATTATTATTATTTTTTTTTTTATATTTGGTTCGCCAAATTGACGCCGCCCGCCTGGTGGTAAGTCGTGACGACGTCTAGCAATTGTGGGACACTCTCACAGCACACATTACTATTGAGAGTGGCCCTCAACTTGACGACCTACTGATGTGCCTCTTCACGCTCCGCTTAAAGAACCCAGGATTATATGTGGGAGGAAACACGTGCACAGGCAGGGCGTTCCAGGCCACTATCGTTCGGCAGAGAAACGAACGTTTAAAACGTTCGGTTCTCGCGAACATGCTATCCACTGTATGGGGGTGGCATCTCTGCCCGGCACGAGTCGTTCGGGATCGGAAGGAAGAGGGTGGGATCAGATTGAAGAGCTCTTCAGAACACTCGCCGTGGTAAATACGGTAGAATGCAGCCAAGGAAGCTATTGTTGCGCGCTGAACTAGCGGCTCAAGGCTTCCCGTTACCTCCGGACAATCTATAATACGGATAGCCCGTCGCTGCATAGCGTCGAGAGCGTCCAGCAGATACTTCGCGGAGCCGTCCCAGAGGTGAGAGCAGTATTCGACGCAGGGTCTAATCTGCGTCTTGTACAGCAGACACCTCTGGTCCGGTGTAAAGAATCTCTTTACCTTATTCAGTATTCCTAGTTTCCGCGAAGCTAGCCCAATACATCTTTCGATGTAGTTTTTATTATTGAGCTCTCGACGAACGTCTATTCCAAGGATATCAAGGTTGTCCTTCATTGGTAATAATGCATTCTGAAGAGAGGGTAGGGGAAGGAAAGGGGATTTCTTCGCAGTAAATGCACACGCCTGTGTTTTGCGGGCATTGAACTCGACCAGGTTCTCGGTACCCCATTGAGAGATACTGTCGAGGTTACGGTCGAGATCAGCCACGAGTCGTCGTCTCTCCTCCTCAATCTCAGATCGCCCCGCCTTCGGACGAACCGAGTAACTCCCGTGCAGTGTGCTGTCATCTGCATAGCAATGAATGTTCCCGAGGGATAGCATATCATTGATATGCAGAAGAAAGAGAGTTGGTGATAGTACGGACCCCTGCGGTACCCCGGCATTCACTTGCAAGAAGCGAGAAGCCTGGCCATCGCAGAGGACCCGCACTCGGCGCTCGTTTAAAAAGCTGGCTATCCAGCTGCACAGTTGAGGAGGTAGACCATATGCCGGAAGCTTGGAAAGGAGCGAAGCATGCCAGACCCTATCGAAGGCTTTGGCGATGTCCAGGCTAATAGCCAAGGACTCGCCATGCCTTTCCATAGCCCCACCCCAGACATGCGTTACGAATGCCAGAAGATCACCCGTTGATCGCTTTGGCCTGAAGCCGTATTGTCGATCATTGATTAGCGAGTAATCCTCTAGGAATTGCATGAGCTGCTTATTTATAAGGACTCAAGCACCTTGCAAATGACTGAGGTGACAGCTATGGGTCGATAGTTGCCTGGATCGGACCGATCCCCTTTCTTGGGGATCGGTTGTGCGTTCGCCTCCTTCCAGACCTCCGGCACGAGCCCTGAAGAGTATGACAGGCGGTACAGACGCGTTAATACTGGAGACAACTCAGCTGCACATTTTCGTAGCACCACCGCCGGAATGCCGTCAGGGCCACTGGCTTTCCGCGTGTCGAGTGACCGCAGCACTGCCCGTACATCACATTGCCTGATAACAATATCAGGTATTGTGTGGCCACAGTTGGCGATGGCGGGGGGCTGCAGGCCACGGTCGTCGACCCGGGAATTAGCCGCAAAGAGGTCTGCGAGCATATCCGCTTTCTCTTGGGCTTTGTGAGCCAGTGTTCCATCTGGGTAACGCAGCGGTGGCAGCGAGGGCTGACAAAAGTTAGATTGCACGGCTTTGGCCAGTTGCCCAAATCCACGGCTGCCCGTGGGATGGGAAGTGAGCTCCTGACCAAGCCGCGCGACGCGCTGGGCATCCGCTCTCTTAAAGGCCCTCTTACTCGATTTTGTGGCCCGGTTGTACGCTGCTTTGAGGTGGCCCACGTTTGGGTCGCGCACAGCCCGGGCCCTGATCCAGGCGCGCAATTATATGTTCCACTGGCAATCAATGAATGTTAATGTGTATTTTTTAAGCAAATTGAAAGCTTCCAAACATTTTTTCAAAATAATTGCAAAAATTGAACATCCCCTTTCCAGAAGTAACGCTCATACCAACGGACCAAGACACCACTAATATCAACCGTTTGCATTTATAATAATAATGGATATCTAGCAATTTTGACGAAGTGTGGACATAATATGCCTCAGTCTGTACAATGTCTGGACAATTTATAATCAAATATTGGATGGTGGGGTCCATGAGTTTGGTATTTATAGAAAGCCAACTTGTACAGATTTAGTTATTCCCTATTCTTCTAACCACCCTTGGCAGCACAAGATGGCTGCATTCCATAGCCTATTGAGTAGGATGTTAGTAGTGCCCTTGAGTCAGCAGTCATATGATAACGAGTTGAATATAATTTGTCATGTTGCGCACTCCAATGGTTATAACGTGGGTATGGTGTACTCAATGCTAAATAAAAAACGTAGACAGATTAGTTTTCATTTATTACATCCATCTCCTGAACCTGTCAGGAAGTACACTGCGTGCTTGCCGTTCGTGGGTTCCATATCGTTTTGAATTTATTAGCCTAACTTAATATTTCTACCCCCGGTTGTTGTTTTTTGACACATCCTACATCGCGCTAGCGAGATGTACATGTTCTTACTTAAAAACAACTATGATCTGGCTTCATATTTTGCTGTTCTCTCTGAGACAGTCTTGAGAATGCCTCGTTTAGAGGTGAAACATATGTCGACGTTTTAATATCTTCTACTTTTAGAGAAAATAATGCTATTAATTTAAAAAGTTTGAACATCATACTTACCATTGCTTCTTTTTTAATTTATAATCACGCTTATTTTTTAAAAGGATTTAAAGAAATAACCGTGATTATAAATTGTATATTCTTCAATTGAAAAAGTCAGAATAAAGTCAAACCTATACGTTATCTGTATCTACTAACTGGCTGTATGAAATATCTTCATAGCTTTATTTACTGGCCACCACGTTGGAAATGGTTAAAATAAGTCATCCATAGATGCGCTTCAGTAATTTTTTAGTTGCGGTTCTAAGTATTTAGGTTTTTACAAAATTTGTGGTAAATATTGTAACCTATCTTCTCTTAAATGTTTTTAATAAACCTTTTCTGATAAACACAATTTTTTACCTTCGAAAAACGATTGAATTCGATTTTTAAATGCCAGTGCTAGAAAGTTTGAGAATGCATGCATAGGAAAGAACAATGGCAAAAAAATGTCTCATTATTTAAAAACGCCCATAAATATTATATATGCCAAAGTAACTTATTGTTTATTTTGCGATTTTACAAGTATCTAAATGTTCCAATAGAAACCGGCATTAAATCTGGATTTTATAAGATTATTAACAATTATTTATAACCGTGAGGCCCGTGCGCCAGCCAATCACAGCCAATGATGTCGTGACACTACCTTGTCACTTTGACAGATCACAGAATACTCTCTCTGTTTTTATGCAATAATTCGTACTCTGGACTGTTTTATGGACTCGGATTTATTTCCTCGTGTAACTATTGCATGTCCAAAGGACTCTGATATTGTTTTGCGCGACCTTGTGCTATTTTATCAGAATCTATTACGACAACATAACCTACAATATCAAAACACAATATTATCTTTATTTTCCGGTTTTCTCGATGGAAAATGACTTCACTTATAGAGTCTACAAGGGACGCTGAATCGTTCGACATATATTTTGTTTATGTGCGATCATCTTTTGTGTCAGACAATTGCTAGTATGGGCAACTGCCATTGTTCTTTATAAATCCTGGTTTGAATTTCGAATACTTTTAAAAATGTTGGACGGTTTAAAAAATAGAAGCATTCAATCTTAACATCTGTCATTGACAGGAGCAAATGGTTTGTCAAAATTGGCAGATAGAATTTGTTTTTTTTATTTGATTACAATCAACGGGGTATTCCTAATCTGTGGTATTGCCTTGATAGGCAAATTGAATGTTGAGTGGTCCAGCGGTTAGTGACACTGCCAGACCCAGAAGTCCGTGGGTCCAAATCGCACGCTGGACAAAACTTTTTATTATGAGCACAATGGTTTGTTATGTCTAGGTATCAAAAACAACTAAAATATTAAAAATAATTTTTAGGATATTTTAGATAAGAGTAAAATGAATCAGCCAAGTGCGAGTCAGACTTACACATGAAGGGTTCCGTAGCATATTTCTAAAAATGGCAAAAAAACATGTTTGTTGTAGATATAGCCCCCTTAAATGTTTATATTTTTCTATTTTTCAGTATTTGTTGTAATAGCGTCAACAGAAATACTTTACTTTTTGGAACGAAGTTCTCTAACGCGGCTTACGGATAGTGCGATTTAGTTGAAATCGTCACGTTACGCTTATCAGTGATTCCAACCGGTGGTCCACAGAAGCCAAAATATGGTTCGCTTTTTTCGTTTTTATTTGTTAATTTAGCGTCGGCGTCGTTGGTAAAACGAAAAGTGACCCAAACCCAAGTTGGATTGCGTTGCAGTTGCGTAAAGCGCATTTCTTTTTTTTCATTAGACTAGTTTGTATTCATCCCAGGATGAAAATGGTAAAATATTTCGCTATCCAACAGAAATGGCTGACATTTTTTACACTGTAGGCTAAGAATAATCTACACCATTTAAAACGTACAAATTAAGTAATTTTAGTTGAAGCCCAGACGAAGTTCTCTTTAATACTCTAAATAATGACATAATTATAAGAAAAAGCTTGTTCTTTGCGTACCGCGTTAAGAATATAAAAAAACCGGGCAAGTTCGCGTCAGACTTGCGCACAAAGGGTTCTGTACCAAAACGGCAAAATAATCACGTTGGTTGTATTATTATTTACTAGCTGATCGCCGTAGCTCCGCCCGCGTGATTTAGTTTACTCGTTCCCGGTTCCCGTGGGAACACATTACCGAGATAAAAAGTAGCCTATGTTACTCAGGGTGAATGTGGATTTCCAATGGTGAAAGAATTTTTGAATATTTGAAAGCAGCACAGTGATTTTTGAGTTTATTCATTACAAACACACACACAAAAATACAAATCTTTTCTCTTTATAATAGTAGTATAGATAACCCTTAACTTTTTATTATATTCTGTTTCTTTTTTGTTGTTACTCGTACAGCAGCAACAAAATTTTAACTTTGTAACTGTGATAGTTCATGTGACACAGCCTGGTGGCAGACCAACGCCGCTCTACTGGAGATCTTCTAGTGTATGCCACGCACCTCTGGGGTGAGGCTCTTGAAAGATATGGTGAGGCACTTGCTGTGTCACTTGACATTTCGAAGGCTTTCGACAGGGTCTGGCACGAAACCCTTATAGCCAAGCTTCCTGCTTACGGAGTTCCGGCTAGTCTTTGTGCTTGGATTTCAGATTTCCTGAGGGAACGATCTATTCGAGTGGTTGTTGACGGCTGCTCGTCTGATCTATAAGCAATTAACGCTGGGGTACCTCAGGGATCTGTTCTCTCGGCAACGTTATTCCTGCTACATATAAACGACGTGCTGAGTTTGCAACGTTCGGGTATGCGGACGATAGCACGGTTGCAGAGAGATATTTCTCCAGCGCAAAGGCCAATAAACCGGAAATCGACGATCTTAGAGTGGCAATGGTTGATGGGATGAATGGGGTGATGCTAACCTTGTCACATTCAACACCACGAAAACCCAGGCATGTCTTTTCTCCGCTAAAAAGAGCCCGTTCACCAAGGCTCCTACTTTCCGGGATGTCCCTGTACCTGTGACTCAGCATCTTCAGCTACTTGGTGTGGACTTATCATCCAACCTGAACTTTGGAAGCTACATAGAATCCAGGGCTAAAAAACTTAAAAAAAACTAGGCATCCTCTCTAAGGTGCGTAAATATTTTACCTCGAATCAACTGCTGAGTCTTTACTCAGCACAGGTACGCTCCTGCATGGAGTACTGCTCGCACCTTTGGGATGGAACCGCCCGCTACCAGCTTGAAGCCCTGGAAGCTATTGACAGACGCGCCAGAAAACTTGTAAGCGATGAGGCACTCACAAGCAACCGACTTCAGAGCCTCCACCATCGCCGTCAGGTTGCGAGTCTGTCTGTCTTCTACAGGTTACATTTACGAGAGTGTGCGCAGGAATTGCATGAATTAATTCCACCAGCACCATTCCATCATCGGACATCAAGGCGTGGTCTGAGATTCCATCCGTATTTACGGAGTTCCGGCTAGTCTTTGTGCTTGGATTTCAGATTTCCTGAGGGAACGATCTATTCGAGTGGTTGTTGACGGCTGCTCGTCTGATCTATTAGCAATTAACGCTGGGGTACCTCAGGGATCTGTTCTCTCGGCAACGTTATTCCTGCTACATATAAACGACGTGCTGAGTTTGCAACGTTCGGGTATGCGGACGATAGCACGGTTGCAGAGAGATATTTCTCCAGCGCAAAGGCCAATAAACCGGAAATCGACGATCTTAGAGTGGCAATGGTTGATGGGATGAATGGGGTGATGCTAACCTTGTCAAATTCAACACCACGAAAACCCAGGCATGTCTTTTCTCCGCTAAAAAGAGCCCGTTCACCAAGGCTCCTACTTTCCGGGATGTCCCTGTACCTGTGACTCAGCATCTTCAGCTACTTGGTGTGGACTTATCATCCAACCTGAACTTTGGAAGCTACATAGAATCCAGGGCTAAAAAACTTAAAAAAAACTAGGCATCCTCTCTAAGGTGCGTAAATATTTTACCTCGAATCAACTGCTGCGTCTTTACTCAGCACAGGTACGCTCCTGCATGGAGTACTGCTCGCACCTTTGGGATGGATCCGCCCGCTACCAGCTTGAAGCCCTGGAAGCTATTGACAGACGCGCCAGAAAACTTGTAAGCGATGAGGCACTCACAAGCAACCGACTTCAGAGCCTCCACCATCGCCGTCAGGTTGCGAGTCTGTCTGTCTTCTACAGGTTACATTTACGAGAGTGTGCGCAGGAATTGCATGAATTAATTCCACCAGCACCATTCCATCATCGGACATCAAGGCGTGGTCTGAGATTCCATCCGTATGTGGTCGATATTCCACCTCTTCTTACCTCTCGATTCGCTTCTTCTTTCATCATGCGAACCGCTAAGGAATGGAATTCCCTTCCAGCGTCATTGTTCCCCAATACATATAATCTTGGGATTTTTAAGGCAAGAGTAAATAGGCATTATTTGAGTTTGCGTGCTTCACCTTAGACCGCATCGTTACTTAAAATCAGGTAAGATTGTAGTCAAACGCACTCAAATTTATTCATAAAAAATAAGACGGACGGACGGACAGTGGAGTCTTAGTAAAAAAGTTCCCGTTTCACCGTTTTGACTGCCTCGGTGGCGCAGTGGTATGTGTATGCGACTGCGGTCCTTGAGGTCCCAGGTTCGATTCCGGGCTAAATCACATATTTGTATGATCCACAAATGCTTGTTTCGGAGTTTGGGTATTTTCTATGTATAATAAAAAAGTATTTAGAAATATATAAGTATAAATTAAATGAACCTAACTACTTTGCAATATTCCGCCACATGCAAATTACCCAACTCTCGTATTTATTCATGCACAATACCGTCCTCCAAACCCACTTAAAATTAGGCCGAAAGAATAGAGAAATTACTTTGAAAATAGAATAAATGAGAGTTGTTATCGTGCAAAAATTAATAAAAAACCTCGACACGTGTTGCGCCCCCAACCAGGGGCATCATCAGGAGATGTCGATGGCTCGCCAGACGGCGTCCGAACTATAAATAAGTATGTTTATAAGTCGTCTAGATCCCATAGCACAAGCTTATAGGTTAGTTTGGGCTAGATGACGTTGTGTGAGAATGTCCAAAAATGGTATATAAAACATTACCGTTTGGTTACGGAACTCTAAATACTCTGTTCTTCCGCGTTAAGAATACAAAAACACCTTGTTAAGATTACTTGGATTATTTATTCAACAAGGCCCAAATTCCAAGAGAAATGGTGAGGGAATTGTGTTTTAGATACGTTTTGTACACATTTTGTGGTAGAAAATGTTTTGAAGAATGCTAATATTGGATGGGGAATCAAGATTTGAAGGTCCCAAGTCAATCTTATCTATAAGTAACTAGCTGATCGCCGCAGCTCCGCCCGCGTGATTTAGTTAACTCGTTCCCGGTTCCCGTGGGAATACATTACCGGGATAAAAAGTAGCCTATGTTACTCAGGGTGAATGTAGCTTCCAATTGTGAAAGAATTTTTGAAATCGGCACAGTAGTTTTTGAGTTTATTCATTACAAACATACATACAGAAATACAAATGTTTCCTCTTTATAATAGTAGTGTAGATTGATCAATGGATACTCTGGCAGACATTAACAGTGCTCGCTAAGAGACAATTTCACATAGTATATCTTAATTATACAATACAAGTACCATAAAATAGAAATAAAAGTTGTCACAACTGCTCAAATGTAACTATATCGAAACTTTTGAAAATGCATTTTACGAAATTACCGCTTTCAAATGATCCTAATTGATGCTTTAGCCATCGCTTCATTAGTTTGATACATAAATTTTACAATGTCATAAGAATATCGTTTAAAAATAACGAAAGCTGGTTTCTTTACAAAAATTACTATCTTAATTTAGTCGTACTATAGACTGAGATCAAGACTTGAGACATTAATCAATTATTATAATATTAAACTGCCTGGTGGTGGCGTAATGGTATGTTCGATTCCCAGGTCGAACATTTGTGTGATCCACAAATGTTTGTTTCGGAGTTTGGGTGTTTTATATTATGTATGTACTTATTTAGAAATATATAAGTTTGTTTATCAGTTGTCCAGATCCCATAGCACAAGCTATAGCCTAGTTTGGGCTAGATGATGTTGTGTGAGCATGTCGAAAAATATTTATAAAAAAAAGATCTATACAATATATTCTTTCATATATTTTCTATGTAACTCAAAACAACATGTCAGTGTTACTGATGACTTCGTTTGAAAATCAAAGTCTAAATTTAGTTTAACAATGAAATAAACAAACAACAAACGCAATTCAAAGAAATATACAACAAAAATGTTAGCAGTCGTAAATCAAATTTTGATTGGAAATCAAACTCATTACATTTTACAAACAAGATTTTATTTTTGTCTCCCATTTTCTTATTTATAAGACATTTACAAAGGAAAACACATCAACAGGAAATTCTATTGACAAAAATCAAAGCTTTCGACCCTTAGAGGATTTGTGAGTTAATTTGTCCTTTAATAATAATCTGCTTGATGTAGGTTTGTTATCAAAATTATACAAAGTGAATATAGTAAGAGTCAAGTATAATTATATTCCAACCATAATCATCATCATCTCAGCCCCATTTCACGCCCACTGCTTTTTTTTTTTTTTTTTTATATTTAGGTCGACAAATTGACGCCACCCGCCTGATGGCAAGCTGTGGCGACGTCTGGTGATTGTGGGCAACTCTCACAGTACACAGGAATACTATAGAGAGTGACCCCCAACTTGACGACCCAGTAATGTGCCTCTTCACGCTTCGCTTAAAGAACCCAGGGTTATATGTTGGAGGAAACACGTGCGCGGGCAGGGCGTTCCAAGCCACCATCGTTCAGCAGAGAAACGAACGTTTAAAACGCTCAGTTCTCGCGAAGACGGTTTCCACGGTACGAGAGTGACATCTCTGCCCGGCACGCGTTGTTCGGGATCGGAAGGGAGAGGGTGGGATCAGATTGAAGAGCTCTTCAGAACACTCACCGTGGTAAATACGGTAGAACGCGGCCAAGGAAGCAATTGTTCGGCGCTGGGCTAGCGGCTCAAGGCTTCCCGTTACCTCCGGACAATCTTTAATGCGAACAGCGCGTCGCTGCATAGCGTCGAGTGCGTCCAGCAAATACTTCGCGGAGCCGTCCCAGAGGTGAGAGCAGTATTCGACGTAGGGTCTAATCTGCGTTATGTACAGCAGACACCTCTGGTGCGGTGTAAAGAATCGCTTTACCTTGTTCAGTATTCCTAGTTTCCGCGAAGCTAGCCCAATACATCTCTCAATGTATTTAGTGTTATTGAGCTCTCGACGTACGTCTATGCCAAGGATGTCTAGATTGTCCTTCATTGGTAATGTTGCATTCTGAAGAGTGGGTAGGGGAAGGAAAGGGGATTTTTTCGCTGTAAATGCACACGCCTGTGTTTTGCGGGCATAGAACTCGACCAAGTTCTCGGCACCCCATTGGGAGATACTGTCGAGGTTGCGGTCGAGATCAGCCACGAGTCGTCGTCTCTCCTCCTCAATCTCAGATCGTCCCGCCATCGGACGAACCGAGTAACGGGAGTTACTCGTTACACGGGAGTGCAGTGTGCTGTCATCTGCATAGCAATGAATGTTCCCGAGGGATAGCATATCATTGATATGCAGAAGAAAGAGAGTTGGTGATAGTACGGACCCCTGCGGTACCCCGGCATTCACTTGCAAGAAGCGAGAAGCCTGGCCATCGCAGAGGACCCGCACTCGGCGCTCGTTTAAAAAGCTGGCAATCCAGCTGCACAGTTGAGGAGGTAGACCATATGCCGGAAGCTTGGAAAGGAGCGAAGCATGCCAGACCCTATCGAAAGCTTTGGCGATGTCCAGGCTAATAGCCAAGGACTCGCCGTACTTTTGCATAGCCTCACCCCATACATGCGTGACGAATGCCAGGAGGTCACCCGTTGATCGTTTTGGCCTGAAGCCATATTGCCGATCATTGATTAGCGAGTGATCCTCCAGGTATCGCATGAGCTGCTTATTGATAAGGAGCTCAAGCACCTTGCAAATGACTGAGGTGACAGCTATGGGTCGATAGTTGCCTGGTTCGGAGCGATCCCCTTTCTTGGGGATCGGTTGTACGTTCGCCTCTTTCCAGACCTCCGGCACGAGCCCTGTAGAGTATGACAGGCGGTACAGACGCGTTAGTACTGGAGACAACTCAGCAGCACATTTTCGTAACACCACCGCCGGAATGCCGTCAGGGCCACTGGCTTTCCGCGCGTCGAGCGACCGCAGCACTGCCCGTACATCACATTGCCTGATAACAATATCAGGCATAGTGTGGCCACAGTTGGCGATGGCGGGGGGCTGCAGGCCACGGTCATCGACGCGCGAATTAGCCGCAAGGAGGTCTGCGAGCATGTCCGCCTTCTCTTGCGCTTTGTGAGCCAGAGATCCATCAGGAAAACGCAGTAGATCCAGCAAGGCGGGCGTGTGGTCTGACCTGTCAGGTATCCGGGTGATCCCCTGTACCATCTGGGTCAGCCCGTGGGAGAGAGCGAATGCATGGGCGGATCGTCCCGCATGATCTGTCCTAAGGGACCCCAGCCAATCAACGTGATGACCGTTAAAGTCCCCCAGGAAAACCAGGTCAGCGTTCGGGAACCGCACCTGCGCATCGTCAGCCATTTCGCTGAGGTATTCGAAAAGCCTTGTTGTCCCAGTGTCACCTGTGTGGGAGCGGTAGACGCACACGTAGATCTGGCTCATAGAGCCATGATCCACGTGCAGCCAAAGGATGGAGTAGGAGGGGTTCTCTAGACAGCGCAACCGGCGGCAGCAGACATCCGCCCTAACGAACACGCACACTCCGGCTTTGTCGCGGAATTGTTCCTCAATGACATAACCCGGGTAACTGAGGTAAGACGTGTCGTCAGGGCGGCGTATCTGTGTCTCCGTAAGGAACATCACAGAAGGCCGTGCCGTCTCTAGGTGATGGTGGACGGTATCGAGGTTAGCATGGAGTCCGCGGATATTCGCGAACTCCACCTCAAAAGGAATCGACTTTGTGGGGTTTCTAGAGGCCGCTGTGTACCGTTTATAACTTTGTTGCACTGTCATGATGAGATATAGGGAAGCGTGAAGACAGGGCGTCATTTGGTGCGGCAGTAAGTGACAAAGTGCAGAGGCTAGCTTCGTCTAGAACCGTGTGGCTAGGTCGGAGCCGACCCGCCGGACGGAAGGACTCCCAAACCCCCCTGATGCAAGGCCGCCGCTACCCCCCACCGGTTACCACCCGGAGCGGCGACCCCACAACAGGATTATGCGCAACATGTGGGGCAGCCTCCTGGGGTGCTTGGTCCCAGGCGGGCCCCATGACTATGTTGCGGGCGGCCGCGGCAACGCCGTTGCTAAGGGTCTCCCTGGCCGGCGAATCGACCCACACCACCCACACTAGACTCTGCTTCGCCCCCACTGGACCCCTGCCTGCCGCACCATACATCGCCCTGGGCCCGGCAGTGCAGCTGCTGAACCCCTAACGCAACCCAGCCTGGGCTGGGTTACTTGGGGGGCTTTAGCAGAGCTGCACGGTGGTACCCCCCCGGACCAACACTGTTGTACCACCTGGTATCCACGTAGGGGCCGAAGCCACCACATGGGTACCGTAATATACGAACCTCGTCCGTTAATCAGCAGGTGCGCCACTAGCAGGTGAGGTCGCTGGGGCCCGATAGATGTAAGAAGGGCCCCTTTGCACCCTTTGCACCCTGCACTGCTGGACATATGCCTCCCCCAAAAAGAGGGAATTTCAGCCTACATATACCACACTGGCCAGACGTGTTGGTCGAGTTTTCATTCTCTAAACATACATAATATATATGTCTAAATACATACAAAATATACATAGAAAATACCCCAACTCCTGAACAATTATTTGTGGATCACACTCGTGATCGTATACACATACCACTAGGCAGTTCAATATTACAATAATTGACTTTGATGGCTCTAAGTATTGGTCTCACTATGATCTTAGGGTCCCAAGCCAGCCTCATCTGCAAGTGGTGCACCTGTCGATAAAAGCTTTGATAAATGTAGTGTTTTTGTGTGACTGCAGTACTTGTAGATATTTAGGTATACTGGTGTTCACGTAAAGATAATGCTGGGCAGGAGTGGAGGGGTGTGTTTGCGCATCGGTACTCTCGCTCTAACTCGCTGTTACCGCCATATAGATCGATAAATCGCCTACTATGCAGCTGGAAGGTCAGCGTTCTTATTATAAGAATCAGGGTATATTAGTAGTTTTATTGGTCCTAACTCCTACGAGGCAGGGGCAAAGTCTATTGCCTAAGATAATAGGTAATATTTCTGTGATCTGAACTTTAATTCCAACAGAAAACCGCCGTCACGTTGGTACCAGCACTTTTCTCGCCCTAAGGTACAAAATGGTACATTGCAATTCACGTAAGAAGAACGCTGGGCGAGAGTGAACCCCTCCACTGTGTTTGTGTTTCGGTACTCTCGCTCTAACTCGCTGTTACCGCCATATAGATCGATAAATCGTCTACTTCGTAAATACACATACATATGTACATACATACATACATACATATTATGTAAAATAGGTGCTGGCTGTTGGTGTTTTTATGGCATTACACAACGATTATTAAGTTTCTATTGCAAACAGGGCCTGGTGACGGCAACAAAACTACTGCCAAATGTGGAATAGTAATTCTTTAATGACTTTTAACGTCAATTTTTTCACACTTTTTTCGAGGGACCCTTGAATTTTTTCAAAGATATCAACATGACATTCCATTTTAGGAGAAATAGAAAAAGTTGTAACTTAAAAAGCACCAACCAAAAAATACTAGCTAGCAATTCGATTACAGCTCTCGTACACTTGTAGTATGTACCTATTACCACAGAAAAGGGGGGGTACTTACATACAGAACTTGCACTCCGACGTTAATTAAAGCACTTATTTTGTTTACATAGAACATAATTCGAACGTTAGGGGTGACAGGAAAGTACGAGCATAATTTGACCAATAATTATGACGTTAATGCCTCAATATCAACTCTATGGTCAATGCCGTATCACAAACAAGAGACAACCCTTACTGACTTACAACTTCAAGTTGTCGCTGATGTCACGTATTTTTTGCGATTGTTAGGCGAGTGACATAGGCCTGAGTTTAAAGGTTGTTTAAAAGATATCACTAGCGATAACACCGCTATTTGTACAGTTATTTCAAGTGTATTTTCTCGTTGTTTCTATATGTCTTTGTATAAACTTTTGCAAAAAAAACAGGGTTCTTTTCATAGCAATACAGAACCCAATAATAAAATAAAAAGGTTTTGGCGCACTGCAGTGTCAGCCGGTCAGCGAGAGTTTTTACGAGTTAAACTCCTTTTTGTACTAACAATACATAGGATGTCTTACATAATATGTATCTTTAAATATAGGATATCTATTTATTATTATACATAAAAAAATATTGCCGTTCGTTTGTCTCGCAAAAACTCGAGAATGTATGGACCGATTTGATTCGATTTGGAAATATTCGTAGAACTTCATTATTTTGAAGTGTAAAAGTACCAGCTGATTTAAATAGCTGCCTAGTTCCAAATAGTGTTTTTCAGAGCATTCCCTATAAAAAACCACCCAAGTGCGAGTCGGAATTGGGCAATGTTGTTGTTATAGAAGCAATGGTAATACATCATCTGTGAATATTTCAACTTTCTAACTATCACAGTTCATGAGATACAGCTCAAGATAGACGGACGGACGGACGGACAGCGAAGTCTCAGTAATATCAGGGTTCCCGTTTCACCCTTTGGAACCCTAAAAAGGAACTGAGTAACGGACGCTGGTTGAAATCCAGCATGAAAAAAAATCGGTCATGTAATTTGTAAAAATAGCTGTGGTGATTTCTAATCGATTTAAGTCGATTTAAGTCCTTAAACAAGTACATGAGGTAACTTTAGATGAAATGTTGCAGTAATACACATCCCTGTCTACCCCTTTGGGAGCAAAAACTTGCATTGTGTGTGGTGTAATTTAATTTAAACTTTGTAACGTACGTTGTTGTGTTGAGATTGCTTGTTACGTCAGTGATTGAGATTGCTTCTGATTATAACTTTTTTATTTATTTAACGAACTGGTTTATTTATGATCTTATAAACTAAGAGCGGAAGCCCGCGACTTTGCCCGCTTGACAAATAATATACTTAAAAACCTTCCTCGAGAACCACTGTATCCATTGATAAAAACCGTATCAAAATTCGTAGCGTAGTTTTAAAGATCTAAGCATACATAGGGAATGGACGCGACTATGTTTTATAATATGTAGTGATGATTTTATAGCATACTAGCTGATCGCCGCAGCTCCGCCTGCGTGATTTAGTTTACTAGTTCCCGTTTCCCGTGGGAACACATTACCGGGCTAAAAAGTAGCCTATGTTACTCAAGGTGAATGTAGCTTTCCAATGGTGAAAGAATTTTTATAATCGGCACAGTAGTTTTTGAGTTTATTCATTACAAACATTCAAAAATACAAATCTTTCCTCTTTATAGTAGTAGTATAGATTACCTACATGCAATCAATCGTAGTTAATTTGGGGGATTTTTTTGGGCTAGATGACGTAGAAGTATGGAAATTAAAAAAGTTGGATTTTAAATTAAGAGTATGTGACTGCCGTCTCTAAGGTCCCAAGTTCGATTCCGGGTATTTTCTATGTATAATATGTATGTATTTAATATATAAGTATGTTTATCAGTCGTCTAGAATCGTGCTTAATTTGAGCTAGATGACTTTCTGTGAGAATGTCCAAATATATTTATTTATTTATTTATATTTTACTTTTATTTATTTTACCTATAAAATCAAAGACTGCGCTGCTGCTTTTGCTTGGAGTACAGAGATTCTATTAAGTGGTATGTAAAAACTGTCCTGACCATGTTTAATTACAGAGTGGTTATGAATATTTTCTATATAGATCCCGCGATAATGGCAATAGGCTTTCTTCCTATGACGTGGAACCAAAAAATCTGACAAAGAGTGGGTGTAATGCTCCTCTGCCTACCCCTTCTGGGATACAGACGTAATTTATGTCTGTCTGTCAAAAAATACAGTCCACGTTTTAATTACATCAAACCTCAATTCCCATATTTCCTGACGAGTTCTACCAAGCGTAAAAAAATCGCATTTTACGGTCATAAACGCGATTCGATGGGATCAAAGCATGACACGTATGACACTCGGATGGTTTACGGACTGTGACGAGGGGCATGGGAATAACTCAAACATAATTCGTTTAGGGGCACATTCGTGTCTCTTACCCACCTCAAACAAAAGGAAACGCATCAAAGGTACTCGTATTTTCAACTTTTATGTAACAAAAACAAATTTTATGTAATCTTTGATTTCCTGGATTAAGCTCTTGTTGTATTCTATAATAGTCCGAAACGCACAAGACTATAGTCATAGACGTTCAGGACTTTAATTGGCTGTGCCATAGCGGCTGGCACGTAAGATTTTGGTGCTCCCTATTACGCGGGACTAAAAATACTGGCAAATTGTGGATGTGCAATGCACCTCTGCCTACCCCTTCGGCGGTATAGGCGTTATATGTGTGAGAAGACACCCAAATTCTGAAACAAACATTTTGTGGATCACACAAATATTTTATACGACCCGGAATCGAACCTGGGTTCATGTAGGTATAGACAAAAGGTAAATAATAGTATAGGTACATGTTATTTCCTACCATTTAGTAATTAAACTAAAATAATTTAATTAAAATTAATCCAGGGATTCTCTAATTTGTTTCATGTATTTATAGAATACATAATAATGTATTCTATGAATTTGTAATGTATTCCAGAAAATGGATCAAACAAATTGCGTAGCGACTAAACTATTGTTTAGTCGTTAGGCAATTTGTTTGATCCATTTTCTGATTGTTAAATAACGCATATATATTTTAAATCCTTGATCCAAACTCAACCCTCAGCCGCATTCGGTGGAAAATAAACCCCAATCTCCGGTTTTATTTCTAACACTCAAATGTATTCTCCACGTTGCGGATACTGCGGGTGTTTTCACCCAATTACCACAAAAGGAGGGTTCGGTTTTTAAATACTATAAATACTTATTGATACCTACTTATGGATACCCTTAAACTTAAACATTAAATAGAGACAAAAGACTGAATTCCTCGATTAGAATTCGCCCCGCACTTTTTAGGCCAAACAGAAGGTAAATTACGCGTTTAAGTTCCGAAATCGTAAATACTAGTAGTATAATGAATTCAGAACGCGAAAGTTCTGTTTCTTTGTTTTCTTGAACTAGTACACTGTATATGAAGCCTTGACCCTTTCTCGGGTCCCGCTCCAGCATTTCCTTCTCCCATTGAAACAACGACGCAAGGGCTCTCGCTTCTAAGTTCCATGTGCGGTGCCCTCTTAATACCCTGACGGCCAAAGTCTTCAATGATCTGTTTAAAATTGACACGTTTTTGTCCGTCAGTCTCGCCGCCCATACTCCGCACGATCCCCAGGTACAGTCTCTTGCAGGATGCGTTGGGTCCCCTTAGATTGGGCTACAGTAGTAAAGCGTGGCTACCGCCCCTGTCAGTTGGTGACCAAACTGCGGAACCGTGGTCATCAAATTCTTCTTCGACGGCTTGAAGCCAATGATAACGCCTCGTGCAGTTATGTTGAATCCTGCAGTTAAAATTAATAAAATTCCGTAGGATTTGGTTGACATGCATGTTAATAAGTTTAAAATAGTAGTTAAAAAACGTTTGATGAAGAAAGGCTATTATAATGTAGACGAATATCTTAATGATAAAAATGCATGGTCATTAGGATGATGAGATTAGGATCTGCTGTTGTTAGCCACTCGTACAATATAAATTTTAACACAATGTAAACAAAACTTTATTAAAAAAGAAAATGGATAATCTACCTGAGTTTCTTGCTGGTATCTTCTCAGGAGAACCAACTTACCGAACCAGTGAAAGAATCATTTTCTAATGGTTATTTATGTACTTAATTTAATATTTTTATAATATTGCTTGACATAAAATTGTAAAATTTTGATATTCATATATGCTGTTTATGTGCCTAAACTGAATAAACGAAATTGATTCTTTGATTGATTCTTGAGTTGGACCGAGGTCCGTGAAAGCACAGAGCCTCGGATTTGTACAGGTCCTCCTTCAGTCCTGGACCCGGGTATAGATTAGGCTCCTTAGCATTCCATGGTTAACAAAACAGACATAAAGTGAAGATGAAGAAAATAAATAAGAGTTATGGCTGACTCGAGCGAATATTTATACCACCATATACTGTGTTTAAAGGCGTTATTTGAAGCACATATCTTCAGAAAATTATATCAGATAAATTGTGAAGACTGCACAATTTTATATCATAATAAAATAACGTCAGCTTCAGCTATTCTTTTATAAGCATAATATCATCATTCACCGAGCCTTTTCCCAACTCAGTTGGGGTCGGCTTTCCAGTCTAACTGCGCTGTGGCTGAACTTCGATATTTTCCGTGAAGTGACTGCCTTCTGACCTTCACAACCCATGGGCGATATCGAAGTTCTGTAGTTAGACCGGTCGGATTTTTTGATTTAGGGCGCCAACTACCCCTAGCGACTGCCATATATATTCGTATGACAACCGGGACCGACGTGCTCTCCGTGACACGGAGGGGTCTCAGTGTCTTAAGAAATGGTCACCCATCCTAAATCCAGCCTGACTAGATGTTGCTTAACCTTTGCAATGTGTTAACGTTGTCTTTAAAAGCATATTTATAATCCTACCTAATATTATAAATCCGAAAATGAGTTTATATTTGTTTGTTTGTACCGTCTTCACGGTCAAACGACTGGACGGATTTGGATGAAAATTGGCATATGGATAGTTTTGGGAACGGCAAAGAAAATAGGATACTTAAAGCTATCTTACGAGTGCTGAGCTGCTGGCAACTGGCTAGCTGGGCAACAGCTAGTAAATCATAAATGCGTAAATTATCTATTTACATATTTTATTATAATCTGTAGGAATATTATCTATCAGTGACAGAGTGCGACTTCAGGGTCTGTACATAATACTGTAGATAGGGGTTGTCAACCTTCATCATAATAAATTAAAAATATTTTGAAAAGACATGCATGGAGACAATTACCTTATTGTATGTAATTTATCAAAGATACACATCTTACAATAACGTACGCATAATTTTGTGTGGTCTCATTATTGGCGACAACGCAAAAGAAAGATATAATCGCGTTAGAACAGTTGGGGACTGTAGCCAATCCATAGAGTTCACACGAGTATAAATTTGAAAAATTGAAATGAAGTCTCGGGCAACCGCTAATATTAATAAAAAAAAATGTTTTTAAAAAGGAGTATGCTAATTTTATACACTTTTGGCAATACACACACCTTATTACGTGGGAAAGTTTAGGCGTGATGTATGACTTATGTATGACAAACACAAGTCTTACGCTGAACCTTAAGATTAAAATACATATTACAATAATGTCCAAATGGGTTATAAATGACATTATGTATTCAAAACATTGCAGACACAACACTGCTACATAACTGCGATGTATACTCTATACTCTAGTTTTGAAAATACATACTCCAAATATTTAGTTCAAGTCAAATTTAATGTACTGTAGTCTACATAGTTTGGAGAAATATCAAATCTAAACTTTTGCTGTAAATTTACCGCTAACACTGAGACCTCACCCGACCAACAAGAGCGTAAATACAGAACATTTCCACGGTATTGTTTTACATAATCAACAGTTATGTCGACGTACCCTCAGTGGCGGAATTAAAGATTTTATCTAACTAACTGTGCTCTTTCCGAGTAAAAGTTTTTACTTTACCAAATACTTCGCTGTTTTGGGTACGGAATTTAAATTTTCGAGGCCTCTCTTTGTATAATTCTCTGGTTGGACCCACCATTTATATTATTTAACAAGCAACAGATAGTAGGTACAATAATATAATACACCTAGAAGTTTAAATATTTGTTTATTTATTTTTTGTTTCATAGAGGATGCCCGCGGCTTCGCCTGCTTGAAAAAATATATTCTTAAAGCTTACTCGAGAGCCATTGGTGAAAATCGCATTAAAACCCGTTCCGTATTTTTCCAGATCTTAGCATACATAAAGACGGACAGAACGCTGAAACGACTCTGTTTTATACTATGCTATGATACCCTTACCATCCATCTTCCACTGAACCTTTTCCCAACCAAGTTGGGGTCGGCTTGAAGCCTAACTGTGAAGCAGCTGAACTTCAATATTTTCCGTGAAGCGACTGCCATCTGACCTCCACAAGCCATGGGCGATATCGAAGTTCTGTAGTTAGATCGGATATAGATTCGTATGCTAACCGGGACCTACAGACTCCAAGGTAATCACACTTACAATACCTACCTATTAACCTACTCATAAGTAAGGTATAATGTATCATTGGGATAAAAAGACATTTGTAAAAGCTGTTACACATTGGAGGTACTGTGGGCGTCCGCTTGTAAGGAAAAAAATAATCACACACCATGCATTCTTGAGTTTTTTTTCAGTATTAGATTTAGATATCAGAAAACCCTAACACAGCGCTTCTAGTGCCACATGTAATACCCTAACCGTGGATCTAACTTCTGATGACGTCAGATTGCAATAAAAATAGTGTTTTACGTTTCTCTTATCGTTTCGAGGCTCGAATGGAAATAACATCTTCTTTTTCGTAGAGTAATCACTAAACGTTCATCTTGTACCCTTTTTCCATATCTTATGAAGGAATATCTTGGCGCCATTTATTCGATTTATTGGAATAACTTATAGTTAATATTGATGGTACAAATTGTGTAGATTTCATAATATTATTATTGTTAAAAGAAAAGAAAAATTATTACGTACTGAACACGTTCACAAGTAAAAATTTAAAAACGAATTTTCACGTGTTATACACTTTCGATTAAAAAAATAATTCAGGCATTTTATCATAGCGTTCATTTTGGTCATTACGTGTAAAGCTAGGTTGACAAGTCCGCAGATGCGTCAGCAGACAGCATCATCGTCGTCATCATCTGCTGACGTGTAGAACTAGCTAATGCTAGTTCTCAAAAAAAATTGACGCAGTTGACTCCAACTCATTTATTTTTAAAAGGCATATTTGATGGACTCGAGATTCACGTACACACACTGCTAACATGATTAAGTTTAAAGCCTAAAGACCCAATATCAAAAAAAGTATTTACAATATGGACAAACACGAATCTTAACGAGTTCCTTCTTCTATCATTATCGACTGGAAAAAACAAAAAAGTGGGTAGGAGGTAGTTGTGTTTTCGAAACTTTTAAGAATTAAAATTAAATTCTGGTGATTAAACTCGTTTAATGCACTACATCAAGACATAATAATATACCACTTACCAGTGTGAGCGTTTTCCCATAAATACACACAGAACTGAACAATACATTATGACTCATCAAAGCTATCAAAACATGCAACCCTCGTTGGCTGGTCTGGAAGCCATGTTTCGTGAGGGTCTGGCCCAGTTTGAGACAAGGCTGCAGCAGGCTACCACCAGTACCACCAGCACATCACCAACTTCAACGGACCTGGCAAGTCTGTCTAGCGACTTCTGTATTTTCAAGAACGCCATGCTGCAGGCTCTCAATCTGCTGCAGTGCCAGGTGGAGAGACTAGGGCAACAGATGGACGCCATTGAAATGCGTTGACGCCGCAAAATTCTTTTATTTCATGGTGTGGCAGAGGTAGAGACTGAAGAGACACCTAAGGTTGTTGCAGGTATAATTACAGAGCGCCTCAATATTCACAGTTTCAACATTCCAGATATAAAAAGATGCCACCGTTTAGGCCGTCCATCAGGCAAAGTGAGACCAATCCTCGTAAAGTTTCACGATGCAGCTGTCAAGGATAAGGTGTGGTTCTCTAAGGTGGCACTAAAGGGCTCTGGTATTACACTCTCCGAGTTCCTTACTAAAAGACGCCACGAGACATTCATGGCTGCGCGCGAGAGGTTCGGGGTCGGTGAGTGCTTTACACGGGACGGTTATGTGTTTGTTATAGACTCCAATGGTAAGCGTCATCGTGTGTCTTCTCTCAACGAACTTAAAAAAATTAAGGTGACGAGTGACATACAGGAGGTTGCGAGTGACATACAGGAGGTCCCGAAAAACGTTAACACCAGGTCTAAGCGTGCTGGGGCAGGCAAGAATAAATAGTTTACATGGGTTATAGCATCCATAATGGTAGTGTGGACCTATGGTAGTAGGTTCGGTAGTGTCCGTCTGATGTACATTCGTAATATGTATCTACTTTCACTTTTACTGTAACTATACATATTGTGTTGTGTTTTGTTTCCAGCCACTATTGGTGTAATGATTACAAAAGTAGGTATTTAATTAACTAGGTACCTATTATTTTATACTTCAATTTCAAACTTTGTTTACATACATGTAATAACCACGAGCGACTTTGCTTTGTATTGTCTGTCCGCTGTCAGTCAACTGTCACCTGTCAATGTCAATGTAATTTCTATAACTTTAGGCTGACTACAGACTTACTATTTGCGTTTCGTTAGTGCAAAGTACAAAACATGTTTTAATTATTTAATTTATATTTTATTTTTTCGTTTTGCTCATAATTGCTCGATGGCTTAATTTATTTTAATTATTATTTTGTTTTTGTGATAAATTGACCTGGCCCGTCATCTAACTATATACCTACTAAAGCCATGTACTTTACTATTTGCTTGAAGCCATAGTGTGGAGGGGCGTACTGTGATTTCTGACGCTCAACTGGCGGGTGGATTGTAAAGTAATAGAGTGTAATAGTATATTTATTACATTTATTTTATTTTTCTTTCTTTTAATATTATTATATACATTACTTTTTATATTAACACATTCGACATAATTTTGTATTATGTCGGAATCTGAAAATGAGAGTGATAGCGAAAGCTTCTATTCTGCGTCTAGCTTAAGCGGTAGTTATACTAGTATTCTATCTGTACCATCACTCGGTGATACGTTAAAAACCCAGTTTTCTGATGTCCCTAAGAACTTTAATGTAGTCAATTTTAATGCTCAAAGTATTCCCGCCCATCACTCTGATATACTGACTAGCTTTGACTGTAAGAATATCCACGCTATTCTAGTTTCGGAGTCCTGGTTTAGGCCTTTTCATTCGTCAGTGTCTTTCCATCTTCCTGGTTTCGAGTTGATTAGAAATGATCGCGGTGGCGACGGAAAGGGAGGCGGTGTTGCTGTTTATCTGCGTAGTTATATTCCTTACAAAATTCTAGATACTTCAGCACAGCCGCCACTCTCGAACGCTGGGGAGCACCTATTCTTAGAGGTGGAGCTATACCACTCGAAATTTTTACTCGGAGTCTACTACTGTCCGTCGTCAAATATATTTTTTTTTGCCTCTTTTGAACACCTCCTGGAAAAGTGGTCACCCTCTTACAGTCACGTAATCATAATGGGAGATTTTAACACGTGTCAATTAAAAAACGATTCCCAAACCTCCTCATTCCGTCACGCTTCTTTATCCCACAACCTTTCCATTCTTCCTTTAAACTCCACTCACCACGTTCCTGGCCGCAATCCATCTCTTATCGACCTTATACTAGTATTATCTTTACAACATGTCGCCAGGCATGGTCAATGCAGCGCAGATGCCTTTTCCTATCATGACCTACTGTTCCTCTCCTACAAACTCCGCCCCCCTAAGGCACGACCGCGTATTTTGTGGCAGTGCAATTTTGGTGGAATGGATTTAGATAATCTTTGTGAGGATGCTGATAAAATCAACTGGGGTCCTCTATTTCTCTAAGACACGGTTGACAAGAAGGTTAATATTTTTTCATCTAAATTAATAGAACTTTTTGATACACACGCACCTGTACGGCAGATTAAAGTTAAACATCATCCTGCCCCATGGATAACTGATTCCATCAAGGATACGATGGCAAAGAAAGCAGCTGCGAGACATAAATACAAGTGTCGGCCAGCACCTAACAATTTGGAAAAATATGTATCTATACGAAATCACCTCAACAAGGTGTGTAGGAATGCACAACGCCGATATATTCACGCCTCGGTTGAAAATGCAGATCCATCTAAGGTCTGGAAATTTCTCAAAACAATTGGAGTTGGGAAGTCTAAACAACACAATCATCCCTATTCCTTGGATCTTGAAGCACTTAATTTGCATTTTTCTTCTTCGTCTAATTTAGCAGGGACGACTAAAGTAGCAACACTGAATAATCTTTCATCACTTCCAACTCCACAGCACTCAGCTTTCGTCTTCGAACAATTCACCGATTGTGATGTTAAGAAGAGCATACTGTCTATAACATCGAATGCAGTTGGAATTGACTGTGTAAGCCGTAACATGATCTTACCTATTCTCAACCAAATCCTTCCTATCATAACCCATATTCTGAACTTTTCTATAGCTAATAGTCAGTTCCCTATTGCTTGGAAGGAGGCTGAAATCATTCCTTTACCTAAGACACGCAATCCTTCATCTAACACTCATTTCCGTCCTATATCTATCTTACCTTTCCTTTCAAAAGTGTTAGAGCGCCTTGTTCACTCTCAGCTCACCAAATTCCTTAACACGAACTCTCTTCTCAATCCCTTCCAGTCCGGTTTGCGTCCTGGCCACAGTACTGTTACGGCTTTAGTCAACGTCACGGATGATATCAGATTAGGCATGGAGGCGGGAAATCTCACGGTCTTGTGCTTGTTAGATTTTAGTAACGCCTTCAATACCGTAGATCCCGATATCTTGCTTGGTATACTCAGCTCTATTAACATATCTCCAACGGGAATTGGCTGGTTTCGTAGTTACCTGTCTGGTCGCCGTCAACGTACGCGTCTGGAGGAATTGTCTTCTTCTCGGTGTGATGTCGCAGTCGGTGTACCACAGGGCGGCGTTTTATCTCCACTATTATTCTCTATTTTTATTAATACTATCTCTAAACATATTAATTCATCCTACCACCTTTATGCAGATGATCTTCAGATATATACGCAGGCTCCCTTGGATCAGCTACATAATGCAATCAATACCATTAATCTGGACCTGGAGCGCATTTGTGAATGGAGCAACAATCACGGTCTTCAGGTTAATCGATCCAAATCCCAGGCAATTATTACTGGCAGCTCTTGGTTTATGTCACGCCTTGATATTACGCAGTTGCCCCAAATTACTTTTAATGGTACCCCTGTCGAAATAAGCGACACTGTTAAGAACTTGGGTGTCCATATTGATAATACATTGTCCTGGGATTATCAGCTTCAAGAGGTTAGACGCAAAGTATTCGCATCTACGGGATCCCTGCGTAGACTGCGAATGCTGCTTCCGATTTCCACTAAAACTGCGCTGGCACAATCGTTATTACTCCCAATCCTTGATTACGCTGATGTCAGCTATCTTGATCTTACAGAGGAGCAACTTGATAAGCTTGAGCGACTCCAAAACGTTTGTATTAGATTCATATTTGGTCTACGCAAATATGACCATGTATCCGAATTCCGCAAGATGCTCAAGTGGCTCCCAATTCGCCTTCGCCGGAATACTCATATCCTATCTCTATTATATAATATACTGTTCAATCCTTGTACCCCCCGATATCTTAAAGAACGATTCAAGTTCCTCCATGACACACATTCTAGATCTCTGAGGTCATCAGAAAATTTTATATTGGAAATGCCGGTGCATTCCACTAGTTTCTCTGACAAGTGCTTCACTATTCAAGCAATTCGTCTATGGAATGCCCTGCCGCTACATATCAGACGCGCTCAAACAATAGTATCTTTTAAAAATATGGTAAAGGATTACTATCTCACTTTCGTTAACTAGAAACTCGCTAACGCTATCTATATCTTCTATTCTATCTATCTATATATTAAAGTATGCTTTAATATTTAAAACAGGCATTTTCCTCACTAATATTTTATCTTCTTATCTATCTCTTGAACTTCACAACCATCTACTCTCTTTGTAAAACCTTTTATTTTTATGTATAATATTTATATTACATTGTGCACAACCCCTATCAATTTCAACAATTTTCTTTCCATCCTGAGGTTGTCTGGAAGAAATTGCTCTTTAGCAATAAGGCCGCCTGTTGTACATTCTTTTTAAAAATATGTTTATATATTTGTTTATGTTTTTGTGTACAATAAAGAGTATTTGATTTGATTTGATTTGATTTGACTGGAAAAGTTTCTTAATCATTGAAACTTCTGAACTGATTCAGAAATTACTTGCACTGATCAATCATCGTCGATTTTAAAAAAATCTTGTAATTTTTTGAATTAAGAAAATGTTTTCACTGATATCACAGAATAGAGAATAGTACTTACATACAGAACTTGCACTCCGACGTTAATTAAAGCACATTCTTTTGTTTACAGAGAACATAATTCGAACGTTAGGTTGTCAGGAAAGTAACAGCATAATTTGACCAATAATTATGACGTTAATGCCGCAATATCAACTCTATGGTCAACGCCGTATAACAAACAAGAGACAAACCTTACTGACTTACAACTTCAAGTTGTGGCTGACGTCACGTATTTCCCATGGGAATTGGGAAGCACAATACTTTGCTTAGTAATTTCAAACTAAGTATTTCTAATAAACTTAAGAATAACAATTAAATATACGAAAATGTCTTCGTCGTTGCTCACGATGCCAAAATAAATGCGTTTAATTGACACCACATGGACATGCTAAATGTTAGTAAATATGTATTTAGGTGAAGGTCTTGTCTGGGAATGCACACGTACTAGAGAATTACATTCTGGTATATGTGTGGATAATTCATTTGCTAGTTTTTGTCAAGTAATTTTATATATACTTACGCATATACATTGCCGGCCTCGTTAGCTTAGTATTACGTAACGGTACTGGTTCAGTGATACTGCTACCTACCCCACTTTTTCTCCCTCTAGGCATTTTCCCAACCCCGTAGGGGTCCACTTTCCAGCCTCACTGCGATGCGGATGAACTTCAATATTTTCCATGTGACTGCCGACCTCCACAACCCATGGGCAATATCGAAGCTCTGTTAACTACAACTACCCAGTCGAAGTTTGTACCGTCTCCGTTCTGTCGTAGGTAAAAAAACTCATTAGTTGCTCTTTTTTAAAATTAATACGGAGTTGTTATCTATATATCTTCGTCGTTGCTCACAATGCCAAAATAAATGCGTTTAATTGACACCACATGGACATGTGTTGGTTAAGAGATTAATAATGGCTCGAGAACTTCGCTAATTCAATTTTTGTTGTGTTCGTATTATCAGGAAAAGGATCTTTTGGAAGAAAAAAAAAGACCGTGCGATACATTAGAAAAATTAATGTGAGGTACGAAGTTTGCCGCGACAGCTAATATGGTTATATATGGCATTCGTTACGGGAGTTGGAGCCCTAAAAACGATATCGCCCATGGACTGTGAAGGTCAGTCACTTTACGGAAAATATCGAAGTTCAGTCGAATCGCAGTTACACTGGGAAGCCGACCCCAACTTGGTTGAGAAAAGGCTCAGTGGATGATGAAAGAATGAGTTTGTTACTGTATTTCAAAGAAATGAGTTTTCTTAAACTAGTCTTAAAATATAATTAAAATAAAAATTATAAACAGATCACAAAAACTGATGTCATCGGCAGGAACCCACGACCTCTCCCTTACAGGAATGCTCTGACCACTGAGCTACGATGATTTTGTGATCTGTTTTTAGAATGAATATGATTTTAGAATGAATGTGTTCCAAATCGTTACCTGAACCTTTCTTTTTCTTTTTCTAGTATATATTAATGATCTCCCTCACCTCATAAGAGACGACCACGAGATATTTTTGTTTGCTGATTCTTTAATATTTAAAGTTAAACGTGGACAGCGCGAACTTGACGATGTAAACATTGCCCTCTCTAGGATTTTGGACACTGATTTTGTGCTAATAATTTATTATTAAATGAAAATAAAACTAAATGTGTAAGATTCACCTTACCTAATGTAAGACTTGTTAAAACCAGTGTTAAGGTTAGGGATGATATAATAGAATTGGTCGATGACACTGTCTTTCTGGGCATAACGTTCCAAACGACTCCAAATTGCAATGGGGGCCTCATATCGGGAAAATTTCGGCCAGGCTTAGTTCTGCAGGCAAAAAGATCCTACAACTTACAGACATTAAAACGGCGCGTCTTGTCTACTTCAGCTACTTCCACAGTATCATGACATATGGCATACTACTGTGGGGTAACGCTGCCGACATCTTTGTGTTGCAGAAGAGGGCTGTCCGGTCTATATATGGTATGGGGTCTCGGGAGTCATTAAGAGATAAGTTTAAGCATATTAACATCCTTACAGTGTATTCACAGTATATTTGTGAAATTTTATTGTATACCCACAAGAACAAATGTAAATTTATGAAAAATAGTGATCTAAACTTAAGAAATAAGGATAAACTGGCTGTTCCTAAATTTAGGCTTCATAAAGTGAGTAATTCTTTTGCGGGGAACTTTATTCGAATGTACAATACATTGCCAACTGAAATAGCAAATTTATCTGTCAATAAATTTAAAAAAACTAATAAAAAGTAAATTGTGCCATAAAGCTTATTATGGTATTAATGATTTCTTAGATGACAAGGCTGCCTGGTTGTAACACGAATTGCTCCTTTCTAAATAACTCAGTATTAGATTTAAGATGAAATATTTTGAAAAAAGCCGAACTGAGTTTCTTGAGGGCTCTTCTCAGTCTCGTTGCATTTTGGAACCCTCGGTAGAGTCACACCAACTTTTGACGAATCAAAATAATTTTCTAAAAATTTGAAAGATAATAAACGTTATTTTATTTTATTTTATTTTTATACCTCAGCACAACTCACGTTGGGCATTCCTAAACAGTCACTAACCTACTCGTACTAAATTATCCAAGAGATTTCTTACAAAATCTATTTCTTCTCAAAAATGGCTAGACACAGTCGTCATATTGTATTATGTGGCATGAAATTAATAAACAAATAATAAACCCGTCTGTAAAATGTTACTTCATAGAATATACTCTGAACCGTATTAATGTCTGGTGGCAACGATCCGCTTCAAATAAAATTCGGATGGTTTGTTTTCATGATGTAAACATTATAAAAATGTACCGCAGACTGTAATGGCCAATAACTTCTTAGAAATAAACTATCACACTGCTGGGGATTCGTCTGCATGGAATAGTTTGATATTTCCAGACATTTATGAGAATATATTATTGGGTTAAATATGGAAAATAATAATATAATTTTACAATATGAATCACAAAAACTATAGTCTTAGGCTGGACTCGAACCAACAACTGATCCCTTTTCAGGAGGAACGTTCAACCAACTAAAAACCAAGACACCCAATACAGGAAAATTTCTGAACTTATCAAATCTATCCCGTATTAAAGTTATTCAACGTACATTATTGTATATATTTTTACAAGCAACAAAAAATATACTTAGTTAAAAAAATCGGTGCCGCGTCATTGCCGACTATGAAGGTTTCCCGAATGGGTTCACTATCCATTTGCATAAAAAAATAACCATAAAATATTTTGGTATAGGGTAATTTAGACTAATGATATTTATGCATAATTTGTTTATCCATAACAAATTTAGCATATTTGTCTTTCACATAATAAAATTAGCATAATCATATTTAAGCATAAAATTTAAAAGCATAGCTTTATAAAGGCATAAACGTATCAAACTATAATGAATATAGTCATAATCATCTTACGCAGAATAAGTAACTATGTAAAATAATTAAAAGGCGGCTTAGGGCCCCGCCGCACCTAAACCTACTTTGACACTATATAGTATAGGAAATACTGATTAAAGTAACTTTTTTATTTTTCATTCATTTCATTAATTTATACCTATTCAATTTTAGTAATATATACGAGTACTATTAGGCGACTGTAGGTACACTATGCCTAAAACATGCAAATTATTTATAACTTTTTTTTTTTTTAATTTTAAGAGTTAACATCTAAGTTGTTTCGCTCCCGAGTATTATATTTGTTTCGTGTTAAATAATCTGTATTTCGATCAGTTTTTGGACAATTACACAAGTTAATATTAAGTGTTGACTGTTGAACAATTAATAATGTATTTAGTGGTGTTTATTAATGAATAATTAGTGGCTTAAAGAACTTTTAAAAACTAAGTTACCCTCATAAAGTAACTGACGCTAGTGTATTGGTAAAACGCGTAAGTGACAATCTGTGCACGGCGCTTAAGACGTTATTCTCGCGGCCTAGCTGTATGTATATTGGCTTGGAATGCGATTGCAGATTTTGTTACAAATATCTTCTACACTAGGAATCACAAACATTAACAACAACAAGGTGGGTGAATAATTATACAACATATTGTCATTGGGGTTCAAAGTCTGAAAGTGTTATTAATTGATTGGGTTACTTTTTTTTTTTGGTTGTTCTGATGCAACTAAGATGCTTTGCGCCGGATGTAAGTCAAAACTCACGGCCAAAAAATTCCTGTTATGCAATACTTGCAAATCTGAGTATTGCTTTGAATGTTTAAATATATCGAGCGATGTGAGTGAGGGGCTCACCAAGGCGGAGTTAGAATCATTATGCTGTCCCTACTGCCAGAATGTTACTAGGCGAGTAAACAACGATGACACACCGTGCCGCCGACGCCGTCCGTCGCTCCCTTGCGAAGATTCTATGAATGTTTCATGCGGCGAGACTATGATGCCTGGAGTAGGGACCACTGACAGCTATGCGGTGGGTCCTGCTTTTGCGCATAATTCGGTCTCATTGGAAAGTATTGGTAAACTTTTCGACCTTAAGCTTGCACCCGACTCCACAATTATGACGAATCTTAGATCAGCAATTAATAAGGATATTGAAAAGGTGGTGGCTGTGCATGTGAGCCGAGCATTCGAAATGTTGAAGAACGAGTTTACCGCTACCACCGATTACTTAGCTGCGGAACAAAGGGATATAAGAGTGGAGATAAAAGAAAGGGACAATCAAATCAAACAGCTACAATCCGATTTACTACTGTCACTATCTTCACTAACTAAGTTACAATCTAAAGTTTCTGCTATTGAGAAGATGTCACGCGACTTAAACCTAGAAATTCACGAAGTACCTGAAACTAAAAATGAGAACTTAATGGGTCTATTTAACAAACTGTGTGAGTGCCTTAACATAGATATCTCTGATGGCGAAGTGAAGTCTTGCCGCCGTGTTGCTAAAATGAATACATCCTCAAGTAGACCACGAAACATACTTGTCACCCTGTCTTCACAGCGATACCGCGACCTTGTCATATCAGCAGTTACTCGATTTAATAAGGCTAATGTTCAGGGAAAGCTCGCTACAACCCATATTGGCTTTACGGGAGAGACTCGCAGAATCTATGTCGCCGAACATTTATCTCCAGAAGCAAAGGAGGTACACAGTGCTGCTAGAAAGTTCTGCAAAGATAACAAATTTAAGTTTGTGTGGGTGCGTTTTGGACAAATATACATCCGTAAAGATGAGCAAAGCCGTGCCTTACATGTTACGGATGTTAATTATCTAAACAGACTTTCTTAATTGTACTTAGCTAGCATTAAGTTTTTTTTTTTTTGTTATTATTATATACTATATAGTTATTATATATATTTAGTACACCTTTCCAATGATTAGTGTATTCTATCAAAATGTTAATAGAATCCGTAGTAAACTTACAAAATTTTATTTAAATTTGTTAAACTCTGATTATGACGTGGTATGCCTAACAGAAACCAATTTGAATAAAAGTGTCTTTGATGGAGAACTTGCCGACTCACGTTATAATGTTTTTAGACGAGATCGCGGTGATAGTAACTCATTGAAAACTGAAGGCGGAGGGGTTCTCATTGCTATTAAAAAAACTTTTAATGTCATTCGCCGGGCATCTTGGGATAGTGCTATGGAGGACATCTGGGTTTCCATAATACCAGAGGATGGTAATTCCTCCAACTTAAACATATGTGTCTGTTATCTGCCGCCTGATTTAACTAATCCGAAGTTGGAAGTTTTTTACTCAAACTGCCAAGTAGTGTTGCTGAACAACTGCACTGAAGAAGAATGTCTGATTGTTGGTGATTTCAACAACCATGAATTTACAGCTGCCACTAGTGATACTGGTGAGCCAACATGTACCTCCCATAGTAGGAAAGTAGTACTCTTGCAGGAATTAGTTTCACTCTGTCAGTTACATCAATGTAATAAAGTCACCAATGACAGGGATCGTATTCTTGATTTAATATTGTCTTCTGTGGAAAATATCAAAATTTACGAGGCAAATCCAATGAGCTTAAAAGACAGCCAGCACCCTGCCTTAAAGTTTGAATTTCCCACATCGGTTAAGCCAGTAAAAGAAATGAAAAAAAGTAATAATGATAGAAGACTGAATTTTGCAAAGTGTAACTATCAAGCAATTCGAAATGAATTACGTAGCATAGATTGGCATAAAACCTTATCGTGTTTGGATGTTGACGCATGCACTAACGTTTTTTATGAAAGACTTTTTGAAGTGATTAAAAAACATACACCACTTTCTACAGTAAAATCTCATAACTATCCAATTTGGTATAGCAAGCCGTTAATAAGGTGCAATGAAGAAAAAAATAGGTTCCATAAGCTGTTCAAAAAATTCCACAATCCTCGTGATTATGACACATTTTCTTTGTTACATGATAGATTCAAAAAAATGGCAGATAAATGTTATAAGGAATATATTACCTCAATAGAGGAATCCATGTGTAATAATATTAAACAGTTCTGGACCTATGTGAACAATAGAAAGGGTCACGTATCAATGCCAAATGTCATGTATTGTGGTGACATTTCCTCAATGAAAGGACCTGAAATATGCGAGATGTTTTCAACCTATTTTGGGTCGGTTTTCAAAATTAGCGATCCAAATAGTGTACAATCATCATCACTGCCATCTGATGTTACTGACCAAGTCGAAAATAAATCATCAACATCACTCACACATATTTTTATAACTGAAAGCGACATACTAATTAAAATTAAACAGCTAGATTCTGTTAAAGGTGCGGGACCGGATCTGCTTCCTCCGTCATTTGTTAAACAATGTAGTAAAGAGCTGAGCACTCCGTTATACATTATATTTAATAAATCACTTACTTATGGTAACTTCCCAAACCGATGGAAAACGGCCCACATAATACCGATCTTCAAAACTGGCGATAAGTCCCGATGCGAAAACTATAGACCAATTAGCATATTGTCTTGTTTGGGTAAGCTGTTTGAATCGTTGGTCTACGATCGGTTATACAACCATTTTAAGCCTCTTATCTCCGACAAGCAACATGGTTTTGTCAGGGGCCGGTCAACGGTCTCAAACCTTTTGGTATATAAAGATTATCTTTGCAAGAGTTTTGCGAAAGGTGGGCAGGTTGACTCTATCTATACAGACTTTTCTAAGGCATTTGATAGAGTCAATCACAAAATTCTTTCCGCGAAACTTGCTGCTCATGGCATCCATGGTAGCTTATATCGCTGGTTAACTTCTTACCTCAGTAAAAGAAGCCAGTTAATCACCATAAAAGGTTTCTTCTCATCTCCAACTCTAGTTACTTCTGGGGTTCCACAGGGGTCCCATTTGGGCCCCCTTTTGTTCATTATTTTCATTAACGACCTTATCGAGTGCATATCGTGCGAATGCTTGCTTTACGCTGATGATTTAAAGATTTTTAATAAAATTAATGACTCTAATGACTGCAATCTTCTGCAGAATGATCTGAATATCATCTCTAACTGGTGTAGGCTAAACCATATGTATCTTAACATAAGCAAATGCTTTGTTATCACTTTCAGCAACAAGCACTTCCCTGTTGTTAATAACTACTTGATTGACGGCCAGGTACTGCGTAAAACTGATACGGCTAGGGATTTGGGCATTTTATTCGACAGCAAGCTCTCATTTCGAGTTCATTACGAATCTATAACAACGAAAGCCCACCAACTTCTTGGTTTTGTATTTAGATCAACGAAAGCCTTCAAAAAACCAGAGACTTTACTGTTTCTATTCAATGCACTTGTTAGAAGCGTCTTGGAGTATGGCAGCCCAATTTGGTCGCCGTACTACAGAGTGCATATAGATGAGATTGAGGGTGTTCAAAGAAAATGCTTGCGTATTTTATGCTATCGTCAACAGTTAGGTCGCACAAGATATAATGTTCAAAAGTTGGAAACCCGTCGGGAGTATTTTGATGCAGTCTATCTTTATAAAATAATTCACTCAATACTGGATACCTCTTACTTGCTCTCTCAAATTGTATTTAGCACCAGACACAGTGCACGTAGGTCTAATCAGACAAACCTCTTTGCTTTACAGGTTCATAAAAACAATATTTCATATTATAATCCCCTGGTCAGGATGGCTCGTCAGTATAACGATCTGGCAAAGAATAACGTAGATCTCGATATATTTGCTCCTAAAATTACAACATTTATTAAAACACTCAAAGATGTCCTCTATTCCACACCCAACTCTGTTAACTTAAGCTCGAGAGATTGTTAAGCGGTTAGATAGGTTAGATAGGAAACGATTAGAAAACTTATTTATTATATAACTTAGGGTTAACTTTTCTTGGTTTCTCTGTTTACACAAAGTTTTGGATTGCAATTCAGACTCAAAACCTTATAATTTTAATTTTGTATTGGCCTAATTGTAATCTGTATTGTGTAATAAATAAATAAATAAATAAATAAATAACTATGCATAAATATATTAGACCTAAATATAATTATTCCACAGTACATATGCTGCTAAAAATCAATTATGACTAAGTATGCCAAATTCATTGTGCCAAAACATTTTAGGACTACATATATTATGTTAACAAAAGGTATACCTCACGAATGCTGGCTAAGTGGTCACGTTGGATTGCGATACTTATTCTTTGGGCCAGAAAATAGTCAGCCTTCTGGTCCTTAGAAGCATCGATTAAGCGTTTAGCATGGCGACGGCGACGGCGAGAGCTCGGACCACATATCTCAACCCCAAAGGAAATTATCATTCTTTATCGTATCTTATTTTTATATTTATTGTTCAGGCTGCAAGAATAATGTTACAACCCCTATATTTTATAGAACCCTTCTTTAAGTGAAAGCCTCCTCCAAAGATTGCCAGTTTTGATGGTTACAAAAAGTATGTATTCATTATTACAAAGACTTTATTGGAGTACAAAATCGTTTTTATTATTTAAAACCCTCGTTTAAAATGTCCTGACTGTACACAAAGTATCTTTTGTTGTGAACTCTAATTAATATTTTTAATCATGAAGAGAATGATGGTCTTTTTATTATCTAAAAAGCCTCAAACAAAAACCTTTTTCTTGATTCATGTAGTGCAGTATTCATATTTTAAATAAACCCTAAGAATATAAAAGCTTGTTCAGTATAATTCAAAATATTCAGAGTAGTGTAATAATGGATAATAATGTATAATAACAATAATGTATAAGTAGAGTTAGCCTAAAGCACCCCCCATCACAGTGGTTAACAGATGATGTCAGATCGGCTATGAAACGAAGAGATCGAGCTTTCCTTAAATTCAGAAAGAACCGATCTGACACAAATTGGGATGCATTTAAGGTAGCCAGAAATCGCTGCAACCTGGTAAGTAACGCTAAACGCCGACATATCTTAAGCAATATAACGTCTTCCAGTTCGTCTGCCAACACTTGGAAATTTCTGCGGACTCTTGGCGTCGGCAGGATTCAGGGAGTGGGCCTTCCGGAGACCATCAGTTTGGATACCATGAATTCCCATTTCGCCACCACAACTATAATGGATCACGTAACTGAGCGTCACACGGTTGGTCATGTGGCGGGCTTACCTAAAGCCACTATAGAGCCTTTTAGTTTTCACCCAGTTGCACCAGATATTATTAAAAAAACTATCCTCTCCATTAAATCCAAGGCTGTGGGCTGTGACTCCATCAGTCGTGACATGATTGTGAGTATTCTCGACCAATTACTTCCTGTCTTGTCGCATATTATCAACTACTCGTTGGAGTCAGCCACGTTCCCTTCTCTTTGGAGCCTTTGTACGCCCTCTACCCAAAATTCCTAACCCTTCTCTCCCAAGCCATTTTCGACCCATTTCTATCCTGCCGTTCCTGTCCAAAGTGCCAGAGGCTTGTGTATACCATCAACTTGCAAGTTTCATCCTACGCAACGACATTCTGAATCCGCTGCAATCGGGTTTTCGACCCGGTCATAGCACCACCACCGCCTTACTTAAAGTGACTGACCATATCCGAAATGGCGTGGAGGACGGAAATGTCACCATCCTTGTTCTTGTTGACTTTTCAAATGCTTTTAATGTCATCAGTCACAAGATTATTTTGTCAATCCTTTCCCACCTTCAAATATCATCTGATGCGCTGGGTTGGTTCTCTTCTTATCTTCAGGGACGCCAGCAATCGGTCCGTATTGACGAGAAGTCCTCGGCATGGTGCGGTCTTGGTGCTGGCGTTCCTCAAGGCGGAATACTATCTCCTATACTATACTCATTGTTTATTAATTTCTTAACCCAGGAACTTCGATGTGCGTACCATCTATATGCTGACGACCTTCAAATGTATACACGGGTTAGGGTTGATGATTTGCCTGCGGCGATTGGCGAGGTGAATCGGGACATGCAGAATATCAGTGACTGGTCTGAAAGGTTCGGATTATCCGTTAATCCGGGAAAGTGTCAGGCCATCATTCTTGGTACCTTGCGTAGAATCAACCAGGACCATATTATCACGCTTCCACCAATTTGTTACAATAATATCAGTATTCCAGTTAGTACTGACGTGAAGGATTTGGGCTTGCGCATCGATTCAACCCTAAGTTGGAGTTCTCAGGTAGCTTATGTAAGCCAGAGGATTACAGGTATGTTAAGATCTCTGTACCCCCTGAGAACACTGTTACCGACCACAACCAAGATAACGCTGGTGCAGACTTTACTATTTCCTGTCATTGATTATGGTGATGTGTGTTACTTCGACCTGAATGCAGACCTCCTCAATAAGCTGGACCGTCTTCTAAACAATTTCATTCGATTCGTTCATAATCTTCGTAAGTACGATCATGTCTCTAGTTTTCGTTCAGAACTGCAGTGGTTACCCATACGACAGCGGCGTAGTTGTCGTGCTCTGACAATGCTCTACAACATCATACATTCTCCGACTACCCCCTCGTACTTGTCTACCCAGGTCCAGTATTTGTGTGCCAATCACAGTCGTAATTTGCGGTCTGCTGATAATGAGCTTCTTTTGTGCCCTAGTCATACATCTAGTCTTGTCCACTCTTCGTTCTTTGTCCAGTCTGTCCTTCTTTGGAATGCCCTTCCTCAGGATATCAGGATGTCCACTACCCGTTACAGTTTTAAGAAAAAAGTTCGTCACCACTATCTCAATCTACTGACAGAGCTTCCGCAGTAGCATTGGAAGTATCTTTATTGTTTAGTATAATGGCTTTATGTATGTGTGTATATTTAAGTATTATATATGAATATAATTATCTATGCTTTATATATATGTATTGATGGTATGTATTTTTTTAAGTATTTCAGACAGTATGTATGACTAAGTATACCGTATATGCACCTACCCAGTACATTCTCTGCATCACCCTAAGGTTGACTGGTAGAAATGCCTCCGGCATTAAGTCCGCCTTTGTACATTTGTTTGTGCATAAAACTTTATAAATAAATATTGCAATTTCGATATATTTGGCTATCATTGGTTTTACTAGCCAAGACCAATTTTTTATACTTACTTTACATTAAAAAAGTACACTCACACAATTTTTTAGATTTTTTTTTGTAAACTAGTATCCCGCCTCAAGTAAAAAAAAAACTTTTAAACTGTCAGTAAAACTGTAACGAATACTTCAAACCCAAAATGAGCCAAATAAGGCCAGCCGTTGTCGAGTTTTATTGATAAGACAAGAAAAATATGTATAGTTTGTCTAACAAGTCTTGACGCGGAGGCTCAATGCCAAATGAAATTACCTACGTAATTAATGTGTATTATAGAAATTAAACAATAAAAATACACCCAAATTGACTACAATATAAGGTGTTGCCAATTGACAAAATACGCCCAATTGACTACAATATAAGGTGTTGCCAATTGACAAACGTTCCGTGCGCAATTTTTAGTACTACCCGTCGTGTATATATTATATTGAAAGTCTTTGATTTCACACACACACACACACACACAAACACATATTACGCCTATAACAGACCTATGGCAGAGGCGCATTACACACCAACAGTTCGCCAGTATTTTTTGTCCCACATATAGGGGGCAAGCCTTTTGCCATTACCGGGCACACATATAATGGTTTATCTCCAAAATGGCCGAATAAATTTAAAAAAAGTAGCAGCATATTGTAATAATAATAAAAATTGAAACCCGTTGCCTTGCGATGAAATGTTGATGAAAGGCAACAAAATCTTACGTGCCAGCCGCTATGGCACAGCCAATTAAAGTCCTGGGCGTTTCGGACTGTCTTCGGTCTTTGCTTTCAACTGATTAATTACATACAATAGGTTAATAAATTCAATATATCCTCACGAAAAAAGTCCGTAAACTTGAGTAATATTATTTTATCAAAACAAAGACAAACCATTGTCAGAAAATAATATAACTGTAATACAGTGAACTCCGAATCAATTTTTATTACAAAGTATTTTCTATCCCTTGCGACTCCCGAAAATAAATGAGATCAAGTTATAGAGTGACTGTGGTGACCTCTGGTGGATCAGAAAGTCAATAATTTATTTGGAAATAAAAGAAAACGGTGGCTTCACAAGTTAGATGTGACGCGTTTTGTACGTGACGGAGAGATATTTTGCAAACGACATTAGAATTTATATTATTAAAGGAAGACTCGATACATAAACGAATTTCGATATCTTGTATACCGTGAATAGTAATAGTTTTTATTGAATAAACGAGATGATAACTCGAATTATTTTGTGATATTTCTTCAACAGATTTCCTCTACATTCGTTTCTTAGCATAACCTACTGTAAATACTTGCTCTACTAATATTATATTATATATATTAATATAGATTGTACATATTAATATAGGGATTTTATTGGTTCTTTGTATTGAAAAGAGCTGAAACTGTTTGATTAATTTGAAAAATTCTTTCGCTTATATATAGACTCAATTAAAATACCTCTGGGTACCACCAGAGATACCCGGCACAGTATCACGGGCTGGGTAGGTACCTACTTAAACAATAACCTTCAATGTTAGCGAGTAATGTAGACTATATAACATTACGCTGCAATCAACAGGAGTGGTAAAATTCATCGTTTGCGAGATAAATCCAAAATAACGAATACATTAATATTGGGGACTTTTAGTATGTTAATCTACATACACCAAAGTATATTGTACACCTTAGAAATAACTACGCTGATAAATAACTTCTTCGCTGCGGTCGCTGCCGTGGTACTGCGCTGCAGCATGCAATTGAGCGAAGCGACTATTTCTATTAAGGCATTTATCATCAATCTATAAGGAGCAGGTTTTGTTCGAGACCGAAATTTTGATTTAGGACCCTCAAAAAAAGTTATTGACATATTTTTGCTCAATAACTTTTTTTGAGGGTCCTAAATCAAAAATTCGGTCTCGAACAAACCCTGCTCCTGAGAATGCTTGATTTTTGTGTGAAGAAATCAGGAAAATCGGTTGGGTAGTTCGAGAAACAATTTCACACCAAGTTGCATTGGAGTCACCTGATACGTTAAGTTGTACGTACCCGGTAAGTTGAGCAGTAAAGACAAAAAAGATCGAAAGGATGATATAGGCAGGCCTATGTCACTCGCCTAACAACCGCAAAACATACGTGACATCAAGGTCAGTAAGGACAGTAAGGGTTGTCTCTTGTTTGTGACGGCATTAACCATAGAGTTGATATTGAGACATTATCGTCATAATTATTGGTCAAATTATGCTGGTACTTTCCTGACAACCCTAACGTTCAAATGATGTTCTCTGTAAACAAAAGAATATGCTTTAATTAACGTCGGAGTGCAAGTTCTGTATGTAAGTACTATTCCCTATTCTATCATATAGGCTCCTTTTTTGTGTTGCTTCTCACCCTTGAGACCATCAATATTATTGACGAATAGTGTGTATATAAAATTTATGCTTTCGATTGTCGGCACTCACTTGTACAGGTATTCCAAATTTTTTTATTGGTAATAGGACCTGACCGGTTTCGCTATATGGCATCATCAAAGGCTTAAACCTTTAAAGACAATAAAAACAATTGGAATATCTGTATAAGTGAGTCATTTCATAATGTGTGTATATAATGTATCTCATATAAATAAACAAAACTAAAAATAATCACAACTTATCTATGACAACTACTGAAAAAGCCAGCAAAGTAGCATACAGTTCCTATTGTACAATATATTTAACATTGGATTTGACCGGATTGAATATTTGGAACTCATTATTCCGAAAAAGTACCAGGCGATCATAACAAAATAGGAGGTTCTGGTTATGAAACAGTGAAAAAAAATCCATATTCATAACCAGTTATGAAATCTTGGTTATGAACATGGACGAAGTGTGAAATCTTGGTTATGAACGTGGACGAAGTGTGCTCACCCACTTTTTTAGAGAAACAGGTGTGATTATAAGTATGTTTATATTTCTTCCATCATCTTTGGAAGTTAATTTTAATGACTATATTTTTAATCACTGACTTGTCTTCATTAAATATGAAATTGCAACACTTTTGGCAATTAGCCAATGCTTATGTTAATATTATATTTTCTGAAGATTACGTAAATAGCCTGTTTCTACGTAGGAGTAGGCAGAGGTATGTTATACGACCACTTTCTGTCAGTTACTAACTATGTCCCCTCGCGATAATTGGGTGAGTCGATTTTAGGGAACTTTTATTTTCAAACTTTTGCGTTAATACGTAGACGAGATATAAATGCCTTTTAACCTTACTAGCGGACGCCCAAGGCTTCACCCACTTGACAAATTATACATTATTATACAAAAACGCTCCTCGAGAACAATTTCACCAATGGATGGAGTATCCATTGGTGAAATAACTATGAGAATAAATTATATATGAGAAACATCGTATGAAAATGTACAAACGGCGGCCTTATAATTAAAAGCGATCTCTTACAGGCAACCTTTGGATGGACATAAATGGTAAGAAATAAGATGTGAAAGTAGGTAGTCATTGGTGTTTAGTGTAGTAAAGTTAGTGAGGAAACATAAAAACAATCTTATGGAGACAATACTAATATCATAAGAAAAATATAAGTACACAAAGAAATTTAAATAAGGAAAGATATAAGTAATGGACAGGAAGCATTCTGTAACATATACAAGTAGGTACAAAATATTATACTAGAGATTACAATACATATATAGCATTTTAAACAGCATTTAAAAAATATATTACTTATTATAAATCCATATTATAGACTATAATTAATTACTATTGACGAATTAAACAATAAAACTAGTAAATAACAATATAATTAATACCAGTGACAACAACGACGAATATTGTGACTAGACACCCAGGTAATGAATGGTCTTTAATCATTCTTTTGAAGATCGCTGCCGTTGGTGCCTTCCTGATAGTCACAGGCAGAGAATTCCAGAGACGAACCGCCTGCACTGACAATGATTTGTCATAAAAGCCAGTTGCATGCGCTGGTACTGATAACACCAGGGATTCTGACGACCTCAAGGATCTTACATGTGTGTCATTTAGGAACGTAAAACGTTCTTTTAAATAAGTTGGGGTACAAGGATTAAACAATACATTGTAAAGAGTTGAGAGAGTATGCGTATTGTGGCGAAGACGAATGGGGAGCCACTTGAGAAAATTGCGGTATTCAGATACATGGTCATATTTACGCAAGCCAAATATGAACTTGATGCATAGATTTTGTAGGCGCTCAAGCTTTTTAAGTTGCTCCTCAGTGACGTCGAGATAGCTGACATCAGCGTAGTCAAGGATAGGAAGCAGGATAGCCTGTGCAAGCGCAACCTTGGAAGCGACGTACGCGACGTAAAGAACCGATTGACGCAAACAGTTTGCGACTTACCTCACATATTTGTGGCCACCAGGATAATGTATTATCAATTATAATTCCAAGGTTTTTAACACGAGTAGATATAGGTAATGTACGAGTAGTACCATTGAATACGATTCTAGGAAGCAACGCCCAGTCGATCCGATCGACCATTCTAGCGCTCCCAACAACAATGACTTGAGTTTTGGAGGGATTAACGATCAGCCCATATTGCTTACTACACTGACAGATTTGGACTAAATCATCATGAATAATTGAGATCGCCTTAGCTCGTCCACTGGCGCCTGCATGTATATTTGTAAATCATCTGCATAAAGGTGGTAGGAAGAAAGTAATGTTTTCGAGATGGAGTTTATAAATATAGCAAAAAGTAAAGGAGACAGAACGCCACCCTGTGGTACGCCGGCAGATGTATCACACTAATCAGAAAAGGATTCATCATAACGTACACGCTGTCGACGACCAAACAGGTAACTATGAAACCAGTCAACTACTGTTGGAGATATGTTAACAGAGCGCAATATGCCTAGCAGGATATGGAAATCCACTGTATTAAATGCATTACTGAAATCGAGTAGGGAGAGTACTGCAGTAAGATTTCCATTTTCCATACCAATGCTTATATCGTCAGTAACATTGATCAGAGCACTGGCCGTACTATGTCCTGGACGAAACCCCGACTGGAAAAGATCGAAGAGACAGCTACGGTTGAGGAAAGAGCTTAGCTGATTGTGCACTAATCGTTCCAATACCTTAGATAATAAAGGCAAGATTGATATAGGTCGGTACTCAGAAAAAGAGGAAGGATTTGTCTTTTTTGGTAGTGGAACGATCTGTGCCTCTTTCCACGCCTTCGGGAACACAGTGCTGGTAAGGGAATGGTTAAAAATATGACACAATACAGGCAGAGTTTCATCTAGGATCGGCACAATCAAATTACAACTAATACTGTCACTTCCAATAGCGTTGGAACTTATAGACAATACACTCTTCTTAACATCACAAGGAGATAGTTGATCAAAAAGGAACGGTGGATATGAGGGTGTTGGAATAGATGAAATACGTAGTAATGTACTAGTTCTACGAGTCTGATCAAGTGCAGACGAAGATGAAAAGTGTTGATTTAGCGAGTTGATATCGATCTTCTTGGAAGTATTCGGTGTGTTAGTTTTTCCAACCCCTAAAGTTTTGAGAAATTTCCAGATATTGGCTGGATCGCCGTTCTTGACCTTATTATGGACATATTGGAGTTGAGCTTTCCTACACACCTTGCTGCAGAGATTCCGAATAGTTATATATTTCTCATGGTTATGTGGCGTAGGGCAAGATGATTGATTTCTGCTGTTAGCCAAGGGGCTGGAAGGTGCCAAATTTTTACTGCACCAACGTGTGCATGTACATCGTACAGGCCAATTAGGTTGTTATTGTTGTTACTTCACGTAGCCTATCAAGGTGCATACCACCAAAATTACACTGCATCAAGATTTTGGATTTAGGTTTAGGAGGACGGAGCTTATAAAATAGGAAAAGAAGATCATGATAGGAGAAATCATCAGCCGGGTATTCTCCGTGCTTAGAAACAAGGTCAGTAGAGGAAACTAGGATAAGATCTAGAAGAGACGGGCCACAGCCAGGAAAGTGATGTGTAGCAGTTAAATGAAGGATAGACAGATTGATTAGACAGGATTTAAGCAAACATAGGGACGGACAGACTTTGTTTTATAATGTTATGATAAGCCTTTAGGATTTTATCTTTTCTATAGGTAGTATACAAACATACATACATAAAATCATCCCTCTTTCCCAGTGGGGTAGGCAGAGACCACGGACTTCCACTTGCTACGATCCTGGCATACTTCTTTCGCTTCCGCAACTTTCATTAATGTATTCATGCATGCTTACCGGTTACGGGTGCTTTTAACCTGACCTTTTTTCAAGACATAATGCAATTTGGTCGCCATAAGTCCGCCTAGGGACCCTTACTAGCTTGTCCAATCACACTTGCTTCATATATCTGTTTTGTCAGTCTCCTATTATTCATCCTACATGACCGAACCATCTAAGCATCCCTTTTTCTATCTTTGTCACTACATCTTCTGGTATACCACAACGTTCCCGTATCACGCTGTTCCTGCCTTTATCCAGTAACGTTGCCCCAGGTATTATAACAGGCAATAAACGGTATGTACCTACCAAAATTACGATTCAAAAACCCGCGACATAAAAACTAAACATCTTTATTAGTTTAGATCAAAATTAATACTTGCTTCATATTTATATACTCCTTTACCTAGTTGAATGAACATTTATAATTTATAAAAATAATTTCATACGCTATAAATATGAGAAAATACCTCAATTTCATCCAACAAATATAATATCTCTTTCATCTGTATGAATGACTAGATTTAATTAAAATAAACATCTAGCATACCGACATTCGACGCTACATATCATTGGTATGACACAGACGTGCCTTGACCGGCGCTCGCGCATCGTGCCAACTGGGCCTGCGCGAGGTCGCTATACTGTTTGTGTATTTAACTATTGACTAATGCCACGGCTACACATTGGTTATATTACCACCGATGTATTTTATCACGGTTTGAACGCAATATTGATGCTGCATATAAGCACTTTTTGTAGGTAGATATTATTGACTAGACCCAGTATAACGTGATGGTTATGTTAATACTCACCTTTAGCAAAACAGTAGAATGAAGAGTAATGCTGACGTTGTACATTTTTTTGTTTTGTGACAGACAAATATCACGCCTATATCCCGAAGGGGTAGGCAGAGGTGCATTACACACCCACAATTTGCCAGTATTTTTGGTCCCACGTAATAGGGGGCAAGTCTATTGCCGTATATTTGTTTTGTGACACTGGAGTATCCCTGTGCCATGTGGCGGAGGCAGTCTTTGGCCACCCCTGTGGCCCCCGGGTGCCCCTCGAAATACTTTCTGGTGCGTACCAAAGATGCCCAGCAACATCAATTTAAAAAAAAATAAACCTCTGTTGCCTCTGTCTGGGGTTGAGTCGGGTTTTATTCTACATTTTGCGGTCGGGTTTTATCCTACGTCGGTGAGTGAACCTGTGGGAATCAACCTTTCTAAGGAAGCAAAAAATGTTACCGCGAGAAATGAACATTCCCGCTAGGACTCTGTCACGTATTATAAAACAAGACCTGAAGCTTAGCATGTCTTGTATATCGACGATAGGCACCGGCCTATCGTCGATATACAAGACATGCTAAATCAATCATATCCTATACAACATAATTATAGGTATTTATACTCGTTCTATTGTTTAGATCCACGCCCATTTAAACTTGTTTGTGTCTCCGGGGATATTATATTTGTATCATATAAATGCAAAAACATTTTGATAGTAAAATCATTCATTCACATACTGTTACTACAGGCGTTTCAATACACCTCCCAACAACCACTTCAATAATATTAGCGAAATGTGTTTTAAAAGTAAATTATACGTATTAGTAAAAAGTGAATGATTGGGTATGAGTAAACCTCTGCTGATGCCATAAGGCGAAACCGGTCAGGGTTTACCAAAATTAAAAATATTTGTGGAATTACAGTTTTTCAAAAATGTAAAACTATTTTGCTTTGTAATATTTGTATCGCTATATATACTAAATGGCACTTACTAAATTTACATTGAAAATACCCAAAACTCCAAAACAGACATTTGTCGATCACACAAATATTTGATTCGACCCGGGAATCGAACCCGAGACTCGGGAGTCAAAAGCCGATGCCACTACCGACCACGCCACTGAAGCAGTTACGACAGACGTCACACATAAAAGTGTTAAACTGAATAAAAGTTATAAGTGTACTATCGGGCATACTGCCAACAAGACATTCCGTGATGTCTAGACGACAGTTACAATAAAATATTTACAGCAACTATTTTGTATGAAATATAAAAACATAAATGTATCCAGTAATGTCTTAAATGTACCACGTCCCTAATGTATACGTCATTACAAAGATAAAGCTGTCTCCGAGTAGGTTATGCTCGCCCGCAGGCGCGTACCCTCCCCGCTGAGTTCCGAAGTCTGCGGCCAGGGGGCGTCGCAAACTCAGAACTGACTGAACGGGGCCTGAGAACGTAGGGCTAGAAACTCGCTGTCCTTAAAGAAGCAGGCTAGAAAGATTCACTCACCGATGCGGAATATTTCAGTTAGTCTGTCTGTCCTCGGCTTTTCTCCCAAACGGTTAGTGCTGGATATGTATATTTACTCATTTACAATGCCCAATGTCAGACAAGCAAACGTCCATGTCGTGCTGGGTAGCCAAAGGTTAGAATTTGTAAATAACACTACCTTTTTAGGAATAACAATAGATTCTAAATTACAATGGGGTGACCATATCACCAATTTAGCTAATAAGCTTAGCTCTGCTGCATATCCTGCGAGACGGATTAGGCAGTTGACAGATGTAGCTACTGCTAGGCTAGTTTACTTTGGTTACTTCCATAGCTTGATGTCCTATGGAATACTACTTTGGGGAAATGCGGCAGATATAGAAACAATTTTATTTTTATATTATAAAAGAGGGCAGTCCGTGCCATTTATTGTTTAGGTAAGAAAGATTCTCTTAGGGAGCGATTTAAAGATAATAATATTTTAACTGTAGCTTCCCAATATATATTTGATAACATACTGTATGTCAGGAAAAATACATCTAGCTATACTAAAGACAGAAGATGTATTAACAGTATATTTATGAAATTTTATTGTATACCCACAAGAACAAAAGTAATTTTAAAATATTTTTTTGATTTAAGGATTCGTTAGCGAGATATTTAGCTTTGAAAAGCAAGTTTTTGCAAAAACAGAGCGTAAAATCTAAACAGCTACTTACTCCATGTAATGAACTTTGAAGGAAAACTATAACGGATGTTATCTCTGTTAGTTCAGGAGTTATAGAGCCTTTTAGGGGTAACTACGGAACCCTATCGTATGCGTGGCCCGACACGCACTTGGCCGGTTTTTTTTTTTCAAATAGACGTCAGACGTCGTAAGACGTAGGACCAGTATCTCTGTTTCCCACGACGCGTAACATACGTCGTATGTGAAGGACCAGTGTGTTTTAAGCTTTACTCATTCAAACACATACTTACGCCACTTCTCATACACGTAGCCATGTGAAGTGGCCATTACGTTCCTGCAGTCTGGGTATCACTTTGGTTTTAGGATTACTAGATGTACCTATACCGACTCTTTGACTGTGTCGGGGAACAGGTATATAATACTAGGTATGAAAACTTGGAAATTTAGTTACTAGGTACAAGGAAACAATAAATGAAATTCAAGTATAATATTATTATTTGTAATACCAAATTTACAAATTTTAACCAAATACATATGAAATTTAGAAAGAAGAGATTCTCTTTTATTTTTCCCTGTTTTTATGTCTGTTTCTTCCAGCTAATTTCTGACAAAAACTGGACCTATTTTAACGGTACCTTCACTCGCATGCGTATGGTGTAATAAGGAGTCACTTAAAATACTTTTAATCTAGGAATGTATTCTTGTAGGAATTAGGGACTTCAAACTGTTCAAGGAAGGCGAAGCAACGGGAACAGCTAATTAATTTAAATGAATAGTGAACAGCCATCATAATGTCGCTAATTTTGTGATTCTAATTCCATATTTTTTGTTTACAGGTAGTGACAGTACGGAAGCAAACATATCCATAACAAGTTATAGTGATTTTGTAAGTGTTAAAATACAAGTGACAAGTGTAGAATAACAGTTCCAAATACCTAGTATTAAACCCAGACGTACGAGTAAATACTTGTGGTATCGAATACTGATATCAGTGATACGAATACTAATACCTATTATTAGTGCCAATGATATTCTAGTGTGGTGATATTGATGATTGTTTTACTATCATCACGAATGCGGGCGCACGGCCCCTTTAGTCGGCAGGTCAATGACATCGGCGGCACTATTCGTGCTTTCCATGGCCCTTGGTAAGTTGACAAAGAAAAATACACACACACACACATCATCATCATTCACCGAGCCTTTTCCCAACTCAGTTGGGGTCGGCTTTCCAGTCTAACTGCGATTCGGCTGAACTTCGATATTTTCCGTGAAGCGACTGCCATCTGACCTTCACAACCCATGGGCGATATCGAAGTTCTGTAGTTAGACCGGTCGGATTTTTGATATAGGGCTCCAACTACCCCTAACGACTGCCATAGATGTTTGTATGGCAACCAGGACCGACGGCTTAATGTGCTCTCCGAGGCACGGAGGGGTCTCAATGTCTTATGAAATGGTCACCCATTCTAAGACCGGCCTGTGTCGATGTTGCTTAACCTTTGCAATGTGTTAACATTGTCGGTTACCACTAGACCACGAGCCCCTCCGCCCATGGCTTCTTCCGTGAATTTTAAATATTTTAAACCGTCCTCGAAAACTCCAACTCGAAAATCCATTAGTGAAAGCAGTATGAAAATCGATGTAGTAGTTTTTGAGTTTATCACAAACAGACTTTGTGTTATAATAATTATGTTGTAAGGTAACATAACCCCTGGTTTTTCATTTCAAGAAGAAATATAGACTGCACGAGCACATACACCTATGGTGTCAAAATTAAAATAATTGTTTGATCTTTATGCCTCAATTCGTGGGGCTATATTCCAGAATGGAACTCGGGGAGACGGTCCTCTCTCTTCGCTAACTCTCAGCGGTCTCCTTCGCGAGCATGCAGCCACGTTCCAGTTCCTCGGTCGCACTAGAGACCATGATACATACTATGGCCTCTCTCTAGGTACCATTTTGGACAAAAGACCCGATTTTTAAACATTGGGATCAAGTTGAAATGGTACTACATGGAAAGAATTAGCATTCAATAAAACATAATTCAAAATCCCAGTCTTTTATGAATTATGAGGTAAAAAACATAAATTAAAAAATAAAAACATTCATTCGAACTGAGAATCTCCTCGATTTTTGAATTCGCTTAAAAAGGCGTTTATTAAGTAAGTACCTTAATTGTTTATTCAAAAAATATACGTCAAAAATTGACACAGCAACCGACTTCAAACTACCGAAATGGGACCAAATAGTTGTCGGAATGGGACCAAATTTAAAAGGGTCCACTTAGGAAGAAGTAGGTAGTTTCCAATTAAAAAAAAATCAAAATCAGTTCACTCAGTCAGAAGATATTAGGTAACAAACATATAAAAAAGTTAAGCCTATTTACCTACGCCTACCACTACCTTTTCATTCTGCAAGAGCTATCCATTCAATTTCAATTAGGTTGCCTGGCAGAACTCGCTTTAAGCGATAAGGCCGCCCATTTTACTGCTCTTAGACATGGTAAGCTCTATATACATTAGTACTGTATTGGCGTACAAAAAAGCATAATATAAATGAAAAAAAAAAAATAACAAAAAAAATACAGTCGAATTGAATAGAGAATCTCCTCCTTTTTTGGAAGTCGGTTGAAAAATACATACCAATTCTTCAAAATATGTAGGCATAATAAGTATGAAAGTATTTTAATACCTAATTTGATTCTCGTATAAATTATGACAGATGTAGATTACATACGCATTAATTTATGGCACACAAACTTTGGCTGTATGTAGAAATTATTCAAAGATAAATATCTCAAAGATAAATATTTCTTGATAACAATAACGAACGCGCGTGACTTCAATCACACGGAGTTCTTACACACGGGTTCAATCCCCGGGTATACACCGTGAAATACCACCGTTTTTCAAAGTAACACTTCCATTCGGTTCTGTTATTAAAACTGAGTCTAAAATATTTTTTTTTTATATTTCACGGTGTATATCAATATTTGTGTGATCCACATATGTTTGTTTCGGAGTTTGAGTGTTTTCTATTTATTAATATTAAGTATTTAGAAATATGTAAGTTTGTTTATCAGTTGTCTAGATCTCATAGCACAAGCTTATACATGGGGCACACTAAAAGTTTTGCACTTCTAGCTAATCGGAACTATTTGAATTTCGAAAGTTATATTTTTTTAAACGTTGCAACCTTCTTAGTAATAAAAAAAAACAATTGGCGGGAAATTAATTGTCAATTGTTTTTTATCACACATCAAAGTTCTACGTATGCAACGAAAATGGAATTAAGTCTAAAAGATTTTAGAACGATGATTTTTTATGATTTTAAAAGTTCTCTCTCTCCGCAAGACTGTGCCACTCGTCTTTAAAATGATTTTGGGAGAGAAGCATGTTGTTTGAGCACCGTGAGGCGATGGTTTGCTTTGAGAGAGGTCGAGTTTCTTTACATGACAAATTTCGTGAAGGACAAATTCGAAATTCAAATAGTTCCGATTAGCTAGAAGTGCAAAACTTTTAGTGAAAAGCCCCATGTAGTAGAGGGTGCTTTGATACCTACTAAATATGTACTTAGTATGCTAAGCTGACGTGCTCGAGTAACCACCGAAATTCCTTGCAGGCCCTACCCTACCCTCTCTTCAGAATGCATTATTACCAATGAAGGACAACCTTGATATCCTTGGCATAGACGTTCGTCGAGAGCTCAATAATAAAAACTACATCGAAAGATGTATAGGGCTAGCTTCGCGGAAACTAGGAATACTGAATAAAGTAAAGAGATTCTTTACACCGGACCAGAGGTGTCTGTTGTACAAGACGCAGATTATACCCTGCGTCGAATACTGCTCTCACCTCTGGGACGGCTCCGCGAAGTATCTGCTGGACTATATGCAGCGACGGGCTATCCGTATTATAGATTGTCCGGAGGTAACGGGAAGCCTTGAGCCGCTAGTTCAGCGCCGAACAATAGCTTCCTTGGCCGCATTCTACCGTATTTACCACGGCGAGTGTTCTGAAGAGCTCTTCAATCTGATCCCACCCTCTTCCTTCCGATCCCGAACGACTCGTGCCGGGCAGAGATGCCACCCCCACACAGTGGATAGCATGTTCGCGAGAACCGAACGTTTTAAACGTTCGTTTCTCTGCCGAACGATAGTGGCCTGGAACGCCCTGCCTGTGCACGTGTTTCCTCCCACATATAATCCTGGGTTCTTTAAGCGGAGCGTGAAGAGGCACATCAGTAGGTCGTCAAGTTGAGGGCCACTCTCAATAGTAATGTGTGCTGTGAGAGTGGCCCACAATCGCTAGACGTCGTCACGACTTACCACCAGGCGGGCGGCGTCAATTTGGCGAACCAAATATAAAAAAAAAAAAAAAAGGCTTTCGCTACGCAGGGCAAGCAAAGGATGATCTCAAAACACGTAAATATTGCTCGTTTTTGCCGACTTTTTCCGTTGTTGTTCCGCTCTTATTGGCCATAGCGTGATATTATTAGACCATATAGCTTTCCTTGTTATAAGGACTTTTCGACGCAAAAATAATTTTCTTATTCAATCTAGTAGATCTTGAGTTTAGCACATTCAAATAAAATAAAATAAAATATAATAAAATAACGTTTATTATCTTTGAAATTTTCAGAAAATTATTTAGATTCGTCAGAAGTTGGTGTGACTCTACCGAGGGTTCCAAAATGCAACGAGACTGAGAAGAGCCCTCAAGAAACTCAGCTCGGCTTTTTTCAAAATATTTCATCTTAAATCTAATACAGAGTTATTTAGAAAGGAGCAATTCGTTACGTTGTTACAACCAGGCCGCCTTGTCATCTAAGAAATCATTAATACTATAATAAGCTTTATGGCACAATTTACTTTTTATTAGTTTTTTAAATTTATTGACAGATAAATTTGCTATTTCGGTTGGCAATGTATTGTACATTCGAATAAAGTTCCCCGCAAAAGAATTACTCACTTTATGAAGCCTAAATTTAGGAACAGCCAGTTTATCCTTATTTCTTAAGTTTAGATTATGATTATCACTATTTTTCACAAATTTACTTTTGTTCTTGTGGGTATACAGTAAAATTTCATAAAAATACTGTGCATACACTGTAAGGATGTTAATATGCTTAAACTTATCTCTTAATGACTCCCGAGACCCCATTCCATAGATAGTCCGGATAGCCCTCTTCTGCAACACAAAGATGCATTCAATATCGGCAGCGTTACCCCACAGTAGTATGCCATATGTCATGATACTGTGGAAGTAGCTGAAGTAGACAAGACGCGCCGTTTTAATGTCTGTAAGTTGTCGGATCTTTTTGACAGCATAGGCTGCTGAACTAAGCCTGGCCGAAATTTTCCCGATATGAGGCCCCCATTGCAATTTGGAGTCTAACGTTATGCCCAGAAAGACAGTGTCATCGACCAATTCTATTATATCATCCCTAACCTTAACACTGGTTTTAACAAGTCTTACATTAGGTAAGGTGAATCTTACACATTTAGTTTTATTTTCATTTAATAATAAATTATTAGCACAAAACCAGTGGACTATCCTAGAGAGGGCAATGTTTACATCGTCAAGTTCGCGCTGTCCACGTTTAACTTTAAATATTAAAGAAGTGTCATCAGCAAACAAAACTACCTCGTGGTCGTCTCTTATGAGGTGAGGGAGATCATTAATATATACTAGAAAAAGAAAAGGTCCCAAAATTGAACCCTGCGGTACCCCCATTGCTACAGGAGAACCAGGTGACTGTTTACCATTGATCACTACTTTCTGGACCCTATCACTTAAGTAAGAATTGACGAAATTCAAGGCAGTCCCCCGGATTCCGTAATGATCAAGTTTCTTAATTAAGGTCTGGTGCTGAACGAAATCGAAGGCCTTAGATAAGTCACAGAATACACCATAAGCATCATATGACTCATCCCAGGCCCTGTATATACACTCTAATAATTTAATACCGGCATCAGTGGTGGACCGACCACGAGTGAAACCGAATTGTTTTGTATGTAATAGTTTATTAACGTTAAAGTGATTTTGCATTAGATTAAGCATAATTTTTTCAAAAATTTTACTAAATGTAGGTAGTACAGAAATGGGACGGAAATTGGACGGATCTGAAGTACTACCCGATTTAAACAGGGGAATTAATTTACTAGATTTCATTAAATCAGGGAACACACCACTATCAACACAATTATTAAATATTATTACTAGTTCAGGAGCAACCATTTCAATAAAAGAATTTACTAAATACACAGAGATGCCCCAGAGGTCAGCTGTTTTCTTGATATTTAAAGATTTAAAAGTTTTTAAGATAGTGTTTATGTTAACTTTACTGAATTTAAATATAACGTTACAACAAGGAACGTTTGCTTTTAACAAAGATTCTGCAATGGGGGTTGAAGAGCAAATTTTTTCTCCCGAATTCCTGTAGATTTGACAAAAACCCTAGTTTTTGTCAAATCTACAGGAATTCGGGAGAAAAAATTTTCAAATTCGTTAGCGACCTCGAAGTCTGATGTAGTTATTTTACCATTTATATTAAGTTTAAAATGATTATCATTTAATTTTTGTTGACCTCTTTCCGCGTTTATAATTTTCCAAGTAGATTTAACTTTGTCTGCACTATTGAGAATTTTATCACTTATATATTTTGATTTAGCTGCTAAACAATCTGCTTTAAACTTTTTTGAATAAGTTTTAACATAATCTAGAAATTCAACTGATCTATTAAGCTGTCTTTCTGAGTATAGTTCATAAAGTTTTTGTCTACTTTTGTGTATACCCTCAGTGGCCCATTCACTGAAAGTAGGACTATCACTAATCATGACCTCCTTAGACTTGAATATGGAGTTGAACTCGTTGTAAAAAGAATCAAAAAATAATTTATACATTACATTTGGATCTAAGCCAGTGTCTAAGAATGGAATTTTATTGCAAAGTCCAACCCTCATACGTTCCAAGCGGTCACCAGTTATTGGTCTACATAATATTTTACGTTTTATAACTTTTTCTTTAGTGATTTTAAAAGATGCTATTTGCCCACAATGGTCTGAATCTAGCTTTTTTATAATACTTTTACTTTCTGGCAACATATCGCTGTATATATTATCCAGGCAAGTGGCTATTGTATTACAATATCTAGTAGGCTCCAAAAATAAGTTTGTAAGATTGTGTGATTTAAATAAATTTAAAATATTATAACTCATAGGCGTATTAACAAGTAAATCGACATTAAAATCACCACATACTATTAGGTACTTATTAGTTTTTCCAAGTTTACATAGAACTTTGTCAATAAGTTCCTCAAATTCGCAAAAGGGTGAGGTTCCAGGTTTATACACGCATACTACTATGAATTGCTCCATTTCCACGCACGACAGTTCGACTTTACACTCTAGAGAAAGAGACACAATATCTTTCCGTTCTTTAAATTTAAGTTGTTTATTTAATAAAATCAAAGATCCCCCCCGTACTGTGGTCACCCTGCAGAATGCACTACCAACCCGGTGATTACTGAAATTGAACATGAGCTCATACGGCTTACGCATATGTTCTGTAATACAAAAAATATCAATATTATCTGAATTCATTAACAGTTCCAACTCTAACTCTTTGCCATGTGTTAAACAACCAATATTTTGATGCCCTATGTTGATATAATTTACATTTTTTGATTTGGTTTGATTTGGAGGGCATTTTTTAACATAATTAATATTTGTAACTAAATTTAATTCAATTAATTGACTATGTCTGCTAAAGGGTAATATTGCCTCTGTTGTCGTAGAACTTAATTTAAATTACTTGGAACAGATTCCAAAGTCTTAACACTAAATCTACATTGCTCAATAAAAGCAGTTTTGTCAGCCAAGTTCTTGGCTGAAGTGTAAAAATAATTGAATAGCAAACTTGCTATTTGTCTCTTATATTGCTTTGGTAGAAAATACCTACCTTTGTTTACATAAACAATATGTTTGTTATTGTTAAAGTTACTGTCAGAAGTTGACAAATTGTATTTTTTTTTCAATTCAACCAAAATAACTCTTAATCTACTCGTAATATTCGATTGGTAGGTAAACCTTCTCTGTAAACAAAATAATGTGCTTTAATTAACGTCGGAGTGCAAGTTCTGTATGTAAGTTCTATTCCGTATTCTGTGACAAAGATTACTCTTGAATCATCACGTGATTTGTGAGTTTATTCGCCACTATAAGTGATCCGGGTTCATCCCAAAATCCGGCTAAGTACGGAGCTTAAAAGAACACCACGAATTTATTGAGCGCGTAGCGACAGTACAAAGTGAACGATGAATAAATTACAGCTGACCTCAGGGCTCGTCCCGCGGGATATGTTTCAAAAGAAAATAAGGATGGGGAACGAAATGTCGATAAAAATATCATTTCAGCCCACTGCTTGGTACAAGCCTCCCCCAACGAACGCCACCACATTCGATCCTGCGCTTTCCGCATCCAGTAGCTTCCCGCGACCTTTACAATGTGGTCAGCCCCTCTTGTGGCAGGCCCTACCCACGCGGTCGCTACTCGAGGACTCGCAGGCCCCATCGGCCATCGGTCTTACTAGCGATGTGCCCTGCCCATTACCACTTGAGCTTGGTGGCTCTTTGGCTATGTCGGTGTATTAAAATGATATTTAATTTTGACCTTATTTACCCCATTTTCTCCCCAATCCAAAAAACCTCACGATGAAAAAATTGTACTAAATCTACAATAGGGCGTACTTCCTACCTGTCCAATATTTATTAAATCACATAAAATGAGGGTCTCTTTTGGGCCATAATCGTATCATCCAATTTCTTATAACGTATTCTGATTTAATGATATTTTCTTCTAAGACTTAATGAACTGTAAAATTACAGGTAAACGACGAAAGTATATATATAGAGATTATGTTAAAAACTTTCAAAATATAATAGCATTAATTTTTCGCAACATTATTTTTGCAAAAAATTAATGCTATTATATTTTGAAAGTTTTTTAGCATTAATTTTTCGCAAAATTATTTTGCGAAAACTTAATGCTATTATATTTTGAAAGTTTGTAACATCTTACTTACCATTACTTTGTCATGGATTTTCGCCAAGTAACGCCTGCTTCAATCCAATATATAGAGATTGTTCAATATAATATTCATGTATGTTATAACAGGGGATGAATCTATGGTCGTTTTTTCCGAGCACTACTTATTGATGTACTTGCTCTCTTTATTGACTTTTGTCTAACAATAATAAGTAAAAATTTTTAGACATTCTCACACGACGTCATCAAGCTAATTAAGCTAATATAAATATCATATATCGAAACGGGTTATGGTCGACCAGCTGATGGTGCTGGCTTCGGGTTGATATAACCCTTACGTAACACCCGGTATATATATTTTTTTTCTATATTTGAGGCGGTACAAAGTTCTCCGTGATAACTAGTTTTATTAAAAACTGTACCAATCTATACCTATTACTACGAGTATTATAAAGAGGAAAGATTTGTATTTTTGTGTGTATGTTTGTAATGAATAAACTCAAAAACTACTGTGCAGATTTCAAAAATTCTTTCACCATTAGGAAGCTACATTCACCCTGAATAATATAGGCTACTTTTTATCCCGGTAATGTGTTCCCACGGGAACCGGGAATGAGTAAACTAAATCACGTGGGCGAAGCTGCAGCGATCAGCTAGAGGTAAATTTTTGTGGTGTTGTAGTAATCTTTGGAATTCCTGAACCAATTATGAAAGAAAACATGTAAATAATTATAGCAAATTTTTATATCTGTATCATCGTTGAGTAGGTACAGCTAATTTGATAACAATATAGGTTGTTTTGAACATCTCTGTCTAGCCCTTTGGGAACAAAGAGTAAAACTTCTTTACGCATGCACCACGCATTCACCAGCTTACTCCTCAAGTAAACTTGAGGAGTAAGCTGGTGAATACGTTGCAAAAAGTGTGCAATTATAGTTACGAAATTGACACAGGGGACACAAATCACGCCTATATCCCGAAGGGGTAGGCAGAGATGCATTACACACCCACAACTTGCCAGTATTTTTAGTCCAACGTAATAGGGGAGCCTATTTCCGTCACCGGGCACACATATAAAGGGTTATGTCCTAAATGGCCGAATTAATTTAATATAACAGCATATAATGTAGCAGCTATATTTTAATTTAGAAAAAAAAACAAAGGATTGAAACCAATTTATTAACGATGGCTATAGGTTAACAACATAACGCTACAACGAATAGAAGAGGAGCAATATTGAAATATGATGCACACACACGCACACACACATATCACGCCTATATCCCCGAAGGGGTAGGCAGGGGTATATAACACACCCATAATTTGCCAGTATTTTTAGTCCCACGTAATAGGGGGCAAGCCTATTGTCGTCACCGGGTACATTTATAATGGGTTACGTCCAAAATGGCCGAATGAATTTAATAAAAAATAGCAGCTAAATTGGAAAAAAATTGAAACCCGTTGCCTTGTGATGAAATGTTGATGAAAGCCAACAAAATCTTACGTGCCAGCCGCTGTGACACAGCTAATTAAAGTCCTGGGCGTCTCGAAAAGTAAGAGATCGTTACTGAAAATGTGAGAGAGTTCACTGTGTAGGGGCACGAAACAGAGCGAGCACACATTTTCTTTCCATTTTTCTCTCAAGAAGATTTACATCAGTCGTGTGTTCTAAAGCACACTCGTTTATCGAATTTTTATGTCCATCCAAAGGTTGCCTGTAAGAGATCACTCTTGGTGATGAGGCCGCCATTTGTACTACTGAATATAGATTTAGTTTGTATTTATTTAATTTGTATATTGGTGTACAATATAGTATATTTCTATTTCTATTTGTTAGAATAGAGAGTTTTAGAGAGAGATTGTTCGATATAAATGTGTCCCAACACTAGTACGTACATCAAACACTTCACCACCCGTCGCTTCACTACGGAATGTAGACTCCACACTTTACTTACGCCATTACTTTCTTTAACTCTAAGACCGTGTGTATTTTTAATTTTCTACTTTATGATTAATTTACATTAATCTTGCGTATTTCTCGTAAGAAGTAACCAGAGAGCTCTTCCTTTATATGTTTCTTTCCAAGTAAGTAACGTGTGTGTGTTATGTTGACTTTGAACTTATCTTTGATACAGTTTCGTGGTAAAATCTACAAAGAGTGCATATATAATTAGATATATTGAATTTTCCCCGTTCTGCATAATTTTTCCATCGTTGCATCATAGTTCGAGACGCCGAGGACTTTAATTGGCTGTGCCATAGCGGCTGGCACGTAAGATTTTGTTGCTTTTCATCAACATTTGATCGCAAGGCAACGGGTTTCAATTTTTTTCCAATTTAGCTGCTATTTTTTATGAAATTCATTCGGCCATTTTGGACGTAACCCATTATAAATGTACGTGGTGACGACAATAGGCTTGACCCTATTACGTGGGACTAAAATACTGGCAAATTATGGGTGTGTAATAATACCCCTGCCTACCCCTTCGGGAATATAGGAGTGATATGTGTGTGTGTGTGTGTGTGTGTGTGTGTGTGTGTATGCATCATATTTCAATATTGCTCCTCTTCTATTCGTTGTAGCGTTATGTTGTTAACCTATAGCCATCGTTAATAAATTGGTTGCATCCCCATTTGTTTCATTGACGTTGTCCCAGTACGAGTAACAGTGGGAATGTCTCGTTGTTCCATGGGACTAGGGAGACCCATATTTTAGTGACAGTTGTCCCGTTATACGAACATAAAATACAATTCATAAATGGGTTCTAAGTGACCCTAACTTCATCTCCATGGGGTGCAAAGTGGCTCTACCCACACCTCCAGGGTCCAATTCATCCCCACATGCACGCAATGCACTTACTAACTAGTGGATGAGGCTCTGGTCGATATTATCAGTCCTCGAAATCGGCAGTAGACTTGCCACCTATTACGTTGTGGTTGACGAAGTGACTTTCGAAATGTGTGCGTGATGAGTACCTCTGTTGACACCTTCAGGCTTAGATCAAAAATACTATAGATATTAGTACAAATACAACGCGGAATCTTGGCACTCGAATACTATATAGGTAATTATTACACATACCATATGATCATATGATAGAAGAAATAATTCATAACAATTAATACAAAAGCATCAATGTACAGCGCCATTATCGCATCCCTCGAGAGTCAGCAAGCGGAATAGGAACTTAGTACAGCGCGCGGTTGAAGCGCGCAGGTGTGCAATGACCAAGGTGAAGTGGTGCCGTTTTTATATCACTGATCGGTAATCTAAGTATTTGTGATCTAAGGGCTTGCCCCCTATCACATGGTCCCAACAAAATGACTGTCACGTTGTGGGCCTAATTAACACCTGACGTGTGTTCTTATTTGGCTCAAAAAGTATTTATGTTGGTAAGTATCAACATTTTTCAAGTCTCGCAAAGTATAGTATCAAGTATTGTCACGTACTATAACGGCCCTGTGGGGTGATTTGAAGCCAAACCACCGATAAACTATTACACGAGTACGTGTTACATCCCTAAGGTATCACCGAAGGGATTCATATTTTGCTGAAGTTAACGGGAACATTGCACTGCCTTGATATGAAATGAAATAAACGTTTATTCAATTAGGTTACAAGCTAACACTTTTGAAAGTCACTCAGTTATAAAGGTTATAATAATTAAAATCTAAATTGTTACATTCACAGCCAGATTCGCAAAACAATAGGTAGAGCCTGAGAGAAAGAACCTGGCACTAAAACTCATTTTCTTTATCATCAAAATTATAATTAATGAAGTGATAGACCATTGTCAAGGCTTTTTAAACCTTATTCTGGTTAAACGTTTGACCAACGTGAGACTTGATGCAGGGTTGGTCAAATATTAGTATGTTCTTCAAATATTATTATATGTTTCGGAGTTTCTTAGTTTGGGTCGGTTTCCCAGTCTTACTGCAATGCGGATAATATTTTCCGTGGAGTGACTGCCATCTGATTTCCACAACCCATTAGCGGTATTGAATTTCTGTAGCCAGTCAGATTTTGTTGCTGGGCTCCAAATATCCGTAACGACTACTGGTTGGTCAATTTGATTATCCTTCAGATATTTGTTTCGGAGCAGGCCACAAGCTCTGCTTCGTTTGAGGCTAGATGAGGTTGCATTGTAGTATACTTATTATCAATCAACAACACCAGTTTCCGCAAAGGCAGAGGCATTTTATACTCCAATAACGTAATAAAATATGGAGCGAGCTTAAGCCTAATCAGGAGCTTTTATGTTTGCTACAGCCTCATCCATTGATTGGCGGGTGCACTTTGGAGGTTGGCTTTGGTCTCTAAGATGTTATTAGGATTCTTATCTAGAACATACTGTTTCGGTAGTACACCCGGTTTTGACGCCGGACTCTGGAATTCGATTCCCCGAATTAAATTTTTTGCGTGATCTACAATTATTGTTTATTAAAATGATTATGAACTCTGTTTTTTCTTTTTGTTACAGTATGCTCCATCTGTGGCATCGTATCGGAGCGAGCAGCTGATCATGACAGCAGTCTTAAAATGAGGCTATTCGAAAATAAATTCAGTATGGACAGCCACAGAACCAATAACATTTTTAATTACAATAAAGATCCAAATGATATAGAAATTATAAACAAACATATTAATGAAAAATCTGTAGATTTTAATAGTCTAGCTAATATAAATTTTAAACAACATAATAAGAAGCTGATTAGACAGAAAAAAGAAGTGAAAGGAACTGATAATGAAAGGATTAAAAGAGATACAATTGATCCTAGATGTGAAAAATTCAAGTTAGACACCGGTTATATTATGCATCCGCATGATAGTCAGAGTTCTAATAAATATTATTATAATAACACTCGTTGTGTTGCTCTTATAGAAGGTAAAAATCAACATATTAATTATAATTACCGGAAAATTTATAGATAATTTTTTTATTACAGAAATAAATAGATCTCAAAATGTTCAAGCACAGCATAGGTGCACAATAGAGAGAGTAGATTTTATGACAAGATTATATTTTATAAAGGCGTTATTTTGAATACAGTGCGAACCGATGGATTTAAAGTACGTCGCCTGAGAGAAAAATAATTTTACTATTATATAAATATTACTTTTCATCGCCTCCTATGAAAAAAAACTACAAGCGGTGAATATAATTCACGCGTTTTGTGTTTTTTTTGGTTGGTACCGCCTCCGCCTCCCACTGCAGCCAACATATACAAGCTAATAATTCAATACCAAGATTCGTCTTCCAAATTCAAATCTCATTATTGCCATCTGAAAAATAATATTTAAGCCTAGAGAGTAAAATACTAAAATAATTAAATAATTACGCTCGGGATTCTACTATAGAATCCTTTGATTATCAAATCTTATCTTATCTTATCTTTTTATTCAATTCTCTGAATTCAAAATAGCGCCTTCGAAAACAATATATCATTTTACTTTTATATTATTTTACCCTTGTCATGAAAACTACTATTTCGTAGGAACAAAACGCCATTTTTTGAATAGAAGTGATGAAAATAAATAAAGCTGCAGTAACGGTACTGCAGTTTCTGATATACTTACCTATTACGCAATGTCTATTAAACCGCATAGCTTCATAATAATATCATGTGTATATTAAATCAGGAAATGTCCGGAATTGCTCTTGCCTTGGTAGGAACTGTATTAATCAGAAGTTCAAAAGAGCAGACAAAAGATCCACTTCACTTTGAATTTCAGCCGGTAATACTTAATGAAGTCCCTGGGAGTATTTACTCACTCGTTACTACATATAGAGAGGAAAGGATAGGGAAACGTGGAAACCCATAGATTTGAAAGTGTATGTGTGTAATTTGAAGATAACCACTTTTCATTTATGAAAGTAAAAAAGCACTTACATAAAAATCCCTAATTTTAAAATTTCTTCTCTAAACAAACAAAAAAGTCTGTCTGTGTGTTGCCGCTAATCTCTGGATCGGCTGAACTGATTTTAACGAGACTGTCACTGGTGGATAGCTGATGTAATAAGGTTAAATTATGCTACTTTTTATCCCGGGAATGTGTACCCGCGGAACCGGAAACCACACTTTTACTCGCGGGCGAAGCCGCAAGCTTCCGCTAGTCTTATATAATTACAAATTGATGAGATTTATGTTATAGATAAATAATACCACCACCTGAAGCGATCATTATGACCGAATTTTTGTTAAATTTACAGATTTTTTGATAAACTTAATTATATTTTCGCCCCAATAAAATTTCCTCCCACAACACAATTCATTTACAGATTCGCCAGCACTTTTCTTAAATATACGACCAATACATGTGTGTCAATGAGGGTTGTATTATATTGAAGTTTTATAGCTGTTTTATGTTTCAGCTCAACCAGGGTCCGTGATAAAACTAACATTTGTCGACATGTTTCGCATTGAATATCATCCTCAATGTGCTTATGACTATTTAGAAGTAAGTATATCCTGACTCAAGTATTTTGAATAATTTAATTCATACACTCAGTAAATAGGATTAAATGCACGGCAAACTCATCCTTCACATACCACGCATTACGACATCTGAACAGGATCTGGCTTGAACAATTTGTATGATAACAAACACACAGGTAATTCACCACACTGCCTCACGCGTCACCGCGCCAGACTCGCGTGTTACCATGCTGTCCCACGCGTACGACGCTGTCACACACGTTAAAGTGTCTTAACGCGTAAGATACTCGCAGATACCACCTTTCAGTTAACGTCTACGTCAGACGTATACATAGGACCAGTGTGTCGCTGTCTCCCACGTCGCATGACATACATCGTATGTGAAGGACCAGTGTGTTTTTAGCTTCATTCCGACATGAGACATCGCATTAAAAAGAACGATTAAGTGCGGCTTGGACTTGTGCACGAAGCGTTCCGTACCATTATCTATAAACACAGTAATAAAAATACACGATCGTTGTTTGGGACCCTCCTTAAATTTTTATTGTATTCTGTTTTTTAGTTTTTTTTTATATGGCGACTACAGAAATACATCATCTGTGGAAATTTCAACTGTCTTACTATCACGATTCATGAGATACAGATACAGCCTGGTGACAGACGGACGGACAGCCAGGCCTTAGTTATAGGGTCCCTTTTAAAGAATGCTCTCGCTAAAAGTGATATCTGAAAGACGATATTTGGATGAATCTCAAAATTTAAAAGTCAATTTAAAATTGAGCCCTAAATTTTGTAAATGTAAATAACATCTAATAGCTGTTAGGGACTGACAAGCGGTTTAAATTCAGCCAAAAGTTTCATTTTCACGATATCCATAGTAAAATATTTAGCAAGTATAGCTTAATCATTGCTTTAAAACTTTATCGAGCAGATATAATCATGTCTGCACAGTGTTTTATTGTCTGTTTTCTTAAAGACCCGAGTATGTCCTTGAAAACACGATACCATTCTCTTGTCTTATCCACCCAATTAATTAAGAAAATGTTTGACATTACATACCTACTTTTTTTTTAAATTCGCTCTAACGTCCGTTGCTGGGCGTCTCTGGTTCACACGCAGAATCTCTGATTCACACGCATAAATTACATACCTACTTGGGTTACCTCAACCTTAGTATTGGTAATATCGCTATAAGCTCGCCCCTATTACGAGAGAACTTAAATACAATATGTCACTGCTTATCCTTTCGGAGAAACAGTCGTGATTATATGAATCGCCAAACGACACTGCGTATCTACCTTACGCTTTGTAGGTTGCATGTAATTTCGTCCGTCCTTACAAATTATTTTCATTATTTAAATTCAAGGTTAGAGATGGCCGCTACGGTTTTGCTAAGCTTATTGACAAGGTATGTGGTCAGGCATTTCCTCGGCAAATGACGAGTACTGGGCCCTACATGTGGTTGAAATTCCACTCCGACGACACTATAGAGTATGAGGGATTTAAGATTATTGTGGAGTTCAAACCCGATCCTAATAGCCGTAAGTACCCAAACATTATTTATATTCGGTAATTGTTTTGCAGTTTTATTATGTTTTGATTGTATTTCATCAAGCCTACTAACATGTGAATTGACTAACATTGTACTCAATAAATAAATAAATGTGATTATTGTTGTTTAAAAGTTCTGCTATTGGTTCAAACAAGTGGCAAAACAATTATTATTTATTGGACAATAAACTTAAATTATGACTTATATTAATATAATTATAACTTAACTAATAATGATGATGAAACTGATACTATTCCGTATCGTTCACTAAAGTAAGTACCAAACGAGCGTCAGAAACGGAAGCAAAAACAACACACCCGAAGCAAACGTCGAATGCAGCAAACCAGATTTCAGTTGAACGTAAAATTGCTGTACACAGCTCAAAAACATACGCTCCTTTGATCTCACCCTGAATAAACCTGACTGTTTCACAGTAAAAGGGATATTTCTGATACAGTTCAAGCATTTTGTTCAAAATTTGTAGCAAGTTGCATCAAATAATAAGTATAGGATGTCTCATTAACAACGCGCTTATTCGTTTCAAAATACTTTTTTTTTGAGTAAATTGTGATCTTTATTATGCATAATAAAGAAGACCATGTACTTATTATGTACGGATTTGAATATCTGGCAAATGTCCCCATGGCTATGTTAACATTATTATTATTCTTTTTTATTTTCATTTTTCTTTTAACAAAAGTGCGTACTTATTCAGCAATAAAATGATTGATTGATTGATTGACTGCATGAGGTGCCCGATATAAGTAAGGGCCAATTGTAGTAGGCAGGTAGTAGGTACAAAACGTGAAAAATAGATCTAAACAATTTACTATTTATGTTTATAAGAACTTCTTTACAGATAAGATACCAGACACATGCTACAAGACATTTACAAATGTAAAGAAAGGGGTAATTGATAAAGAGGATATTGATACTGATTGTACGCAGGGAAGTAAAAATCATCCTCTAGATGTAATGTGGACCATCGAAACTACTGATGACAATAAGGTAACTGATAAATAAAAAAACAAAGCAAACGAAAAAACACTTCACAAAAACAGACTTCAAATTACCAGACTGGGACTAAATAATTGTCGGGATTTGGAAAATCGAAAAATTGAAATGGAAAGCAGTGACTGTCAATTAAAAAATCATTAGTAACAAACATAAAACAATCATTCAGATGAATTCGGAACCTTCTCCTATTGTTAAGTCGCACTTAAAGCAATCACTCGCCTAACAATCGCAATAAAATACGTGACGTCAGCGACAACTTGAACATGTAAGTCAGTAAGGGTTGTCTCTTGTTTGTGATACGACATTGACCATAGAGTTCATATTGAGGCATTAACGTCATAGTTATTGGTCAAATTAATGCTGGTACTTTCCTGACAACCCTAACGTTCGAATTATGTTCTCTATAAACAAAAGAATGTGCTTTAATTAATGTCGGAGTGCAAGTTCTGTATGTATTCCCTATTCTGTGCTTAAAGCTACATCATTTAAATTATTATAATATCCATGACGAGACTTCGATAGACAAGCAGACAAACAGGAAAAACCTATGCTAAAGAAATTCATTAGTGTTGATTATTTCCTGCTTCTTCATTTTTTTAAAAACGTGGCTCCATCGATGAATATCGATGATTTCGCCAATGTCAAGGTAATGCTTGCACAGAAGAACTAGTTACTCTGAACTAGTTCGCGGTGCGGGACAAGGAAACGTTGTTCGATATTGCAATTGACCGTTTGGGCCTGGATTTTTGTCCAGCGCTCGAGGTAACCTAAAAGGCAACCAGCCACGCGCTCCGCAAAAACTCAAGTCCGTTGATTATTTTATTTTTTTTGATAACAATAAGTTTTATTCCCACTCTGAAACACCATTTTGTGCTTATCGAACTGGATAAAATGATAATTAAATAACTGGTTTCCTTAAACAACTTCTTCTTCTTCACTGAAACATTAATTGGGTAAAATAGTGTAAGGGTAAGGTGCGGCGAGAGCTAAGTCACCAACAATTTTACATCATACTAGATGATCGCGGTGGCTTTGCCCGCGTGATATAGTTTTCTCGTTTCTGGTTCCCGTGGGAACACAGCACCGGGATAAAGAGTAGCCTATGTTACTTGAGGATAATGTAGCTACATATCAGTGAAAGAATTTCTATAGAACCGATTTTAAAAATAGGCAGGGAACAGGCTCTGAGACTAATACTTATTCGATGAAATGAGCTTTTTTGGGAGTAAAAAGTGTTTCTCTGACTTAACATTTTAGTATTTCAAAGCAATGAGTTTGCTGGCGTTTAGCAATGTCTCTATAAAGGCGGCGAGCACTCGGACCCCATGACCCCAGTGTCTCAACCCCAAACGGCTCAAATATGTAATCACCTGCTAGGTTAGCATATTTACGCCGTTCAAGGCCTTCAGCCGATGCAGAAGCAGCGCCGGCACATCCGGATGTGCTTGGAAGGTGCTAAGGTGTCAACGCATGTAGCGTCCCACACCAAAGGCCTTCCCATCTTCCACGGTAGCAACGACATACCGTCCGGTCTCTTTCCATCGCTTCGTGCTAAACCATTTGGTTCACATACGGCCGGAAGATCTGCGGTGGAAAGAGCCCTACGAATTATGTCGTTTAGAATAGCGTGCCGAGGTATACGACCTGCGCTTCTTTCTTAGAAAGAAATTATAAATAGATCACAAAAACTGATGTCATCGGAGGGACTCGAACCCACGGCCTTTCCCTAACAGGGAGAGTGCTCTGACCATTTACATTTTACTACAATTTTGTGAAAGTTCAGACATAATCCATTTATCTTGTATCATATGAAATGAATGAAACAAAAGCCACAATACCAATAATTCAAGTCGTTCGTGGCGCGTGTGCCGTAAACGGCTCTGGAAACCTTCACCAAAGAAGACTTCTGGCCGAAAGGTGTGGTATTCCGGCGGTTCCGGGGCACATTGCCGATCAAAAGGCATAAAGGAACGTGTCGACATAGATTATGGGCCTTCATGTCTAAGCAATGTTTATATTACTCGTATTATGTATTCTTAGTTTTAAGGTAAATATCTATGGGCCGTAGATTAGTTTATAAGATCTGTAACTAGTCTAAGTTGCCTGAAATAAAAGTTTAAATTAGTTAATAAATGTATTTTCACTTCGTTTCAGATTTATTTAAATTTTACAAACTACGAATTGAAAAAACCAAATGAATGCGAGGATAATGTGATTCAAGTTTTTGGTGATGTAATTGAATTAGACTCCAAGTAAGCGATTTCGAATGCATAGAATTAATATTTTAATATATTGAACATATTTTGGACACAACGTCATCTAGCCCAAACTAAGCAATACGCTTGCAATATGGAATCTAGACAACTGAAATACAAGGGTACTTACGAGTATAATATACATAGAAAACACCCAAACTCCGTAACAAACATTTTTGATTCGACCCGGGATTCGATCCCTAGACTCCGGAGTTGAGAGAAAGCCGATGCACTACTGACTGACCACGCCACAAAGAAAGGGAATGGAGCAAAAACTGAGGCTACATGTACACTCTCAATAGTCAAAGCGGGATATTATATAGTCCATGGCCTTCCTCAATAAACTAGACTATTCAAGATTAACCAAAAACAATTCAGCTTTATAATATAACTTAAAGATTTTAATTACTGTACAATTATTTTTCTCTTTCAGATTAGCCCAATATTGTGGGTCTGTAGCTAATTCGGTAACAACTAAAGACCCAGTGGGTAATATTATGTATGTGAGGTTTTTTGCATCCCAAACATCCAAAGATGACTCGAAATTTAGAGCCATGTTTAATCCTTACAGAATGGTGAATCAAGCTATTGAAGGATGTAAGTAGTAATGCTGGAAGTGAAGGTGCTTATAGGAACAAACAGAGAAGGCAATATAAAATTTCATCATAATAATGCAGGAGCAAAAATGAATTAGCAAAAAAATAAAACTTATTGAAGACAAACACATCTAGTTTTCCACTTGCTTTACTCTTATTCACTGACCGCTTCCGCCTTATAGCATCGTCTGAGATTATAATATTAACTAGTGGAGTGCAATTTCAAATAGGTGCCACCAATCTAGAGCTGTCAATCGTGAGCTGTGTGTGTAGAAATGTCATCATCCATTTTGTTTCAATACCTTTTTGTCAAAAAAAAAATTGGCAATGCAAAAAAATTATGATCGTATAGAAACTTTTCTGCTTTCAAAATTTCACAATTTGGACCTCCTTTTCCAAAAGTGTTTGGATGATGTGATTGTATCTTCAATGTTTATAGTCTTTAGAAGCCATTCAGAACGAACTATGTATAAAGTTATGTACTCATCCACCAAGCCTTTTCCCAACTCAAATGGGTCTTTCTTTCTTTCTTTCTATCCAGTCTAACTGCGATGCGGCTGAACTTCAATACTTTCCGTGGACCGGCTGCCATCTGACCGCCACAACATGACCACAACCCATGGGTGATATTGAAATTCTGCAGTTAGACCAGTCGGATTTTTATTTAGGGCTCCAAATACCCGTACCGACTGCCATAGATGTTCATATGACAACCGGGACCGACAGCTTAACGTGCTCTCCAAGGCACGGAGGCGTCTTTTGTCTTAAGAAATGGTTACCCTTCCTAAGACCAGCCTGGCTAGATGTTGGTTAACCTTGGCAGCGTGTTACAATACTCGGTTAAAACTAATCCACTAACCAGGGGTTCCTCATGAGCTTCAAAGTTATTTACTGTTTCAGCAAAATGCCGTGATGACACAGAATTCGACTGCGAGGATAATACTTGTATTGATAAAGAGTTATCATGTGACGGTGAAGCACACTGCAGATTAAAAGCAGATGAGGAAGTTAGCCATTGTAAAGTAAGTAATCAAAATATAAATTTTAACAACGAAGCCATTACTAGAACTGACACTTTTATAATATGTGCGTTTTGTATAGTGTCAAATAATTTCATTATATAAAACGCACAACTATAGTCTTGGACTAGCAACTGTTCCCTTTCCAGGAGGAACGTTCTATCAACTGGCCAAGACTCCACTAGCCCAATACCTCTAATTGCGATCACTATAATTATTGTATTAATATTGCAACTTACGGCGTCTCCAGAGTGCCATCTGGGACACACTATTATGTCCAAATACAGCGGGACAGGTGGCCAGCATTCGTGAAACACAAATTTCAGCCTTAGGTACCAGCTGCCTTTGCAGTCGTCTAAACTGCTGTGCTCAAATGCCGTGCCTGTATTTCTACACACAAGAAAAAAATAGTGGCACCAACAGTTCCTGACTGGTAAAATAGGGGCGTACAATGCCCCTCTGCTTAAAACCTTGAGAATATAGGGTGCTTATTATGTATGTAGTAAAAATAAGATTCCATGTACGTAATGGAGATGTTTCCACAAACATCTTAATGAAAATAATAAAAAAACAATTAAACATTAAAAAACCCCGACTGCACATATCCAGATATTTAACTATAAGCAGGCGGGACTACCTTTGTATCTAGGATTGAACTAATATTATTGGAGTCCCGCCTGCTTATAGTTAAATATCTGGATATGTGCAGTGTAGTTTCATACTTTTGTAATACGATTTCTCATAACAACTTACATTGAAACATATAATTTGTGCATATTTCTAAAATCCTCTTTAAAAACTCTTCATTTTGATACCCCACTCGAAAAGTTTGACCAAGATTTTTTTTTGACAACGAATATTTTTGCGCCAATAAGCCAGCGTATACTTTTCATTCACATTTTATGTACCCAGTGACACATAGAAGTTAATTTCTAACCTTTCATTTGAGACCCTATTCGTCGAAATCCATCCAACTGTCAGGCGTGTAGAGGGGCGTTACCTTTATACTAGACAAAATATTTTTTAAAGAATGTTGAAAGCTCAAGTTGACTAATGTTACTGCATTTCGCAGATATTTGTTAAGTAACTTTTAAATTGCTTTTAATATTTATAAAACAAGTTGAAAGTTATAATTGACTTTGTATTTGTTTAAATTGAAAATGTTTTTTGCTTGAAGATATATTTCTTTAAACTTGTGTAGTTTAAGCATATGTATGGGTCCTTAATACTTATTTCTGAATTCATTTTAATTTTTTAGAGCGTTCAGTCGTCGGCAGTTGAAGAAACACACATACTTGTGATTCTCATCATATTCTCGCTGATTCTGTCAAGCATGAGCTTCGTGTTTCTCTTCAAATGCATAAGGAAACTATACCAGGACCATAAAATTCTCAAGGTTAGTCTTCATCATCATCCACTAAACCTTTTCCCAACCTAGTTGGGGTCGGTTGTCCAGTCTAACTACGATGCGGCTGAAGTTCTACATTTTCCTTCGATCGACTGGCATCTGACCTCCAAAACCAATAGACGAAATCGAAGCTCTATAGTTGGACCAGTCGAATTTTGTTTTTGTGTTCCAAATACCGGTAACGTCTGTCATAGATGTTCGTATGACAACAGGGACTGATGACTTAACGTGCTTTCCGAGTTTTCATCTAATTGTATATAGTTTATTGGTCAACATTATTATCTAGTAACATTAATGAGGCGCGTCGAAAGTGTGAGACTATAAAAAAAAGACAATTTCATTGAGTGTTACACAATTCAAACCCAACCACAAAGATAAGTCGTGGTTTCAACGAGTAAAGAAGACTAGCCACTGGCTACCTCCAAAACCCCTTCTTCAGTAAATACCTCATGTCTATGTCAAACTGTTAAGTTACTCTAAATTGAACTTAACCTAAAATATACAAGTTTCCACTTAAATAGACTGTCAACTTCAAAATAAACACAGTTCAACATTATCGTTGGTTCATAAATACGTACGGAAGTGATTAAAGTAACTTGATGAATATTGAATTCTGTACAGGAGCACTTACGAAAGTCGACCGAAGACCGACTGGATATGATAGAGGGCAGTCGTTTGACTTTGGACCCTCACAAACTGCAGATGGATAGCGAACCAAGAGCTAGTTTGGAAAGAGAAAACCAAACAAATGAAATGTATAAGAAGAAGAGAAGTTATTCGAAGCAAAAGGTTAGTTTTTTTTTTTTTTTTTTTTGTTTTTTTTGTGAAATTGATATTTTGGTCTATGAAAAAAAAACACTATACCATAATTTAAATTAAGCTTACATGAAATTAGTGTGTAAAATTGAACAGCGCAATATTTCAAATCAAAGCTATGGAAATTCAATGCTTCCATTTATTTTCCAGCAATCCAGTATAGACTCAGATTTCATCATGGAAAACCCACTGGATCTCGAAGAAGAATCTTGGAGAAGAGAAGCAGATAGCATGCCAATTGAAGTAGAAGATATAAGAATAGAACGGAACGGTAGAAGTAGAAGAAGTGATTTAAGTAAAAAAGAAGAATCAGTTAGAAGTAAAATTAAAGAAAATGAGAATAACAGAGAACGGAGGGAGATAAGAGATGTTTCAGTTGGTGCTCCTGACACGAAAGAATCTTCTTGTCAAACAAGAGAGAGTTTATTTCAAACAGATCCACCACCAAGCTCTGATGGTAAGAATCAAATTATTCTATATTTATCTTTAATCTTATAATTGCACAATTTCTATGATAAGCAATAATGATAACTGCCGATAACAGAATAGCTACTAATACAAGTACAGATCGCATAATTGGTACAGATGACTCATCTTCATAAGCACTATTATCTACGGCTATTTCCCTAACGAATGTTATTTACTTACGTAATTATTTGGCTAACGTAATAATTTACTGCTCCATGTCTGTTCTCGATAAACTGACAAAACTAAGATTTTGTTTAATTGTATCCCAACAGGAGAAGATTAAAATATAATGTAAGTCATTTATGTAATATTATTTCAAAAAGCACAGAAAGTATAACTATAGCACTTCATCATACTTCAAGAGGACGGAAATCTCACGAATTGAGAAACTTCGGAATCATTTGATGGCACAGTCATCAAACTATAAATAAATAGTATACACTCATAATATTTTAATAAGCACTTGTAAAAAAGTTATAATTATCAGTAGGTAACAGTTTTAGTGTCATAATTTTTTTTTTTTTTTTTTTTTTTTTTATATTTAGGTCGACAAATTGACGCCACTCGCCTGATGGTAAGCTGAGGCGACGTCTGGCAATTGAGGGCGACTCTCACAGTACACAGGAATACTATAGAGAGTGGCCCTCAACTTGACGACCCTGTAATGTGCCTCTTCACGCTTCGCTTAAAGAGCCCAGGGTTATATGTTGGAGGAAACACGTGCGCAGGCAGGGCGTTCCAAGCCACCATCGTTCGGCAGAGAAACGATCGTTTAAAACGCTCGGTTCTCGCGAAGACGGTTTTCACGGTATGAGGGTGACATCTCTGCCCGGCACGCGTTGTTCGGGATCGGAAGGGAGAGGGTGGGATCAGGTTGAAGAGCTCTTCAGAACTAATTTGTGAAATCATCTGTAAACTTCGTAGGATTATTTTATTAGATCAAAATTTTGGTTTAATAAGATTTTTTTGCACCAATGTAAATCTTTCCTCCTGGAAAGAGTTCAAGTCAATCGTTTTGCGATTCTTATTGTCACATTATTTGATGTAAATCGTTTTAGAAAATATTATCATCTTCAGAATCAGCACTTATGTCAGACGAGCACAAACAGTTCCATCATTCAAACGTTGGGCAAAATACCATTATCTCTCAAACTGTATTTGTGTACGAACTACTAGCATTCTCATTAACCTCGCCAGCCAAAGTTAGAAGCGTCGCCGAAAGACGTATTGATACGAACGCAAATACATAATAGAGGTTTTGGGCTACTGGAGTCTTGGGCAGTTGGTATAAACTTTGTCCAGGAAATTGAACAGTCGCTGGTTTCATTCCGGCTTTTGTTTCTGGCGAATAAAAGATAGCCTTTCACCAGTAACTATATAGATCTCATGTTGGTAATAAGGGGACCCATCGACATAAATGAGGAACTTTTATATTTCGCATGAGCATCACTTGTAATTGAGGATGGCATGACTTTTACTTTAATACTCGTAGATTTATCAGAAATAAAGTTTCTTTTGATTCAGTGAAAAATAAGTGAGAATATTACAAATGAAAAAACTTCGGATTAACAGTCAGCTTGGTCATTATCCGTCATCAGTGATTTCTTGAGTTGAATAATAAGTTGAATAAGTAAATGATGAGTCGATCCTTAGGCGGTTATACCTTTTTTCCTTAAATAAATCGAAGAATGACAGACGGCACGTTTGATTAAATTAGACAGATTAGATTCATTCGGAGTTTGGCTGTTTTCTGTGTATATATTTAGAAATTTATAAGTATGTTTATCAGTTATCTAGATCCCATAGCACAAACTTTTTTTTGGACTAGATGACGTTGTGTGAGAATGTCCAAAAAATTACTTTTGTAAGCAATTCTGACAACTGGAAATATTAGTTCTCGTTAAAAGCATTGCGAATTAAATAGCTTGTGTGGAATCATGTATGAAACGTGACGGTCTTTAGTCGTTCTTGATTTATGACCAGTCTACGAGCCTTTCAAATAATGTCTAAAGTATAGTAATACTCTATTCACGGAAGCTTGGCACAAATACCAGAGGTTAACAAAGAATCTAGTGATACTTAAAACATAGGAGCTATTTCAAATTTCAACAAATTTACTACCAATATGGTGTCTTAGGACATACACGTAATTTTGCCCAAATATTTAGCAATAACTCTATGTCATCTGGGCGGGATTGAACTTTCTCTTAGAAGGTCAACGCTATACAAGCTAAACCACCGATGACCCTGCCTGTGAATTTCTGCGTCAAATATTATACTAATGATATTTAAATACCCATTTATTTTGGCAAAGTTAAGACATCTACACAGCAGGCGGCTTCGTGATCTACTCGGTCATAATAAGATATGGTTCGCAATATCAATATTGGTTGCTGAGTGGAAAGTTGTAACTGACGCTAGTTCAAATCCAGCCTTTGTTTTGCAGGCTAGAAGGGTTGCGTGCTGCGGGGCCTTTGCCCCATAGCACGCAACCAGATTCACTCATTGACGCGGGATAAAACCCTACCCCAACGACGCGGGATTCTCATCCCGACCCAACCCCCCGCAGAGACCACAGAGGTGGTCAAAGTCCGCCGGGCGCCACTGGAAATACGTTCTGCTTGTAACCAGAGACGCCCGGCAACGGACGTTAAAGCGGCCGCGGCCTTGGTCGCGGAACTAAAAAAAAAAAAAAAAAAAAAAAGCCTTTGTTTTAGCGATTTACATTGTAAAATACAAAAACAAGTTTGCCAAGTTAGGCTATAAGATTAATGCACTATGTTTAAATTTTATTAATTTGTATTTATTAGTTTATATTAATTTTAATAAGGTTTGGCAACAATTTATATGCACACCAATCTTTGATAACTACAACCTTCCTTATCTCCAATCCTACTCTAACAGTTTTTTCTCTAACAGACACACACAATTATTGTATGGCCCGACCAGGATTCCAAACCAAGACTCCAGCGCGTCTCACACCAATACGACTGGATACAAGTAAGCCACAACTCTTTACTATACTTTCCTTCTCAGGGTCTGGAACTAACAGCCGAGGGTTTTCAACCTTCGGTTACTCCGGAGCCACAATAGCGAAGCGCTCTCCACCAACTTCTACTAAAACTTCGGAGATCAAAATCGAGGTTCTAAAGCAGATTCCTCCGGAGCCAAAAATTCGTATGTATTGCTTTCAGTGTTTGCAATGTTTGCATAAAGTCTTTTGCTTTACTGATCTTTAGAGTCCAAAACTTCTCTATTACTTACTTTAAATTTTAAGGAGAGTAGTCTTAAAATGTATGTTTTGAAGATCTCTACACACCAATCTACTCTCAAATTACGCAGAACTTGTGATGTGTGAACAAGAAAAGGATAAAATCTAATCATACCCTTATTGTTTGTAACTACATAGGTAGGTGCATATTATAGGTACATAGATAAACATCCGATACAAATACCTAACTAAGTATATGCAGATCTTATAATGATGTGTCCTAGCATCGAACCCAATTCTTCTCGCATAACCCAACCTAAAATCTAAATACCATTTCAGAAAAGAAATCTGATCGACGTCCTATAAGCACGGAAACGACACGGTCAGCTCCCGATGTCATCATCGTTTCCAAGCCGATTCGCTGAGGATGACCTTTGGGGCCCCCTCCGTGGGCCCCAACCCCCCCAGACTCCTGGTACCCTCTCGAACCTCGCACCAGACCTGAGGGGTCGTATCAACCTCATATCTGCCACTTGGATACTTTCTCAAAAAGTGTATCATTTGACGATTGTGACGGATATTATAGTAAATATTTCGATGAACGACCAAAAGTGATTTACGATTACTGTTTAAAAAGTGATTTTGATTATAAAAAGTCTCAAACACTGCCTAGAAATTTGGGTTCGTCAGTGGAATATAAGTCTAAAGTATATCCACAAAGAACGGTGTGTTTTCAAGGTGTGGGCGATGATGATTACGAGTACCGAAGACCGAGAAAAACTTTTGTTGTCACTGCAGATATAGAACCGCATAGATAGCGATTGTGAAATTGTTTTTAGAAAATTTTCAAAGACATTTTTTTCTTATAAGTCAACAATTATAACAAAATTAGCACCCGAGGTTTGCTTGGATGACATTAGTTAGTTTCAACGGTAATAAATCATTACTATTACAATAAGATTATTAATTTTCTGAGGTATAAAAAAAAATAAAAAAATCAGATTTTTTTGTTTGTATAAATTAATTAAAATTGTTTAAGCTGTTAACGAGATTACGTGGTTGTTTGTTTATATTTTTAGTTATATTTTTTTTTTTTATATTATTATTTAGTTTATATTTAACGAAAGGTTTTTTATTAGATTCGAGTTTGCACATATTATGTTTAATATTGAAAACAATAAGTATAGAGAAACAGTAAATAAAAAAATGTTTTCCAAAGGTTCAGGAGATTTGTGTGGTGCGTTCAATTTATGACGGCAAAACGTAAAAAAAATATTTAAGAATTGTATTTATTTGGTTAACTTAAGTACTAACCTAAAGGCCTAGAATGTCAATAAAATTAGAGCAAATAGTCTAGAATTGATTCTCACGGTACTGTACCTTTTTTACATTATTAAAGTTGACAGCACGGCAACGTCACCGCTCCAACCCAACAGTGAATTTATATTTAAACTAGCCGTCCTGGCGAACCGGTACCGAATTAACTTTTGTAATCTTCCGCCCAACTTTCTCTTTTTTTCAGAAGATCCTTCTCCTGGTAATAACGAACTCAACAAAAAAAGAATTAGCGAAATCGGTCCAGCCGTTCTCGAGCCATTAATCTCTTAACCAACCCGATTTTGTTTTATATAGAAGATTCGAAGTAAACCTTAATGCTGCAAAAAAAGTTCAGTACAATGCAATATGAACCAATTCTTAGAAGATTGACAGGTTATCATGAAAAGTGACTTATTAAATTATTTAATTAATTAATTATTACTTAAAAAGAGTGTAATATTTCTTTAGTGAAACATTATAAATTATTAAATAATACTACGCTTCAGACATTTGCATCAAATCTTTTATAATTAATCAAAATTAATTAAAAATTTATGTAGAAATTAATCGATCACTCAAAGTTTATAGTTTAGTATTTAAAACAAGTCTTCCAGTATATCAAAAAAATATGTAGTTGGTTTTGAGAAACACATTTAATTCTATATTAAATTTCATTTTGATTAAAAAGTAATTAAAATATAATAAAAATGTTAACATATTTATTAAAACATAAAACTTAGCTAATTATTAGATGAAAAAATAATAGACCAATTTGACTAAAAATATTCATGAGAATGATTAAGAGCCAAATTATTATAACTTAATTATGTACCTATAAAATTCTTAAATTAGTAGTTTAATGTACATAATTACAATACATATTAATGTTATAATGAAATGACAATATCATGTAAAATATGTAATTTCTAATGGCAATATTTATTTAAAAATGTGTTGTTTTTTAAATAAATATTAAAAATATATGAGTAGTTACACTTTTTCGTTTATATTATTGTAAATTGACATTATATTAGGGTAAACCAGGCAAACGTGCCCCAGTCGATAACGCGCCCACTTGCAAAACTGACAGATGCATTTTTGGCCCAGTTAATTTAAGGAAAATCTGGGAATTCTTCCAACCTGGCTTGAAACTTGTATAAACTTATAATAATTTAGAAACTAAACGTTGTGTCAAAACTGACATATGGTAGGGTGTCCGCGTCTATTAAAATTTGAGGTCAAAAGGTTACAAAATCCGTTTTTAGGATATATCTCGTTTTCTATGGGGTACTTACAATTTTATTGTAGAGGATTAAATTTTTATACCTACCATTTTTATATTCAAGCTTTTTTTATACGTTACAAAGTACAGTACAAAGACGTTTCGTTTTAGACAAACTATTCTGTTGAAGTCAAATGGTGCCCCACTGTTGACTTTAACTTTTAATTACCCCGAAAATTTGATGACATTCTAATTTATAGTATTTTATTTAAATAATACAATTTATTTAATAACAACATATACAAATAACAAAGGCACAGATTTATATTTAAAGAAATGTGTTTTGAAGTTTACTACATACATTATGAGGTGCCTGACGTTTTAAACATAATTCACAGATCGTTTGTGAAATTCCTTAATTAGTTATGGAACTTCAATAATTAAATTTCTAATAAAATATAGGCTTGTCTCGAAAATACTGGGTTAAACAGCTGTGTATAATTAATAAGGCCGCACGCCTTAACTTCTTTAACTAAAAGTAAACCTTTTCCATCAAGGTTTAATATTTAATCGTTGCTATTTTGAATTTATGACTGTTAGTAATTTATTCCTGATTGTTGCAGAAAAGAAACTTTACAATTTTTTTAACAAATCTGTTTGAGCTAAATTTAAAGTCATCTTGAACGCTTCGAAGGAAATTATTTATATGGATTCTTTAATAAAAAAAACCTTTATTTATTCAGATATTTTGCACTATTTACTGTGAAATCTGAAGAAAATCTGAAGACTCCTTAGTCAGCCTGTGACCGCTACCCGATGGATCTCGGTCGAAACGAAAGTTGGTCCCGCAATCTTCAATAACAGAATTAATTCCGAACGCTAAAGTCGAAATCGGTTTGCCTTCATAGACCTACCACGCAGACCCATTGGTGGGTCTCTGAAGACCGTCTCCAAGGACCCATTTGGATCTTCTGAGATTTCGTTGTCTTCGAATGACACCTTATGTCAAAAGTCATCATATGCCCACACTTTAACCCGATAGGAGATTTAATACCCACGCCTGTTTTTTCAAAGTGCTAAATATACGAGTATGTAGTTTATTTCGATTGTTGGCAATTGGTGGAACCTATAGTAACAGGCCATAGCCATTTGAATGGAATGGCTTGAAGATGTGTTAGACAGTGAAGTAAAACACCTTTGATAATACTTAAAAAAGCGAAACCGGTCGTTGAAAATAAATCAAATAACGTTGTGGAATAGTGTACAAGTATGTTTGTTCATCATGTATTGCTAAATATATTTGACGACTAGTTTTTGTCAATAACTGATAATCCCCTAAATATTAGAACATATTTCCTATTGCCGCTTATGGGCAGTTTTATTAGACTACATACAAGTACAAGATAAGGTTGGTTTGTGCCTGGAAGATTTTGGACGGCCTGTAAGAACTTTTGTAACTGAAGTGAACTGAAAGGTATAATTTTAATATAAATGAATTCAAAATATTCACAACGAAGTTTATCTTTTTGAACGAACGATTTAAATGAACTGTAGCTTCCGTTCTTCGTTTTGTGAGTTGTTAGAATGTCAAATTCAAAGTTAAATAAATCATCTAGATATTCATCGAAAGATTTGAAATTCATTTCTGTCAGAATAAGAAATGTGACGAGAATACTGAAAATAAAATGGAATCTGCGTTTTAATATTTATGGAACAATAGCAGCGATTAATGGCTTTTTTTAACCAAAAGGAGGAGGTTCTGAATTCGACTATATGTTTTTTTTATGTCTTTCAAACAAATGCAGAAAACCATTTCTCAAATTGTCGACCTTAGCACCGGTAACGAAGGTCATTGTGTTCGGTCATATTGTTTTTGTTTGTAACCTCATCTTTGGACTGGATGTCAAGTAACTACTTTTCAAGTGGTCCTATTTCAATTTGGTCCCATTCCGACAGATATTTTGTCCCATTTCGGTAATTATAAGTCGGTTGTTGTGTAATTTTTTGACGTGCTTTTTCGTGTGTGTCAGGATGGCGTGAGACATGTCTGAATAGTCACAAAATTCGCACCAAATAACTCTACCTAAACTGTACCTATGTTTAAAAAAACTGTACCTCAAGCAATTCAATATTAAATGGATAGTGACATGGACACGCCATTCTGACGTCAGGTTGGCGCGCATAGTCGTGTATCGCCTCAACATGTGGGAACTATGTTCTGAAACATATTTATAACAAAAAACTGTACCTAAACTGTACCTCATAAAACTGCCAATAAAAAAATTTAAATTACACGTGATATCTGTAAAATAAACAACAAAAAATGTTTTACTGCTCATTTATTTTATATTAATGTATTCATTATAAACATTGGTCAAACTCTTATTAATCATCATATTTGTGTGTAATTAGTAAACTCTCAAAACTTGAACATAAAACAAGAAATAAAACACAATTTTTTTTTCAACCATATTAAGTAAGATCAATTTTATTTCTATGAATTGTGGACGGTACAAACAAAAAACGTCGTGTGATACACGTGTGTATTGATGATTATCGACCCCGGCTCACTTATGACTCTCGCCTGCAGCTCGAATCTAAATAAGGAGCCTCGGCGGTAATCACCACCATTACACAATTGTACCATAATGTATGTATGTAATGTAAACAAGCGCCTATTGCAAATTGATCGGCAAACATACGTGTGCATGTCATTCGTTTAAATCAAATATTTTTTTATACCACTTAGGTGGCATACAACCGTGGCCTATGGACGTGTGCAACACCAGGGGCGTCACACTCGCGCTAGCAAAAAATTGTTGTTGTTGATTTTACAGATATTACGTGTGATTAATGTTTTTAAAGCAGTTTTATGTGGTACAGTTTAGGTACAGTTTTTTGATATAATAATATGGTCCAGAACATAGCTCCCACATGTTGAGGCGATACACGACTATGCGCGCTAACCTGACGTCTGAATGGCGTGTCCATGTCAATATCCATTTAATATTGTATAGCTTGAGGTACAGTTTTTTAAACATAGAGGTACAGTTTAGGTACAGTTATTTGGTGCAAATTTTGTTACTATTCAGACATGTCTCACGCCATCCTGACCACACACGCTTTTTCGATATAAATATTTACTTTGTAGAGTTATGTAGGTACCGTGATTAAAAAGGCTATATTAACTTCAAACACAATTATTTATTTATAACAGAAGCCGTTAGAACAGAAGCCGTAAAATATAAAGTTATTGTTAACTTGAGGGCCAATATTTAACTTCGATAGCCAAGCTAGTATGGAATTAGTAAAGTTATTTTGAAATATATTTTTTCTGAATAAAATATTATCTTAAATGAGTGATTTATTAACATTAATGTTTGTAAAGGTTGTAATTATACATTCGATTTAGAGAAATAAATTAAATTGGCAATAAATTAAACAAAAAAATGTAAGATTCGTTTTTTTTGCTTTGATTTAGCTAATTAGGTGCAATTTAATTTTAATTTTATAATATTTATTTAAAAGAAATTTAGATTAGAATAAATTAATACTGAAAGTGGAATGTAAATTGTAAATAGATAGTATATATTATTGTTAAATTTGTAAGTACAAAGAATTTCTACTTCACGGAGGTGGGAAGTGGTATTTTAGTTGTACCTATTCTTCACGTCATTTTCGACATGGTCTGTCACTATACAGAATGATTTTTTCCAGCGGGTTTGGATATCAAAATCCAACACTATAAGGAATAGCAAAAAATGCTCAAATGAGTCACGAGCCCGATTTTAATGAAACTTAAAACCACATTGAATTTTTGATAAATCAATAATCTTAGCTGGCATTCACAGCCTGTATTATTACACCATACTATAGTGTTGCTATTAAGGATCTAATTCTGGGAAGTAATGACATAAGCCCACTTGAAAAATTCACCCTGTACACCCGACATACCGAAACACACACGCATCTTACTAACAATAATCTCATTTACAATAATCTTAATTATAATTTTAAGTAGAAATAAAACGAGTGTCCTGGCCACACGTTTGTAGTAAAACTTCTTGAGAGAAAGAAAATGTGTGCTTGCACGTCTCTCGAAATTAATAAACCAGATTATAGAGAAAAATATCTAGTTTTGGAATGGCATATAAAAAAAATTTTTTGTCCGATATGATACGTAACTCACTTACACTATTCTTAACGATCTTTTACTTTCTTAACGATCTCGTCTCGACTCGTCAAGCGTGCGCAGAGAAGATTTTTCAAAAAAAGTGTAAGTAGTTTTGTGTTAATGTTACACAGTTGACTATAATACCTACTCATATCACAAGCCATGTGTATTGAGACTAGATAAATATTGTAATAATTATTATAACTTATACATTGTGTCCCAAGACCATTCTACATGGAGGGAAAGTACCTTAAATATAGTATATATATAGTGTAGATAGACAACTTTTCCAAAAGGAGATTTTATAATATTTTTAAAAAGAATTTTAACTGCATTCAAAGATTTTGAAAAATCACCTTTGTGAACCAAGAATCGAGCCGACCAAATGGTTAAATATTTTACGCCACCTATCAAAAGGCTTCATGGGAAGAAACTTAGCATCGTAAATAAAAGGAAAGCCATGAAATATTACATTTAATTAATCCACGTTTCATACATTTTGGTACAAATTTTGAAAGTGCCGAAGCATAAAAAGTACCTGATTCTGTTGGTAATTCTAAAGAATTAGTGTGAGACCATTGCACTCGGTTCTGTGGACGAAGTTTGGACCAAAAATGTATGAAATGTGGATGTTGTACTTTAATAAACGTATAATTGCATAACCTTTATTTTATTTAAAATGCAAATTTCATTAGGAATTAGAAAACTCAGTGTCGTAAAATAACATGGTTTGTCAAATATTGGATAGAATCAGGCGTTACCTGGCGAAAATCCATGACAAAGTAATGGTAATGATGTAAGTAAGGATGTTCAAACTTTTTAAAATAATTGCATTGTTTTCACAAAAATAGAAGACATTAAAACGTCGACAAATGTTTCACCTCTAAACGAGGCATTCTCAAGACTGTCTCAGAGAGAACAGCAAAATATGAAGCCAGAACATACCTATTTGCTTTTAAGTATGAATTTGTAAATATCGCTAGCGCGATGTAGGATGTGTCGAAAACAACTAACGACCAACAAACAACTACTGTGGCTGTCCATTCACGAACACGATAATTTGTACGTGAATGGACAGCCACAGTAGTTGTTTGTTGGTTTGTGTGTGTTACACTATGTTTTCTGTGTTGTAAAGAGTAGATTTTTGTCTTTTAAATGCCTATTTTGAATTTGTTAGCATAACTTAATATTTCTACCCCCGTTAGTTGTTTTCGACACATCCTACATCGCGCTAGCGATATTTACCCATTCATACATAAAAAGCAAATAGGTTCTGGCTTCATATTTTGCTGTTCTCTCTGAGACAGTCTTGAGAATGCCTTGTTAAGAGGTGAAACATTTGTCGACGTTTTAATGTCTTCTATTTTTGTAAAAATAATACAATTATTTTAAAAAGTTTGAACATCATACTTACCATTACTTTAACATGGTTTGTTTTTTACAATTTGGTCGGTTTGATTCCCGGTTCATACAGGTGATTTTTCAAAAATCTATGAATGCAGTTAAAATTGTTTGTAAAAATAAAATAAAGTCTCCTTTCAATAAAATTGTGTAACTACAATATGTCTGTAGGGTATTCCCCTCAATGTGGCATGGTCTTATGGCATGGTCTTGTGACACCCTGTAAATTATTAATATGTATGTAACTTACATTTATGTTTATGTAAAACTGATTCCTATATTTTGTAACACTCACCGTCTTCGTGAAATTGAATAAATTTTAAGCGTTTTTCTTAAAAGTTTTTCTTTTATTGTTACCCTACAAAAAGTATTAACAAAATTACTTCGTTCTTTAAAATACTTTAGGCAAAGTCAAAACAACGTAGGCCTCTGTACTATGACGGACAAAAGAACAAATAAAATTAAATAAATAAATAGTAGAGAAAGACTTGGGATCGAACCCTACTTAAGAACAATTTTTGCGATTATTTAATAAAGTACTTATTGCATCATCATTACATAGTACCTATAACGCAAAGTCGTTTCTGTTAAGCATACATAAAAGGCTTATTACACTACCCAATTTTTAGGGACCCTAACCCTAGCTAAGGGTGGTGTAATAAGAGTTAGAAAGTAAAGGTCCCTAACTAGGGCGACCGGTCGGGCCCGGCAGCCTTGCTCCCTGACCGCCCTTACGATCGAGTAGTGTAATAATACTTAGGACAGTTAGAGATAATAATTTTTAAAGTCCACTGGTTCCAGAGCACTGAGTATCCTCATATTGGAGTGTTTTTCTCTTAATTTCAAGTATTGCTTGGCCCAGATCCTTTTCCTCTTCTTTTTTTCTTCTATAATATTCATAGATGCAACTGCCAAAGCCTATCATTGTTTTTTTTAATGGTTTAGATAGAACAGGTGCCATGATATCCCGCGTCGCTAACGAATGTTCTCGAAAACGTCTCTCTCTCTATGCGCGTTCGAATGCAGACTGTACACAGAGAGAGTGAGGGAGCCGGTATTCAGTGCAGTGTAATAAATCGACGCCCTTGCAAGTGGCCAGGCCTCCCTAACTACCGGGCCCTGAATACCGTGTAGTGTAATATCTGCTTTAGGATGTATGCTTATATCTTGAAAACTACGCAACGGATTTTGATGCAGTTAGTATTGCACCAATGGATAGAGGGGTTCTCAAGGAAGGTACTTATATAATTTTTCAAGCGGGTAAAGCCGCGGATTTTTCCTATGCCCACGGAAACTCACCGGGGAAAAGAATATAAGTGATAATTCTAGGTATTCGGCCATCTGGGATCAGAGCTCAGGCCTGGTGTGGCTCTGACTGTTTGAAAGCTGAGGCAGACAAACAGTCGGCTTATGAAGCTTGGGTTGATGCCAGAAATCGCAAAGCTCCGGATACGCGTAAAAAGAAGAAAGCCTTTAACAAGGCAGCCAAGTCATGCAAAGGGGTCCTGATGAAGGCGCGCTGCAATCACTTTGGCCGCGTAGGAGCCAGACTCTCGTCTTACCCATCTGGGAGTAAGGAGTTTTGGTCTCTAGCCAAATGTGTTGAGGCGAACTTTTGTCGATCCTCACTCCCTCCTTTGCAGAAACCTGATGGAACACTGGCACACAGCTGTGGAAAAGGCTAATCTGTTTGCCTCTCTGTTTGCTGAAAATTCACGGCTAGATGCTGGTATTAAAACACCACCTCAGCTACCTCCTAGTGATTGCAAAATGCCTGAAATCCGCATTCATCAAAATGAGGTTCTCAAAATACTACGCACTCTGGATGTGAATAAAGCCAGTGGTCCCGATGGTATTCCTGCCATTGTTCTGAGGAACTGCGCAGCCAAATTGTCTCCTGTCCTGACACGCCTGTTCCGTATGTCTTTCCGGACTGGTAAAGTTCCGAAAGCTTGGAAGCTAACGTACAGCCAGTACCAAAAAAGGGTAGACGTGTAGACCCTGTCAACTACCGCCCAATTGCGATCACCTCCATTCTCTGCAAGGTGATGGAGCGTGTAATAAACAATCGTTTACTGGCATACCTCGAAGACAATGACCTCCTAAGTGATCGGCAATACGGGTTTCGCCAACGCCGTTCTACTGGAGATCTTCTAGTGTATGCCACGCACCTCTGGGGTGAGGCTCTTGAAAGATATGGTGAGGCACTTGCTGTGTCACTTGACATTTCGAAGGCTTTCGACAGGGTCTGGCACGAAGCCCTTATAGCCAAGCTTCCTGCTTACGGAGTTCCGGCTAGTCTATATGCTTGGATTTCAGATTTCCTAAGGGAACGATCTATTCGAGTGGTTGTTGACGGCTGCTCTATTCTGATCTATTAGCAATTAACGCTGGGGTACCACAGGGATCTGTTCTCTCGGCAACGTTATTCCTGCTACATATAAACGACCTGCTCAGACCCGGTATGTTTGGGTATGCGGACGATAGCACGGTTGCAGAGAGATATTTCTCCAGCGCAAAGGCCAAAAAACTGGAAATCGACGATCTTAGAGTGGCAATGGTTGAACGCACCAATTTAACCCTTCAGGCAGTGTCTGACTGGGGCGATGCTAACCTTGTCACATTCAACACCACGAAAACCCAGGCGTGTCTTTTCTCTGCCAAAAAGAGCCCGTTCACCAAGGCTCCCACTTTCCGGGATGTCCCTGTACCTGTGACTCAGCATCTCCAGCTCCTTGGTGTGGACTTATCATCCAACCTGAACTTTGGAAGCTACATTGAATCCAGGACTAAAACAGCTTCGATAAAACTAGGCATCCTCTCTAAGGTGCGTAAATATTTTACCTTGAATCAACTGCTGAGTCTTTACTCAGCACAGGTTCGCTCCTGCATGGAGTACTGCTCGCACCTTTGGGATGGATCCGCCCGCTACCAGCTTGAGGCCCTGGAAGCTATTGACAGACGCGCCAGAAAACTTATAAGCGATGAAGCGCTCACAAGTAACCGACTTCAGAGCCTCGACCATCGCCGTCTGGTTGTGAGTCTGTGTGTCTTCTACAGGTTACATTTGGGAGAGTGTGCGCAGGAATTGCATGAATTAATTCCACCAGCACCATTCCATCATCGGACATCAAGGCGTGGTCTGAGATTCCATCCGTATGTGGTCGATATACCACCTCTTCGTACCTCTCGATTCGCTTCTTCTTTCATCATGCGAACCGCAAAGGAATGGAATTCCCTTCCAGCGTCATTGTTCCCCGATACATATAATCTTGGGATTTTCAAGGCAAGAGTAAATAGGCATTATTTGAGTTTGCGTGCTTCATCTTAGACCGCATCGTTACTTAACATCAGGTAAGATTGCGGTCAAATGCACTCAAATTTATTCATAAAAAAAAAAGTATTCAATTTTAGGTGCAAACCTTTATACCAATTTTTTTTCAGAATTAATATAGTCGTTTCAGCGTGAAAGTACAACTAACTTATACCTTTGTAATATTAGTGCATTGATAGCTAGTAATAATATCTAAGGTATATCTGGACTGAAGTGATAAAAGCTCATAAGTGAATAGTCTGCTTTATCCATTAATGTATTGTAATTGTAGGTCTTCGTTGGAATGTAGATTCGGATTACATGAATGGGCGTTTTTACATTACACGATAACGACACACGATATCGTGACGATATACTCACCATATCGTGACGATATCGTCACGAAATCGTGCAATGTGAAAACGCACAATGGTTATTGATTACACATCGTACACATTGACGGCAAAGTCCCTACAACCTGTCACCCACAAAACCAGGCTTCCGTCGTTCTACATTGCAACGATCTTTCGAATCAATCGGGTCTGGCGATGGTTTTATCCACTGTGCGAGAGGTTTGAACTGCCTATTGAAAACTTCAAGCCCATTTGTTCTACGACATAATCACTTAGAGTGAGTAAAAGTCAAAATATTTTTATTCGAAGGGTAATCAAACCGCCCATTCGATTACCACAGGTGTAAGAAGAAGGGAAAGAATCTCGGCGGAGCCCTACATTTTTTTCATCATCATCATCAGCGAATTTTTTGACAGCAGACAGCTCAGTAACATTGCATCGCGTCGTATGGTAAAAACAGGACTTTCATATGAATTCGAATGCAGCGAAAATTCCGCTACTAATTTTACGCGATCCACTGCCTAAAATTACGCCCATTTGACCTTACCCTTAGCAAAAACAACAATCAATATTATCATACTATGTTTTCTTCGTGTATCGGTCAACAAGTTGAGGACTCATCCATCAAACCTGTCAAAAAGGCATAACCAGTTCCGGACATGAAGTGTACTGCGTTGCGTAATATCTACCCCAATAATTAAACACACACATATCACGCCCATATCCCCGAAGGGGCAGGCAGAGGCGCATTACACACCCAGAATTTACCAGTATATTTATTCCCACGTAATAGGGGCAAGCCTATTGCCGTCACCAGGCACATTTATAATGGGTTATGTCCAAAATGGTCGAATGAATTTAATAAAAAGTAGCAACTATTATGTAATTTTGAAAAAAAATTGAGCCCTTGTTGATGAAAGGCAACAAAATCTTACGTGCCAGCCGCTATGGCACAGCCAATTAAAGTCCTGGTCTTCTCGGACTGGCAAGAATACTCAAGTGGATTCCATAGCATCTGTCTACCCCAATCCGAAAGAGACGTGCCTATTGTAATGTTTTTAATTTTGGAAGTTAAGATGTTAATGATATAAATAAAATATTAATTTGAGCAACTGTATTATTTATTACAAAAGCCCTTAAGACAATATAGGGGAACGGAAGGTCCCCTCTTAGCAAGTTACTTAAGTAGTATTTATCTACTTTCAACCTAGGATCCAATTAAAGTCTATCCTAGATACTATATTATCTTTTAATACAGGGTAATAGGTTGGTGCGCTTGGTCAGTAACGATAGATTTATGTTTAGAAAGATGCTGCGGTAATTAAGTGTAAGATTTCCTAAGATACTTCCCGTTGAGGTCCGCTTGTGGCCTGCTGGTCGACAGACACCGTCTCTGTTCCGATTTCTGTACACCACAGGCGGAAGGAAACCGGCCTCATTGGCCCAGGCAGTAGGGTATTACCGTAAGCCTCCTGTAACAGGAGTTAAAGACTTATTCCATGCATTATGGCCACTGTTATTATCCAAGCGCCTACCACGTCGTACATATTATACGCACTTACCTTTCGGAGGCGTATATCCGAGCTTCACCCAAGTTCTAATATGTAATATATGGTAATTATTGTAACAGAACTGCAAGCAAGCGTATCTTGCAGGTCCCCAGTCGATCCTGGCAAAATCAGGCTAAGATTCCTGCTTAAATCAACTTGATTATGGTCTTGGTAAGACAAACTCACGAGGCACCACGTGCATACTTAACACTGTCCGAACCTCCGAGTTGCGGTTCGTTTCACGCAGTGAACGGTAGAAATTGTCTATGACTATATGAACAAAAATTACAACATTACACTATATATTATGTACTAGTGGACGCCCGCGGCTTCGCACGCGTGAAATAGTTATATGGTTCCCAATTCTCGCGGTAACACATTCCCGGGATAAAAAGTAGTCTATATTACAACTTATTCATCAGCTGTCTGCCAGCCACTCCAGCGATTAGCGGAAACAAACACAGACACTTCAATTTTATTTATCTGTATGTACGAGTATGTATGAATATTTTAATATTATAATTCGTAGCGCTCAAAGGGATTTATGTATGAATTTGTATAATAGTTGTATGCTATTTACTTTGAAGTTTACTTATTATTATAAAGTTACTCCGTGAGAGAGCTTTTACCTTCAATCTTGTATATTATCATAACATAATATAACTTAGTTTTCATTTATTTTTGTATTTCAATGCAATCAGTTTGCTTAAACTATTCTTAAAATATTAAGAAAGAAATTATAAATAGATCACAAAAACTGATGTCATCGGCGGGACTCGAACCCACGGCCTTTCCCTAACAGGGGGACTGCTCTGACCAACTGAGCTATGATGACGAATACGATTTTTGTAATCTATTTATAATTTCTTTCTTAATATTTTAAGAATAGTTTAAGCAAACTGATTGCTTTTAAATACAAAAATATATGGATTTGGTAAGGATTCATCTAAAAATTCAGTGTTTAAATATCGTTGTAACACGATACACTGGTACCGTCAGTTCGGTAGAACTGCGGTAGGTGGATCCAACGCTAACCTTAATGGCGCGATGTAGAAATTGTGAATATGATATGAAGCAAAAATTCGATGTCGTCGGTAGTGGTCATCGTAGCTCAGTTGGTCAGAGCAGTCCCCCTGTTAGGGAAAGGCCGTGGGTTCGAGTCCCGCCGTTGACATCAGTTTTTGTGATCTATTTATAATTTCTTTCTTAATATTTAGTTTTCATTGTATATATTACAGACTAGAAGACTTCTGCGGCTTTCCCCACGTAAAAAGTTTTATACACCTATTTTTCCAGATTCCCTTGAACCCATTCCAGAGTTTAAAACAAGCCTATTTTCATCCAACTTTCAAAAAAGGAGAAAATTTTCAATTCGACTGTATTTTTTTTTTTCGTTTTTATGTTTGTTACCTCATAATTTGAAGTCGGTTCTTGTGTAAATTTTTGACTAGACTTTCACTCCTGTTAAAATCGGTCCAGTCGATTCAGAGATAAGCGGGAACAAACAGAAAGACAGACAGATTTTTTTTTAAACAGTTTCTTTTATGTTACGGTACTTAGTAGGTACTAAGTACCGTAACATATCAATTAATTTGAATGGATTAGATAAGAGTATTTTTTAACTTACAAAGTGTAGCTAACCTGTTACAGTGACACGATCTCAGCGCTTTAATTAGACGAGTGTCACCTCTTACCTGTCTAGTGTCCGCGTCGCGACACTAATTGCTGTACATCGCGGAATCATCCACTCGACACGAGTTTTTAGCTCGTTAACAGAAAGTACGCTGCGTTAGGGTGGATATAGTCCAGGGTATTTTTGGTAAAGTACAGGTACCGGAGTATTTTCATGTAATACTAGTGGTCGCCCGCGACTTCGTCCGCGTGGTAATTTGGATTTTCTCCCGTTCCCGTCGCGCCGCGTCATATTTTGAACAATTCACACAATATCTTTATAAATTGTAGCCTATGTGTTATTTTGATGTATAAGCTATATTATTGTAAAGTTTCATTAAGATCCATTCAGTAGTTTTTACGTGAAAGAGTAACAAACATCCATCCATCCATGCATACATAAATACATACTCACAAACTTTCACGTTTATTATATTAGTAGGATAACGTTCTGGAGAATGAGGGGAACTGGGGGCCTAGACAAAATGCAATCGCTCCGAAGCGATTCGTTTGCTACACACGCCATCGCTTTGACGATGACGAATTTCAATTGGTAGACAAAGTCACTTGCATTTCGTTTTAGTCTAGGCCGTCGTTTCCCAAAGTGGGCGATAACATCCCCTTGTGGGCAATGCAGGCCTAAAGGGAGGCGGTAAGACCCAGAAAAACTTTGAAGTATTATCAAAAGTCGCCACTTTAGACAATAATCCAAAGTTTGGTTACTTCTTGGTATGGATACACAACATACATCTCAAAAAATTGCAAATTTCTGTGTCTAGTATTCTTAAAGAGATTTTAAAAAAAAATGTCTTGTTTTCACCAAGATTAATAAAAATCGTTGGGGTCGCTAGTGGACGCCAGCGCTTACCAGGGCGCACTCTTCATTTGAAGTTATAGTGGTTTTTAAGTAGGCAAAAAAATGGGGCGCTATAAAATAATTTATTATCAAAGTGGGCAGTAGACAAAATAAATTTGGGAACCCCTGGTCTAGGCGACAGTGTTGGTTCGTCAGTTCTACCTTTTCTCTATGATCTGTAGATCTTGTTGCTGTCACAACAGTGTCAACTCAATGGTGTCACAACAGTTTTATTTATTTAACAAGCGGGATTTGCCAAACAGTTTATAAATAAGACGTATAAGGAGGAACAATACCTAATTGAATGCGACGTAGTAAAGAGGCTTGTCCGATCACTCCAGCAGACAGCTCATTCAAACAGCAACGACAGCGTCGGCTGTCATTGAATGTGTGCTATGAAGCGACTTTGACAATCGACGACCTGCAGCATGCAGGTGCATGATGCACTTAATTGCATATAGGTATACTTTGTATTGCCTTATACCTAAATTATTTCTAGGAAATTTAAATAACTAAAAAAAAAGTCTATTAAAAAAAGGGAGTTGGTGATAGAAGGGTTGTCTTTTCCTTCCTAAAAAATAAAATTGGTCCAAAGGATAATTCAATCTTAAGATTTTTGTACTTCAATTGTAAGATTTTTTTTTAAAAAATGTGTTTGTTTTTTAAAGTAATACTTTGAGTCGGTTCTTTTATCGAAACAGAGTCCAAAAATATTTTTTTGTAAACGGTGGTATTTTCACTGTGTATAAATACGTCACATACATGTACAATATAAATACATAAATACAGACATACACACTTACGAAGTAGTTTTGTTCACCATACATACAATCCACATTAGTATGTGGATTGTATGTATGGTGAACCTATATCAAATACAAAATGTTGAAAGATAAGAATAGAAGAGATTACTGAGCTTTTAGGGGAATGTATTTAGAACGCAACAGTCTAAAAACCATTATAAACAACAAATTCTGGAATCGGGAATAAAATGAGAATCTCTATCTCACAATGCCGCATGCTGTGTTGAAGTTGAAGCCCTCGTATTTATATACATGTCTGTCGTTTATATACCTATATGAAACTATATCCCTGTTTTACATTATCAAAGCAGTTCCTCAAAGGGGCTGCTACGTAACGTATATCCTTACGTGTCAGAGCTATACCTCATATATACTTATGTTAAAGTGGCAAGAACACTAGCATAAGTTGGTCTAGAGTTTTCCATACATACTTTATGACGTAGTTTTATTATGTAGCATTGTTTCACGACAATCGGATGGCAGGAATAATGGTTATCCTTATATTATACTAGCTGTCCCGGCTTCGTACCGCAATATTTTTTCTAATGTTCCTCTAAAATTTTTTTTCATAAGAACCTTCTCCTGATAGTACCTACCTAACGATCACAACAAAAAAAGAATTAGCGAAATCGGTTCAGCTGCTCTCGAGATTTACGCTTAGCAACACATTCAGCGATTCATTTCATATTATCTATCTATCTATACTATTATATAATTGTAAAGTGGTCGTGTCTGTACATTGAGATATTTGAAAAAAAATACTTGGGTTATGTTATATTAACGATACTGAACACGAAAATATATTTTTTTAATTTCCTGTCTGTTTGTATGTTTGTCTGTTTGTCTGTTTGTTCGCGATGGACGCAGAAACTACTGAACGGATTTTGATGCGGTTTTTTTGTTAGACAGGGCTTGGGGAGACTTAAAATCTTACGTTTGTTTCATCGCAATCGGTTGATTAGAACCGGAGATGGGACCAAAAATATAATAAACTGAATTTAACGGAGATATATAGATGTCACTTTTTATTATTATTGGTCAATTTTTATAGGTTATTATTGTTAGGTATTTATGAAATTTGGCTGATATTGATGGAATTTGGTACAAGGATAGATTAGATCTTAAGAGAGGACATTTATGATGGTATATTTGGTCGCGATAACCGACATCCACGCGGGCGGAGCCGCGGACAACAGCTAGTAGATTATAAAGTAATAGTGTAAGTACAACAATAATATTACGAGTATCTACCTCTTTGTTTTTATATTACGTTTCTTTTTTTAGGGTTACGTACCCAAGGGCTAAAACGGGATCTTGATTACTGATACTTCGCTGTCCATCCGTCAGTCGGTCTCCACGCTGCGTCTCTTGAACCGTGACCACGAAAGTTAAAAGGACATCGTCGAATCTCGCCCCACAACCAACAAACATGTGGCTTATACCATAATTATTTATCTATTTTAATGAGTTAGAGGCAACTATCTATATCACACGGACAAGGATCTATTCTAATTAATAATTAAGAATAATTTAGGTTACAGGTAGGACATTTTCAATCAACGACAATCGGTTAAGGATGCGCAACTGAACCAAATTCAAAATGAAAGTAATCGATTATCAAGTAATATAATCGTCTTATAACTTATTTATCGATTACCAAATAATTGATGTTTCACGTATTCACTAGTATTTTTGACCACCGTTGTGACATCGTTGATGTCCGCACCATCAAGCGAGGTGAAGTCAAGTTGACGAGCAATATATATAAGTAGGTATATTTAAAAATGAAATCGATTTTCTCATAATGAATACCTAATATCAATTACATCCTAATTCCATAATCCACAAGCAAGTAGCAGGCTGTCATAACTGTCACTACTAACTGTCACATATTACTTTTTTAAATACTTTTTTAGGTACTATTGATGGATACAGAGACAATCAATACGGTATGCAGTTGTTATAGTATTTGTCTGTAAAACTTAACGTGCTGTGTTTATAGATTGCTTGCTTGCTAATGGTTATTTATTTCTACAACCTATCAATAATGTCAAGAATTATTTTTATTAGTAGTATTTAAAGGGTTCGAACTTCGAAGTACATTCCGACTTCCGAGCAATTAAAATGCATAAAAAATACTTAACCAACTATTATCGGTTTTTGCGCTAACATAATCTTAAAATCTGACATATTTGTTGGATTTTTGCGCTTGACATGCTTGTCCGTCTTAAAAATACAATGTGATGAGAATTATTATTAGAAAAATATTTCACATTTAACAAGCCTTTTTCCATTAGTGTTGGTTCTAGGGCGAATGATGTTTGGACGCGTAGCAATGTCCTTTTCACTAATTATGTATTTATGTTGCCACTAAACAAACAAATATTAAAAAAAAAAAGAATTTAATAAATTATTAAGAGAGCTCCCATACAACAAACGTGATTTTTTTTGCTGTTTTGGTATGAAACCTGAAGAATTTTAGTGGTAGTCTGACTAACAGATTACCGAATTTATTCCTCATTAGTAATTGTTTTTTTTTCGTAACTACTGGGTTTCGAGTACGGAAAAAGCGTTCTTCTATCGAAACTGGTTTCGAACACGGATCATTTTTTCCTCGTTGTCAACTGGTTACGAACCTGTAGTTACGATGGCGGCCGAAGCGGAAAATTATCAAGGATGTGTGTTATATGTGTGATCTAAGTCTGGCTTCAAGAAGAGAGTGACGGAACACTATCTCGCTTCATCTATATATTTAATACGACAATTTCTCTGTATGTCTGTCCGTCCGTCACGTTTTTCAATTTACAGACATTTGCATGAAATATTAAAATATTCTTTTTTTTTTATTTGAGGCGATACAAAGTTCGTCGGGATAACTAGTTATCTTAATTACTGTACATACGTCTATGTATATTTATATAACTTTTTATATATGTATTTGTGTATTTATTAAGACGGAGCGTAGCGGAGTCTTCTCTAAGATGGTCCCAATCGAAAATGTATGTAAAACGATACCGGTCGCAATTTTAAACCTATCGACTTGAAATTTGGCAACCACCCGCGTTTCGGCGAATACCTAGTGTAGTTATAGTTTATGTAAGTTTATTAACCTGCACCCACAATCAGCACCTGTTTGCATCATGATCGTGGCAAATACTAAGCGGCTCTGATATAGGTTGCCCACTATATGTTTCGTTCCACTAGGTTCCACTACATTAAAACACGTTAGAAACAAGATCTCTAAACAAAAACTATAAATAATGATTAGTTCCATTATTTGCGTCGAAACAACTTAAACTGGGAAACTGTAGTGACGTTCCGTTATCCTCGACTGTTTGACTGTTCTGACGTGCTGAGCTGTTGTTGTTAGTGTAAATAATTTTTTCGTCTTTTATTTTTGACGATGAGCTGAAGCCAGTCCACCCGCGACCACGGCTCTTATAACAGGGTCGAAACGTAGGGTAAGAAAGATATATGTATATATCTCAATAATCGCTTAAAACATCCGTTTGTCTTAAGTTTATAATGGTTGTTAGTGGTTCAGAGCGGTTATCAGTGCTCTATATATTCGTAGTATAGAGATAGTTACCCTGAGGTACCTACCATGTACTGACACAATTTATGCTTTGTCACAGATATAAGATAGGTACTATTGCCAGAGGAATGTACTACTATTATAATCTGTTCCAAAGGCCTCATGCCATACAAAGAAATGAGCCGTTCTTACGCAGTCTCATAATACGTTTATTTCTATCGTGCCTTTTATTTACGTAAAATCCTAACGTAAAATAATAACAATTAACGATTTTCAGACACAGACTGTGAATATACATTGGGGTAGAGTGTAATTATTTGGCACAGAAAATAATTATTTATTGTTTTATATTAGTTCTTTATTGTTAACTTAAAACCAACTACGTGTCCAAAAGATTTGATCGAACTAGTAGGTACTTCCTGAGATTAGCGCGTTCAAACAAACAAACCAACTCTTCAATTTTATAATAGGTTGACATGCCCATTATAGACAAAGGCCTCAAAAAAAATGTAGAACCATGTTCCTAATAAAACATTTAATATTATTTCTGCTAACCATACTGTTTGTGTAGGAGCTGCCGGGAAAACACTATAAAGTAGGCAAGTCTCTTTTTTATTTATAAATTGGAGTTCTTGGGCACAAACGTATGTCAATAAAATTTTCAAATTAATTTAATTCAAATACTTTTCTTGTCAAGGTTAGTCAAAAACGTACCATTGAAGTGTCTATTCTAGTAGTTTTTCATCTATGATCAGTCTGTCGTCTCTTTACCCTCAACTCGCGTCAAACCTCTTGTTCCTCTTCCCTCAGCTGGAATACACACGATATAACTTCAAACTATGACGTCGAACGACAACTAGACATGTTACTTGTTGCTGAGGCTGCTATACATACAGTCCCACGTACTTGCTTCTCCGAAGGTCAGCTGAGGTTTATTGGACACCCATTATTCGCTTATCACTTTGTGTCCCAAAAGGCTAGCGCAAACTGACATCGCGGCATGGCACGGCATGAAAGGATTTTGTTTAGATGAATGTTAATTAACTTGATCTTTACTTCATCTAGTATGTAACATCTATCCTGATTGTTGGAATTTTTGTTAGAATTACCGAGTAGTTATGATTTTTTTATTGCCCGGTAAAGGCTTGCCTACTATTACGTGGGACTAACAAAGTAACTGGCAAAGTGTGGGTGTGTAATGCACCTCTGTCTCCCCCCATCCCCTTCGGGGATACAAGCGTGCGTTTTATTGCCAGGTTCTTTCTCTCAGGCTCTACCTAATGTTTTGCGAATCTCGCAGTAAATGTAAGTTTAGAAGCAAACTGACTGACTTTCAAAAGCGTTACCTTGTAACCCACTTGAATAAACATATTTTTCATTTTCATTTTCACTGTCATGGTACGTCGTACGTTTATATTCCGCGGCACAATTGATTTGTCGAAGGGCAGGTACCTATTTAACTATAAGAATTCTATACTCTTAATCTTCCATGGTAGTTATAAAAGTAAATTAACTAAACCTACATAGTAAGTATATATCCGAGTCACAAATCAACGTTCTTTCTACCTAGGAAGTACAGAAAAACAATAAGAGTGTGCATTTTCATTTCAGCCGCTATAACATATCACATTTGCATATTGGAAGAATGCCAATCGATTTCCGAACGAACAAACTGTCATGGCGGAACTTTTAGCATTTTAAAACTGGTGAAATTATATTACATTAGCACATTTTATACTTTTGAAAAATTCCCAAGAACCCTGTATTCCTATATCCCAAAGGGTGTACCTACAGTAGTCCATGTAGTAAATTTTAAATAAAAATTGTAACGAATCAGAAAACTCTATTAGTTCAGGAGTTATAGGGAATATTATGGATGGATACTTGGCCGGTTTTTTATAAAATAAAATAATATCCGCCCTTGTCAAATGCCAAGCATCCTGGGTACGCCGTCGTAAGACTAAGATTGCTAATAATGGCTACATAACTATAAAGCTAAAATACTTCAAAAACCTGAATGTTGATGCATAAAGTACGTACTTACTTACTTGTGAAACACAAAAATGTACACTTCAAAAATCTACAGCTTCCGAGCCCAAGTTTAATTTCCATTTCACGTTTAGTCGATCCCTTTGTTGTTTTACAACAAAGTTAATACGTGGGACTTTAGCCAAGTGTTGTAAGAGAGGGTTGACTTGTTGCCGTAATAGATAATACGTAAACATACCTAATTTTACTGCTGAGTTAACTCATTTAGTTACAGTTTTGCTGCAATAAAGTTTTATGACGAAAACTCGTAGAGCACAATGAACAAAGTACGTTAGATAGAAATCTCACTAATATTATAAACGCGAAAGTTTGTGAGTATGTAAGTATGTATGTATGGATGGATGGATGTTTGTTACTCTTTCACGTAAAAACTACTGAATGGATTTTAATGAAGCTTTACAATAATATAGCTTAAACATCAGAATAACACATAGGCTACAATTTATAAAGATATTGTGTGAATTGTACAAAATATGCCGCGGCGCGACGGGAACGGGAAAAAATCCAAATTACCACGCGGACGAAGTCGCGGGCGACCACTAGTTATAAATAAATTACAAAAACTGAAATGTTATCAGTAGACCTCAAACCCACGACCTTTCTCTAACAAGGGGAATGCTCTGACCACTGAGCCACGATGACCAATAGCGACATCATTCAATCTTTGCTTCATATTATAATTGCTAGATCAAAGAATCAATTTCGATTATTCAGATTAGGCACATAAAGAGCACATAACAATGTCAAAATTTTACAATTTATGTCAAGCAATATTATAAAAATACTAAATTAAGTACATAAATAACCATTTCAAAATGATTATTTTGTTGGTTCGGTAAGTTGGTTCTACTGAGAGGATACCAGCAAGAAACTAAGGTAGATTGCGCTATCAACCTACCAGAATTCTGGCGAACTACGGTACTAGTCCTGCCGATGACATTTCAATAGATGATTTTAAGAACAGTTTAAGCAAACTCATTGCTTTGAAATATACCTAATGAACAAAGTATTGAGCGAGCGAGCGTAAGACCGTCTACATTTTGAAATGATAATAAGTAATTTTCTTGTGTTTCTTCTATCTATGTGTGCTCTGAACTGGCATACACCAATATTTGAATATACAAAACTTGGCATAAGTGTACCTCAATTTAAAACAATGTTTTCAACTTGAACTTTTTCGTTTCGGTATCATATCTAATGTGTTTGATATTTGCGAGGATTTCTTATCAACCATTATTATGGGCAACCAATTTGTATTTAAATACATTTTGTGTTGAAATGTTCGCGTTTGTATCTACGTCTTTATAAACCTGAAACAAATGTGATCATAGAGATATAATAGACGAAACCTGCACTTCACGAAGATGACGCTGATCGCTCACCAGTCAAACCGTGACCACAGCTCTTGCGACAGGGTCGAAACGTCGGGGATTTAAGAGGCATGTATATTTATCAATAATCGCATAAAGACAAGTTTATAAATTGTTATATTTAACTACTATATACATAATTATATACTAAAAATATTTACATTACAAAATATCGTTCAAAAAATCCTCTGCGTCATTGCCGACTGGGAATGTTCCCAGAATGCTGGCTGGGTTGCCACGTTGGACGGCGATACTTATTCTTTGGGCCAGAAAATAGCCAGCCTTCTGGTTTGGTCTATGGTCAGTGAAATTCGAAACATTACATACATGTATACAATGGCGCCACTTATCTCTAAAGAGAACTCTTCCAGTGGGCCTAGGAATAGAGAAGTGAGTTCAATCAGATGCTGGTGTGTGCAGGTTGGTACGGTTGTTAAGGTTAACAAACTTACATACACTATAATTACATAAATACACAAATACATACATACTATTAACTTATCATAAACATACATACATTCACATACAAATAGTTAAGGAAGGGAAGCGAGATAGTGTTCCTTCATTTTCTTCATCTTATATTATCTTATCTAAATGTGTGTAAAACAAATAAATTAAATTGGGTTGATCTACAAGCGCTGTATTTGTTGAAGGTGATCTGAGAAAATAGTTTAGATGAGTCCATTATTACATGAGTAAAAAGATGAAACAGAGGACTGGCTTTGACCACAAGAAAAACGACTTAAGACGGAATAACAGTTGGAATGGGACCAAATTGATAAGGGACCATGCGGAAAGCTGTCAAATACCTGTCCATCCTAAGATTGCCTGTAAGATATTGCTTTTAGCGATAAGGCCGCCCTTTGTACATCCTGTATCTTTTGTATCCTATGATTTTTTAATTGGTGTATATTAAAGTTTATTCAATTCAATTCAATTCAAAGCTGTGCTTTCAAATAAAAATAATAATTTTTCAAAATCGGTCCATCTGATCGAAACAAAAAAGTCAAGTGGAAATCCTTGTCCTTTTTTTAAAACACCAACAAAATGTAAACACACGATTTAATTTTACGCACACACGCGCCCAGTCAGTATCCAAACGACGACAAATGTTATTTGTGTACGACTTTGCACGTTCTTAGGAAGCCATTATCAAGAGAAGTAACTCATACAAATAAAGTAAACATTTATAACTGTTAGACACAATTATTATGATCAATTAGTCTTACCTTACATATTTAAAGGTCTCGGCAATCATTTACCATCAGATTAACCATTATCATCACGCCTATTGAAGGGGTAGGTTTAGGGGCATTACACACATACATTACCTGTGTGTTGGTCCCACGTAATAGGGATTCTATTGCCGTTACAGGGCACTATAGAGAATATGTCCCAATGTAGAAATTCAAACCAAAATTCCGACTATTACTAAATAAATATAAAATATTTTTGGAAATTCTCACAGAACGTCATCTAGCCCAAATTAAGCTAATATAAGCTTTGTACTTAGGTGAATATAATTTTAATTTTTTTTGTTGCATTTTGATTTTGAAACGAGACCAATATACATTCGTAGAACATTTAGTCTTAAGAAATTGTGTAAAAGAGTCAATTATTGAAAAAGAGTGACCGAGAGTTTTATTGGCAGGTTCTTTCTCTCGGTTCTACTTATTGCTTTGCGAATCTGGCAGTACATGTAAATATAGAAGCCATGACATGTTTTTTATTTTAAGTACTTACTGACGTTTGTAAGAGCCATTTAGTGACCTATACAAATAAATAAATCATTTAATTTCATTTCATTTCTTGTGTTATGGGATCTAGACGACTGATAAACATAGATACTTATATATTTCTAAATACATACATATTATACATAGAAAATACCCAAACTCCGAAACAAACATTAAAATTTGTGGATCACACAAATAATTTGATACGACGTGAAATCGAACCTGGGATCTCAGGGACGGCAGTCGCATAGTCATACCACTAGGCCACCGAGACAGTCAAAAAAGATATGAGGTAACAAACATCAAAACTCCTTCTTTTTGGAAGTTGGTTGAAAATATTTGACAACTCTTTGCTATTTGGCAAAACCATTTTATTTTCGACGACACAAAAGGGTTACACTATAAAGATAACAGCAGTTAGTCTCCAAGCTGTTGAATATATTATGTAATGATTATCCTTGGGATGATAGAACCCGTTTGGGTCCGCGAGGGAGTCATAATGTTAGTTGGATTGTATGGAAGCGGTGTGAGGATTGTGATATATATGATTGATGAAACTTTTTTTTTGTAAAATTATTGATATTAATTATTATATTGTAAAATTTATGACTACCTCGGTGGCTCAGTGGAATCCGGGTCTAATGTGGTCCACAAATGTATGCAGTTTGGGTATTTTCCAAGTATATATAATATATACTTATGTAATTAGAAATATATTGTGAAGGGACCGGAGTGCTTTGTAATACGAGGTTTAAGCAACTTGTAAAGAAATAATTACGTTTAATGTACATATATCTGGAATTGCTTGCACCCACTTCTACGGCATAACGTTTAACCATTATAGCCATGTTTCCCGGGTTCGATTCCCGGGTCTGGTGGATAATGTATAATTCTCTTTAGAATTTTACCCAAATAATTATCCCAGAGTCTGGAACTTGTGCCCGGTAAATGGCAATAGGCTCGCCCCCTATTACATGGGACCTAACATAGCTGGCGAGATGTGGGTGAGATTGCACACCTCTGCCTACCCCTTCAGGGAAAAAAGGCGTGATGCTATATATATGCTATTATAGCCATTTTTAGTTAACTCATTAGTCATTAGTCAAAGTACTTATTGATCAACTACTCATTAGTCAAAGTACTTATTGATCAACTACTCATTAGTCAAAGTACTTATTGATCTTTATAGCGTAGTCTTTAACTATATTGGTTTCACACGGTACTGTTAGTTTTATAAGTACAACACGTATAGTTTAGTAATTTCACTCGATAAATTTGTCTGAAAAAATATTTTGATAACGTACATTTTAGCAAAACGAAAGAAGAATCGGCCAAGTGCGAGTCGGACTTGCCCACGGAGGGTTCCGTAACACAACAAATTACGTTTACTGTATCTACCCCCAAAATAAAATAGAATAAAATCATTATTTTTGTATTTCAAAGCAATGAGTTTGCTTAAACTATTCTTAAAATATTAAGAAAGAAATTATAAATAGATCACAAAAACTGATGCCATCGGCGGGATTCGAACCCACGGCCTTTCCCTAACAGGGAGACTGCTCTGCCAACTGAGCTACGATGACCACTACCGACAACATCGAATTTTTGCTTCATATCATATTCATAATTTCTACATCGCGCTATTAAGGTTAGCTTTGGATCCACCTACCGCAGTTCTACCGAACTGACGGTACCAGTGTATCGTGTTACAACGATATTTAGACACTGAATTTTTAGATGAAACCTTACCAAATCCATATATTTTTGTATTTCAAAGCAATGAGTTTGCTTAAACTATTCTTAAAATATTAAGAAAGAAATTATAAATAGATCACAAAAACTGATGCCATCGGCGGGATTCTAACCCACGGCCTTTCCCTAACAGGGGGACTGCTCTGCCAACTGAGCTACGATGACCACTACCGACAACATCGAATTTTTGCTTCATATCATATTCATAATTTCTACATCGCGCTATTAAGGTTAGCGTTGGAGCTATTATAAATAAAATCATTATTCTGTTTTTTAGTATATTTGTTGTTATAGAGGCAACAGAAATACATCATCTGTGAGAATTTCAACTTTCTAAGTATCACGGTTCATGAGATACTGCGTGGAGACTGACGGACGGACGGACAGCGAAACTCAGTAATAGGGTTCCCATTTACTCTTTCGTTACGGAATCCTAAGTAATAGCGGACTTGTGTTTATAAATTATGAAGCCTAAGACACACTGGATTACCTTTTATTTGAGACCTCATTCATGGAAATCCGTTCAGCCCTTAGGCATGTAGGAGAACAAAGAAAACTACTATGTAACTAATATCAAAAACAACTGCCAACATTTTCATAATCTTTAACAACTCATAGTAAACATTTCCAGTTGGCATCGTTCCAAAATGAAGCGATCATGCTGACGTATGAATGGTTTAGTTTTACGTAAAATACCATACTCTCATGGGAATCCTTACATTGGCTTAACAATAGAATAAGAGCTAGCGACTGCCAGACTTACATCATGTTAAAAAGGCTGCAAATTTAGAGTTGCGGCAGTGCTTACTCCTTTATGTTTTCAAGGATGTCAATGCTACCTCAAATTTGTATATCGGTAAATGTCCATTGGGGATTCCCAAGTAATATACTAATATTTATAATCCAGCTTTCATACTATAACGATGGTCTAACTAAATTGAATTAGTGTACTACGTGGATCAATCGGGATTTTACAAAACAAATAAATAATATGACACGCGGACCCACCTCAACGTCAATCACGGCCGATGGACAGTGACATACGAATATTATAATTAAAACTAAGTTAATTGGTTACCATAACTCCACCGTGAGTCCCGCATACCATCAGGAGGGTCGAGTTTATCACGGTTTACCTATAAAGGTTGGTAGTGTCTGGCAGTGGGTTGCTATCATACTATGTGCCTGGCAATGGGTCATCCATGGTTCCTAACGCAGCATTAACAAAATGACGTATGTCTAGCAGTTACTGGCTCTTGGTATAAAATGTATAAATCTGTAAAAGCGAGCTCAGCAAAGCAATGCGAATACTAATTAAATATATCTCATAAGCAGTAATAATCGTGCTTCTTATAAAGGACATCATTCACGCTCCATACAAAAAGTATCCAAAAAAAAAAGTGCCGGCCAACGAAAAAAAATGGTTTTATCGGTTAGAGAATGACATTCTAAGATTTTTTCTGTAGACGGCTAAGAGCTAAGACCGATTACTTATGAGTTATATGACTTAGAAATAATAAAAAAATGCATTATAGTAGTTCGTCTGAACAAATTTTAAGTACTATAGCAAAAATCAAATAATGATGATAAAGAATAACTTAATCTCGCTTAATAATAATATAATATGATAAAAAGCCTAATTATATACAATCATCATTAGGTACCTAAGTACCTACGTAGGTATTTATCTGTAGGTATTAGTGTTATAAAATATATGTAAAGAAAAAAACTTCATTTCGTTACCTACGCGGCTTTATGCATATGTTATAATTCCGCAGGTCTTACGATAACATTTTCTAAACCTAATGCAGGTGGATTTATGGGAGGTTGTTGGTGCCTCGCGAACGTCATGTACCACACTATGCACATAGTGTGGGAACAGCAGCCCACCGTTCTTTTGCCAACATTGCATGAGCAATAATAATACGGTATGGCATCACGGCCACTCAATGATGTGTCGATGCCAATGTAAACACTCTGGCCCGAACATGCCGAGATTGTACTCTTCCTCTTATAATTATTATGTTTTCTCCCAATTCTCTGACGTGTTCTGTTAAAAGTCTGTCGCCAAGCTCGACCGTAAAAACACCATTTGGATTGATGTGCTCGCCGTAATAGCTTTTAGCTTGTTTTATTTGATAAATACCCAAACTAAATAATATTAAATCCTCTTCTGAGAGCCTTGGAAAATCATCGACTGACTGAGTCGATGATTTGAGACTGCTGTAGTCACATGAGCTTTTAATATAGATAAGGCTCGAACTATATGGTTCGCTGTAAATGCGGCAATATTATTTTGTTGTACAACAAGCAGATGCCATAAATCTTGCTGCAAATGTTCACCACAAACACGGCTGTTTTCTGATAATAATAAATTGTACTGGCTAAGCATTCTCAGTACAATGCTATCAGGGATTCGATGCCTAGTACTATTTTCACAATGCTGAAAAACGCAAGTTCGTCTTGTATGTGGACTACGTACAAATCCAGGTAAAGTCATTAGCGAGGGCTAAGAGGTAGAAGATTGATCGTCAACTGGATCTGCTTTTAAATTATCTTCGACGTTCTCAGCATGATCTTCTCGTAAGATTCTCTGGTACGTTCTCTCCGCTCGTTGCCAGCAAGGTCGGCAAATGAAATCCGTAGGCATCGCCTGAAAAGTAAAAACAGTAATAATTATATTATCAAACCATTACATCAATAGTTAAAAATATGAGATAGAGGCGGCTAGTTCCACTGAATCAGTGAAATGTATGTACTTTAAAAAAATAAACATTTTTGATATAACTAAGTACCTAAGTACTCTTTTGCAAAGCGTTTTGCATTATCTTTCCTAATCCGTACCACGACAAAACGGAATCGGTTGCCTGAAATTCATTATTTAGAAGTATTCGAATCCAAGTGTCGATTCTCCACAGATTCACGACACCTTGTATACAGCCTTTCCGCCATTATTAGGTATGTTAAAACACACTATTCGCAAAACAAATAGGTAAGTAGCCGTCCGATGTAACTAAAGTCGCATGGATAACTAAACTGCTTAACTTACAAGAATGGTCTTATCTTAACATTCGCATCTCTGCTACATGCAGTTGTCTTTCATCCGACAAACCAGGCAGGTCTGACGACAGTCTTGTAAGTTTCCCCCTTAAGTTTTGGGGGAAATTGGGGGACACATTTAGCGGCTTTGACCTGCTGCCATTTCATCCAACCTGCGTCAATTCTACACAGTGAAAATCAAAGTATGTTGAAAGTTGGATATGCGAAATTCCTGTAATGCTTTATCGTTCGTGATTTTTTTTATTCAGTGGGAAAAAAAGAATACACATAGCTCCCGATTGCTTTGTGATTGATGGAGCTTTCGACGCTGCTACAATTTTAACGTGAATCATGATTTTTAACGCAACATTTCACTTATTGCTGTTGGTTTTCTGCATAATTTACCCAGTGGTTGTAACGTGATGTTATTGTTATGATGTTATCATTAAATTTGTTTTTTTTTCAACCGACTTTCAAAAAAGAAGAAGGCTATCAATTCAACTGTATGATTAGGAGCGAAGTTCTCTCACGCGGCTTACGGGTAGTGCGATTTAGTAGAAAACGTCACGTTACGCTTATCAGTGGTTCCCAACCGGTGATACACAGGAGCCAAAACTCAACAATTATTTTTTAAATTTAGCGTTGGCGTCATTAGTAAAACGAAAAGTAATCCTAAGTTGGGTTGCGTTGCAGTTGCGTAAAGAACTCCGTTCCTGACGGGGATCCCCCGACCGCACGTTTATTTTTGTTGTTTGTTTCCTTATATCTTTGGACTAGGTGAACAGATTTGGATTTTTTTATAATAGAAAGCTACTTCCGACAATCTATATATTTAATACGACAATTTGTCCGTCTGTCGCGTTTTCAATTTACATACATTTGCATGAAATATTGTATTTTTTTTTTTTTTTTTTTTTATATTTTATATATATATATATATATATATATATATATATATATATATATATATATATATATATATTTTATATTTGAGGCGATACAGAGTTCGCTGGGATAACTAGTAATAATTATTTGGTCACATTTCAGTAATTTGAAGTACATTATTGACGTGTTTTTAAAATTACAATACCAATGATAAATGGTTAACATTATGAGGCTTTTCTCTAGCCGGGACCCCTCCATGGGACCTGGAAGCGAGAGCCCTTGCGTCATTGTTCCAATGGCGCAAGGAGGCGCTGGAGCGGGACCACAGGCCTGCGTCTCGAGAAATCGAGCAACTCGGCCAGGATCTCATGGAGTCATGGAGGGTGCGACTTGAGCAACCCAAGTGGGGTACCACCATCATCGCGGCGGTGAGACCGATCATGGACAATAGGCTGCAGAGGCAGCATGGTGACCTCACGTACCGTGCGACGCAGATCGTTGCCGGGCATGGATGCTTCGGTAGCTATCTGTTTCGCATGCATCGTGAGGTCACACCCCGGTGTCAACACTGCGAGGTTTCCGACAACGACACCGCACTCCACGCGTTGGCGGAGTGCTCAGCGTCGGTGAGTCAGCGCCGGGACCTCGTAGTGGGTCTGGGCGTGGATACCCTCTCGCTGGAGACCATGCTTCAAGCCATGGTCTCCAGCCGGAGTAGGTGGAACGCGGCCGTGTCCTTCTGCGAGCAAGTCATGCTCGCGAAGGAGGCGGCCGGGAGGGAGAGGGAGCGTACCCTCCCCGCCGAGTTCCGTAGTCGGCGGCCAGGGCGCCCCAGACTCCGCGACTACGCCCAAGACTATCGACCTCCATGATCGGGGCCTGAGGACGGCGGGATCGCCATCCGCCGTCCTTACAGAAGCAGGCTAGAAGGGTTGCGTGCTGCGGGGCCTTTGCCCCATAGCACGCAACCAGATTCACTCACTGACGCGGGATAAAACCCTTCCCCAACGACGCGGGATTCTCGTCCCGACCCAACACCCGAAGAGACCACTGAGGTGGTCAAAGTCCGCCGGGCGCCACCTGACATACCCTCTGCTAGTAACCAGAGACGCCCGGCAACGGACGTTAGAGCGGCCGCGGCCTTGGGCAGCGGAATTAAAAAAAATAAAATAAAAAAAAATTAGGCTTTTCTATACTAATATTAGAAAGTTGAAAGATTTGATTGTTTGTTCGTATGTTTGTATGTTTGTATGTTTGCATGGAATAGGCTTCTTAAGTACTCAACTGATTTTGAAAATTCTTTTACTGATTTTACTGATATTTAGCTACATTATCCCTACGTAATATAGGTGTTTTATTCCGGTAATGGTATCCCACGGGCTCGAAATCTAGTGGTTACCGATAATGTTAACACATTGCAAAGGTTAAGCAACATCTAGTCAGGGCGGTCTAAGGATGGGTGACCATTTCTTAAGAGATTTCTTAAGACTGAGACCTCTCCGTGCCTCGGAGAGCAAGTTAAGCCGTTGGTCCCGGTTGTCATACGAACATCTATGGCAGTCGTTAGGGGTAGTTGGTGCCCCTAAATAAAAAATGCAACCAAAGATTGGTTTATTAATTATTGAAATAATAAGATAGTATATTATAGAATTTCGATATCGCCCATGGGTTGTGAAGGTCAGATGGCAGTCGCTTCACGGAAAATATCGAAGTTCAGCCGTATCGCAGTTAGACTGGAAAGCCGACCCCAACTGATTTGGGAAAAGGCTCGGTGAATGATGAATGGTATCCCTCGGGAATCGGGACCGAAAATACCTATATAACGCAGGCGGAGCAGTGGTGACCCGCTAGTATTGTATAAATTCCACCAAGTGCCGACAATCGAAGATATTCTATTAATATTATAAAGGGAAAAAATTGTATGGATGTAGATATTAGATACTTATTAGTATGTTTGAATTTTACTCTTATATTACTCTTTCACACGAAAACTACATAACGGAGTTTAAAGAAACTCGATAGTTTTTTTTTTTTTTTATTCCACGGCCCAAGGCCGCGGCCGCTCTTACGTCCGTTGCCGGCCGTCTCTGGTTCACATGCAGAAGGTATTTCCAGTGGCGCCCGGTGGACTTTGACCACCTGTGTGGCCTCTTCGGGGGTTTGGTCGGGATGAGAATCCCGCGTCGTTGGGGTAGGGTTTTATCCTGCGTCGGTAGATACTCGACAGTAATGTAGTTCATACATTAGAATAAAACATAGGTTACTTTTAACCCTGTATTTTTTAAATAAAATAAATCTAACTACTTTGCAATATTGCGCCACATGCAATTTGTTTTTTAATTATATTTTACACGATAACACAACTCTCATATTTATTCTATTTTCAAAATTATTTCTCTATTCTTTCGGCCTAAGTGGGTTTGGAGGGCGGACTTGTGCATGAATAAATACGAGAGTTGGGTAATTTGCATGTGGCGGAATATTGTAAAGTAGTTAGATTTATTTTATTTAACTATGGACTTCCGAAAAGTAACGCTTGATAGTATTAACCGGTATTTTTTTAATTAGAAAGGGAAATCTATTACACGCGAGTGGAGCCGTGGGCAACAGCTACTGAACAATAAAATTGTTACCTTTGCTTACTCTATATCTTTCTGTATTTATTAGTCCGAGACGAATTGCTTTTATGTTCATCCCACCTTGCTAATGTACATTTCCTTTGTTAGTAATTAATATTATAAGCCTAGATATAATAGTAATATGAGTTCAGTCTATCAGTCAGATATTATACAGTCATTACTATATAATATACAATCCATATTGTTTTACTGCTCGTAATATTGGTGACCCCGACGTGATTACCAGAAACAAAAATCTCCATTTATATTCTTGCACTTGGTCGCGTTCCGTTTTGCCGTGTATTTCGGTAGAAGAACATTCCTTGGCTCTTTGTCAGATAACCAATTAGTCTTCGCATTGGCGTTAGTTCTAACCAATATGAACGGATCCAATTTAATGTATTATAATTTGCTGAAGTTGCAATGACAGAATATAATACAAGTTACATTCTATGGCTTCGTCATAAAAGGCAACAAAATCTTACATGCCTCGGATGTGAACTTCTTTAATCACCCTTGACAAATCAACAACAAAACGTGTTGTAGCTTCTTTTTGAACAACTTGGAGATCGGAAATAATTATCCGCTGGGATTTCGCTTACTTTACTTTTTTCTTTTCCAGTAACTATATACTTTTATGGAAAAGTAACTAAGGATTGTCCTTTGAGAATTTTGAGAAATAAAATTAAATATCATTATATTCTTTGTTTGTTAATTACTTTTGTACAACATTGCCTGAGGGATGTTCTTTGTGTTTTATTTTTTACTTTTGATTGTTTAGTTGAACCCGATTATCTCAAGAACTTAATAGCCAATTTCTAAATCTTTTCTATTTCAAAAACTGCCTCAGTGGCGTAGTGGTATGAGCATGCGACTACCATCCCTGAGGTCCCAGGTTCGATTCCGGGTCGAATGAAATATTTGTGTGATCCACAAATATTTGTTTCGGAGTTTGGGTGTTTTCTATGTATAATATGTATGTATTTAAAAATATATAAGTATGTTTATCAGTCGTGTAGATCCCATAGCACCAACTTATATTAGCTTTTTTTGGGCTAGATGAAGTTGTGTGAGAATGACAAAAAATAATAAATTAAAATATTTATTTAAAAAAAAATATCCAGGAAGATTTTAAGATATTTAACATCGCGCTACGACTAATACGAGCGGAACAGCATTGAAAAATGTTGTAAAAACCTCCATGACACACATTCCATATATCTGAGGTCATCAGAAAATTTACAAGCAATTCGTCTATGGAATGCCCTGTCACTACATATCAGACCCGCTCAAACACCAGTATCTTTTAAAAATATGATAAAAGATTACTATTTCACTTCCGTTAATTAGAAACTCGCTGTTAGAACTACAAAGACTATTAATGCTGTTAAAGCCCGAATTCGTCGAAACCCCATAAGGAAGCAAAAAATCTTATCACGAGAAATGAAGATTCCCTCTAGGACTCTGTCACGTATTATAAAACAAGACCTGAAGCTCGGTGCTTATCATCGATATACAGGACATGCCCTAAATCAATCTTTACGATTAAAGAGAGTGGATCGATCAAAGCGCCTTCTGTCGCGATACGCAGGTGAAAGGCACAGAAATATCCTCTTTACCGATGAAAAAATTTTCACGATTGAAGAATACCACAATATAATATACTCACAGTTCTAAGGAAGCTGCTCAAGTGGTCGGAAAGGTACAACGTGGACATCATCCTGCGTCAGTGATGGTTTGGTGGGGCGTGTCTTATAAGGGAGTCACAAAACTACATTTTTGTGAAAAAGGAGTGAAAACTTCAGCCAAAGTGTATCAAGATACTGTCTTGGATCATGTTGTGAAACCTCTCAGCAATACACTTTTTACAAATATACTGTGGACTTTCCAGCAGGACTTTGCTCCTGGTCACTAGGCAGGAACTACCGAAACCTGGCTAGAAACCTTTACTTTGACTTTATAAGAGCTGAAGACTGGCCCTCATCTAGCCCAGACCTCAACCCTTTAGACTACAAATTATGGCAATTTTAGAGGACATGGCCTGCTCTAAACAACACGGCGACATTGAGTCTCTTAAAAAATCTTTGGAGTAAGCAGTGTCAAAATTTCCCTTGGAAACAATGCGTAGATCCATAGATTCGTGGCCAAACAGATTAAAGGCCTGTATAAAAGCCAAAGGTGGCCATTTCGAATAAAATGTATTTTATTTTTTTGCTAAGACTTTAATAAATACGCAGGTATAAATTTTAATAAAATTACATTACTTCATTTTAAAAAAATTGCATTTTCATTTGTAACTAAACTTATGGCTGGACTAGGTATATTAAGGTATCCTTTAATATTTAAAATCAGGCATTTTCCTCACTAATATTTTATCTTCTTATCTATCTCTTGAACTTCACAACGATCTACTCTCTTTGTAAATCCTTTTATTTTTATGTATAATATTTATATTACATTGTGCACAACCCCTATCAATTTCAAAAATTTTCTTTCCATCCTAAGGTTGTCTGAAAGAAATTGCTCTTTAGCAATAAGACCGCCTGTTGTACATTCTATTTTACTAGTGGTTCTGTGAACCGTAGACTTCGGGAGCGGCTTTGTTTAGAAAATTTCTTCTTCAATTTTCTTTATTGCTCTTCCATTTGTCATCCAATCCAAAAATATCGTATAACATGTTATTCATTGTAAGCAAGGAGTGTGTGTGTAAAGTTTCATGCAAATCGGTTGATAAATACGGCCTCAAACATGATCTGACAGAACCCGTGGATGGGTACAGACGAAAGAAATTCTCCCCAGTCTGCAAGTTGAAACGGAGCCTTCAGTCGCTTCGCTCCCTCAGTTAAAAAATATGACGTGTATATATTTGTTTCTCTTTTGTTTTTTGTGTACAATAAAGAGTATAATAAAAAGGTTTTTTTTTATTTACAATAAGAATTACAATATACAAAATAAACATAATTATAGACTAAAAATATTTACAATAATAAAAACTAAACTACTACTACTACTAAACTATTTCAATAATAAAAACTACATCGAAATAGGGCTAGCTTCGCGGAAACTAGGAATACTGAATAAGGTAAAGAGATTCTTTACACTGGACCAGAGGTGTCTGCTGTACAAGACGCAGATTAGACACTGCGTCGAATACTGCCCTCACCTCTGGGACGGCTCCGCGAAGTATCTGCTGGACGCTCTCGACGCTATGCAGCGACGGGCTATCCGTATTATAGATTGTCCGGAGGTAACGGGAAGCCTTGAGCCGCTAGCTACGCGCCGAACAATAGCTTCCTTGGCCACATTCTACCGTATTTACCACGGCGAGTGTTCTGAAGAGCTCTTCAATCTGATCCCACCCTCTTCCTTCCGATCCCGAACAACGCGTGCCGGGCAGAGATGCCACTCCCACACAGTGGATAGCATGTTCGCGAGAACCGAGCGTTTTAAACGTTCGTTTTTCTGCCGAACGATAGTGGCCTGGAACGCCCTGCCTGTGCACGTGTTTCCTCCCACATATAATCCTGGGTTATTTAAGCGGAGCGTGAAGAGGCACATCAGTAGGTCGTCAAGTTGTGGGCCACTCTCTATAGTATTGTGTGCTGTGAGAGTGGCCCACAATCGCTAGACGTCGTCACGACTTACCACCAGGCGGGCGGCGTCAATTTGGCGAACCCAATATAAAAAAAAAAAAAAAAAGATTACAAAGTATCGTTTTAAAAATCCTCCGCGTCATTGCCGACTGGGAAGGTTCCCAGAATGCTGGCTGTGTTGCCACGTTGGATGGCGATACTTATTCTTTGGGCCAGAAAATAGCCAGCCTTCTGGTCCTGAGAAGAATCGATTAGGCGTTTAGCAATGTCTCTATAACGGCGGCGAACACTCGGACCCCATGACCCCAGTGTCTCAACCCCAAACGGCTCAAATATGTAATCACCTGCTAGGTTAGCATATTTACGCCGTTTAAGGCCTTCAGCCGATGCAGCAGCAGCGCTGGCACATCCGGATGTGCTTGGAAGGTGTGAAGGTGCTAAGGTGTCAACGCATGTAGCGTCCCACACCAAAGGCCTTCCCATCTTCCACGGTAGCAACGACATACCGTCCGGTCTCTTTCCATCGCTTAAAAATAAAAAAAAAAATAAAGAAAATATTAAAAAAGCAATAAAGAGTATATGATTTGATTTGATTTGAGACGCGAAGTTGCAGGATTACTCTAGTGTTTACATAAACGGGCAGGAATCATCCGATAGGCGACAGTTAAAGGACTTACCCTATTAAGGGGACTCGTAATCGTTTCCGTGTGGTTGGCAACAACTATATAATGACTTTGTTACTTGATAACGTTTTGTAACTTAATGATACTGGTGGCTAAAGTGTTTGTGTTCCATTGTGACGTCGTGTTTTCCATCCCGGCCATAGACAAAAGTGAATTAAGTTTTAGGATAATATACATTAATAGCTGACCCGGCAAACGTTGTTTTGCTTTAGGGGTGGACTACCCTTAACATTTAGGGGGATGAAAATAGATGTTGTCCGATTCTCAGACCTACCCAATATGCACACAAAATTTCATGAGAATCGGTCAAGCCGTTTCGGAGAAGTATGGCAACGAAAACTGTGACACGAGAATTTTATATATTAGATTTACTAACAGATAGATAATACATATCACACAGACTGACTCGGTGTCGTGGTCGGTAGTGCATCCGCCTTCGACTCCAGAGTCTCGGGTTCGACAAACTTTGTGTGATGACACCAGAGTTGATGAGGAAGTGGTTGTGAGGAAGAGGAAGAACAACTCAAACAGTTGGAGGAAGCGGATGAGGATATGGATATTTTTTGAGGATGAGGAAGTAAGAGGAAGACTACTCATATTCCATTTTGGGGCGCGACTGGAGATGGCTTCGTAGTCCCGATTCCCTACACTCGTAAATAGAACTTAGCGGTGACAAGCACGTCGCTCGTTGCTCGTGCGCACGAGTGAATTGGATAGGTTTCCGTCCGTAATAATCTAACTAATTATGCATGATGAATATTCCTCTTACGGTTAGAGGAAGCGGAAGCGGAAGCGGATAAGGAATTTTTCTACTTTCATTTTTGGGGAAGCGGTAATGTTTGAGGATCTTCAAAATATGAGGAACATTCGCATTATGAGGAAGCGGTAGAGGAATCCTCATCAACCCTAGATGACACATATGTTTGTACCGAAGTCTGAGACTAGATGGCGTTGTGTGAATTGTCCCAACATATTTATTTATTTTTATTTATTACCTGTATCCCTAAAGTGGTAGATAGAAGTGGATTATTGTTAATGTACTAACAATATCTAGAAAATATATTTTAAAAATGTTCTAAGAATGTTGGTTGTGTTGCCACGTTAGATGGCGATACTTGTTCTTCGAGCTAGTATAAATCTTGAAACACACTGGTCCTTCACATACCACGTATGCCACGCGACGTGGGAGACAGCGACACACTGGTGGTACATCTTATAACGTCTGACGTTTACTTTGTCTACGCGCTATGACACTTTAAACGTGTGTGACAGCGTCGTACGCGTGGGATAGCATGGGAAGACGCGGATAAGGCGCAGTGACGCGTGAGACAGCGTGGTGAATGACCCAGTGTGTTCGTTACTATACAAATTGTATAGACCGGATCCGGTACAGATGTCGTAATGCGTGTTATGCGTCGCATGTGAAGGACAAGTTTGCCTGTACTTTAATAGTCAGGCTTCGGGTCCTGAGTTGCGTACATCAGACTTTTAGCGTGTGTTTCAACAAACGACGAAGATTTTAATACGCTAGGATAGCGTAATTTACGCCGTTTGAGGCTTTCAGCCGTTGCAGCAGCAGTGCCGGCACATCCAGATGTACTGAGAAGGTGTAAGGGTAGTAAGGTGTCAACGCATGTAGCGTCCAATACCAAAGGATGAATACCCTGATTCTGCCCATCTTAGACTACGCGGATGCTTGCTGTCTGGATGCTACTGAGGAGCTCTTAAACAAACTTGAGCGGTTGCAAAATTTAGGTATTCGATTTATTTTTAACATACGTAAGTATGACCATGTCTCGCAATTTCTATCTGGCCCATTGGAAGAGATCTCTTTAGAGATAAATGGTGCCTCTATATACATGTATATAATGTTTCCATTCACAATAATGTGTGTACATAAATAAATAAATAAAATAAAAGGCCTTCACAGCTTCCATGGTAGCAAAGACACACCGAGGATAGTGAGATTCGGCAAGGATTACTGGGTACCGGTATATTTCGGCACCGCCTGATGATGATTATACCATACGGCATCTTAGCATTCTAAACAATATAAACATGTTATTTTCCAAGTCCGAGACGCCCAGGACTTTAATTGGCTGTGCCATAGCGGCTGGCACGTAAGATTTTGTTGCCTTTAATCAACATTTTATGACAACACAACGGGTTTCAAATTTTTTTCAAAATTTTAATATAGCTGCTACTTTTTATTAAATTCATTTGGCCATTTTGGACATAACCTATTATATGTGTGCCCGGTGACGGCAATAGACTTGCCCCCTATTACGTGAGACTAAGATACTAGCAAATTGTGGGTGTGTAATGCACCTCTGCCTACCCCTTCGGGATATAGGCGTGATATGTGTGTGTGTGTATTTTCCAAGTACAATTCTTCGTATCATTACTAAGTATAACAGTTTTATGTCGGACGTCCAGCGTCGGATATCCGAATCCTGCAACGTTCACACACACAATAAATGAACGGGGCATGGACAAATACCCCTTGTTGTCCGAAACTTCGTCCGAATAAAATAGTTACTTCTTTTTTGTTCCACTCAAAAAGTTCACTAACATACGGTTAATTTTATGGCGAGTGTAGGAAACAGAACAAAGGCAAAACTCAAATTTTATAGGAGGAGAAGTAAGTTTTGAACTAAATTCGAAGTACCTAGGTGGGTAAAAAAAGTTACGAAGACATGATATAATTATATTATTACAAATGCGAATTTAAACCGAGTGCTTTGCTGGCTACACAGCTTAAAACCAACAGTGTTCGTAACGTACGGATATGACGTTCCTATTAGATATAGTTTTCGAGGCCTAAGCTGAGCTTTGCATTTGATCACTCAGATCACTAAAAGTAGAATAAAAAGGTCACATTATACGTTCACGTACGTGCACTCACACAAATGCAAAGCCCAGCTTACGCCTTGCGAAGTATACCTACCTAATTACTGGTTTAAAATAACTGTCTACACGATTTTAAATCTCTGTTTCAATCAGCTATTTTAATTTATGTATTTGATGCTGAACTATCTACCGAGTTACATCTACGACAGTTCTTCAGTAACCATGGCGCTTGAAACAACGCTACAATAATTAGATACTGAACAATAAGTTAATAGGTAACATATTCCAAATAGTAATAAATTCTACGTTTGGTTCCGGCTGTGGGGATTTAGGTTTGAATTACCTAAATGGTTATTTACTTTATGTTGTACCTATACAGTGCTTGGGTGGCCCGGGTGGCCCCGTAAGTACCACCAACAAAACTAAGCAGAAAATATAGGTGTGGAAATGGTTCTCTGCTTACCTCCTCGGGAAGAGACATGATTTACAAATAGATTAGGAAAATGCAATATACTTGAAGGGTGCCTTTCGACTAAAGATGTGCTATGTAGCTATGCTGCGAGTATGCACTTGTGGACCAATGAAAATGATTGTGCTATGACGTGATGTGTGGACAAATGAATATGATTGGTGAAGTCAAACGTATTCATGATATGAGAGTACCGCGTAGACAGTACTATAACACACTAATTAACTACCAACTACTTGTACCTACTTTGCTATAATTAAAACCCCTCGCCGGTAATTTGTTCTAATATTTATAAGACAGTAAATAATAAGGTCTTAAAAAGACATCTCTAAATCTGGATAAAACCTTTAAAAACGTACTTAACTCAATTATTTGCAAGTCGAGCAGACTAAATGCATAGCAAATTGAATTTCAGCTTGATTCGGTAAAACCCTTTGTAAACATACGTAAGTATATTAGTAAATACAAACGTCCTCGAGTGGCGGGCGACCGTTTACTGGAAAACGAAGCGTGGAAAAGCCTACCACAAGGTGGGCCAACAATGTCGTAAAGGTTCCGGGAAGATGCTGGATGCGAGCAGTTCAAGACCGAATATTGTGGCGTTCGTTAGGGGAGTACAAATGGTTGATTACCTAACTAAAACATCAGAGACTGAGCTATGTAAACACAAAATAAATTGCCTTTATACTGTCATACATTTTAGAGTTTGATACGCGCACAAAGGGTTCCGTACCAAAACGGCAAAAACACACCTTTTTTTTATAGGAGCCCCTTAAATATTTATTTCATTCTGTGTTTTAGTATGTGTTGTTGTAGAAGCAACAGAAATACATATTCTGTGATAATTTCCACTTTCTAACTATCACGGTTCATGAGAGCTACAGCCCAAGACAGTCGGACGGATGGACGGACGGAGCGAAGTTTCAGTAATAGGGTTCCTGTTTTACCCTTTCGGTACGGATTTCGGTACGGAATCCTAAAATAAGATCTGATTGGCGCTTCTTAGGACCTAGGTTGGTTACTTTACTGCTCAGCGAACTAAAATTCTCATGCAGATAATTTGAATACGTAAAATACACTATCATCCTTGTGAATATGATATTAAGCTTGTACATTGCATGCCTAAATACGAGTAGGTAGGACATGACGTGTTCCTTATACATCAAATAGCACCTAAGATGTAGTTATGTAACATGTGCAATGAAATTATTGATTGATTGAAAGAAACACACGACTGCCCAATAGACGGTCCACTCCAAGGAGGACTCTCCTGCTCGTGGTGTGCAAAATACATCCTAAATTACTATAATGCTTAAGCGGTTATAAACACAATTATAATCAGTATGTTTTCGCTTCCTTTTCAACGATGGCTTACTAAATTGGTAAAGAGGTAGTCTCGAATGAGATATATGTAACTATAGAGATGTATTCTTGCTAGAACTAATTGTGTCTTAAAGATGTCTGTAATTTTATACATATGACGGAGAAGCCCTTAGGTTAATGGTGCTTTGAATCCGCTTGAGTTACGTGCTCGGCTCTCATTGAATGTGCAGGAACTTAGAAAAATAAAGGGAGGATTGAGCATAGTTCCAAAGTCGTAAAGGTCGTGGGAACTCTACCATACGGTACCGTGTGATTCCAATACACTGTATGTAAAGTTACAGTGTTTTGAAGTAACAACGCTCTTTCATTTTTTAACTTTAAATGAAAGTTCGGAGATATTATAAAGCAAATGAAACTCTATTTCCTTCAAGGTACAAGTCAAATATATATCATAACACGGCTACATAAAATGCCGTGTAAATACCGTGTATTGCCAAAATAATCTCGCGCTCTCGCGCTTTGTCAAAACACGGTAACTTTAAATAAAGTGTTTTGCCAAATAATCTTTGCGCTTTGCAAAATAGATTATTTTGACATAACAAAGTAGTAATCTTCGAAAAAGATTTCTTTTAATTATTTCTCAAAATCCGTATTTCGTATTTACAGTGTATTGGATTTACACGGTACTATGGGTCCTTGGAGGACCTTGGGATGTTGGAAGCTCAAAACCTTATGTAGCGTTTGTTGGAGGACGTCAATTGGCTGAAATGATAATGATTATTATGATAGTTCCAAGGGCACTATTTACTGTCAAGCGTTGGATCTCGCCCGCAATGCGTGTCGATGTCAATGTCAATTTTCTTACAATAATGAAATGCGTTTCTCACACGCCACGCCGGTTGCTATATTCGCAGGGCTAGTCGTAAACTGATTTGACGTTGACATCGACACGCGCGACAGGAAATGTTCCCCTCGTCGAATGCAATATTGCAACCTGAGAGTAAATGTAGGAATACCTTTTTTGCATTGAGGGTTGAACTTATCTTAACCCCACCATTTAAGACTAGTATAGTGCCACTTACTTACCATAAAGTAAATATGTACGATAATAATTAAATCTGCTAATAATTAATAGAATCATTATCCACCGAGCCTTTTCCCAACGCAGTTGGGGTTGGCTTACCAGTCTAAACTGCGATGCGGTTGAACTTCGATATTTTCCGTGGAGCGACCTCCACAACCCATGGGCGATGTCGAAGTTCTGTAGTTAGACAAGTCGGATTTTTGATTTAGGGGTCCATGTATGTTCGTATGACAACCGGGACGGCTTAACGTTCTCTCCTAGGCAAGGAGGGGTCTTAATGTCTTAAGAAATGGTCACCCATCCTAACCTAGTTATCCTAGTCTGTTAAATAAAATAATAATAATTAGATTATAAAATTACATTTAAAACTTTTTTGACGAGATTTAAATAAGTGTAATTTTTGAAAGTTTCAGATTGGAGTATTTCGCTTTGACTTGAAGTTTTACTTTCGTCGCTCTCGTTTGTTTTCAAAGTTATGTAACTTAATTTTGTTGTAACAAATTACAGTTACACGGCACGTTCGTATAAAAGTTTATGAAAATAAAGGTAGTCTACGTTTAACCAAATTCAAAAAAGGAGAAGGTTCTCAATTCGACTCGTTCTTCAACGTTCGACTGAGTGAACTGAATTTGAATATTTATTTTTAGGGTTCCGTACCTAAAGAGTAAAGCGGGAACCCTATTACTGAGACTTCGCAGTCCGTCCGTCTGTCTGTCTTGCGCTGTATCTTGTTAACCATGATAGTTAGAAAGTTGAAATTTTCACAGATGATGTATTTCTGTTGCCTCTATAACAACAAACACTAAAAACAAAATATAATAAATATTTAAGTTTGCTACCATACAATAAACGTGATTTTTTTACTTTTAATGTTAAGTAAGTTGTCATCGGGATTTTTTTTACTTTTGGTACTGAACCCTTTGTACGCGAGTTCGACTCGCACTTGGCCAGTTTTTTTTTTCTTTTAATTGAAAACTAGAGCTTTCCGCGCTATCCCATTTCAATTTGGTCACATTTCGACACTTATTTGGTCTCATTCCTGTAATTTAAATGTCTTTTTTTTGTTTAATTATTATATACACAAAATGAATGCGTGTGTCCCTTGCAGGATAGGCAGAGGCGCTTAGCACCCGTCGCCAGTAATGACAATATTGTTTGTAGGTATAAAAGTGAGGTAAATCGGAGGTAACAATTAACTCCACCTGTGTGTAATAGGTTGTTATGACGATTATTTTTATCTTGACATCCGACAAATGATACCAGTAAATGAAAAAGTTAGAAGTGAACGGCTATGATGGTATGGACATGTTATGAGAAGAGAGGAAAGTAACGTGGTAAGAAAGGTGCAAAGTATGAATGTAGAGGGCTTGATGAGGTAGGCCCAAGAAAAGATGGATGGAATGCGTGAAAGAGGATATGACCAGGAAAGGAGTGACTGAGGAGATGACGTGTGACAGGGATATATGTTAGATGAAAACATGTTGCGCCGACCTCAAATATGGGATAAGGGCAGGCAGATGATGATCCGGTGATAATGAAATAAAGTCTATAATTGACCTTAGATGAACAAAAATGAAAAATTTAAAGGAGGCCACACAATTTCAGTTATTATGTATACATACATTAATGTATACCTATAACCTATATTAGTATAAGTAATATAGCAGGTGTACTGGTGGTCGCCGGAGATTGCACAGCTGCGCGCAGCATGCATCTCCGCCCGCCGCCAGTACACCAGGTTTCGCCGGAGGCATCGCCGCCCAGACGACGCGGCAACCCGAGAGGCGGAGCTTTATCAGGCTTACAGGGAGGCTAAAGGTAATCTCCAGGAGACAATAAAGCGGGCCAAGACGGCGGCCCGCGAGGAGCTCCTGGAGACCCTGCAGCAGAACCCATGGGGGCGCCCGTACCTACAGGTCAGGGAGAAACTCCGACCTAGGGCGCCCCCACTGACTCAGAGTCTCCAGCCGCAGCAGCTGGAGCAAGTCATGGGCTCCCTGTTTCCGACGAGCGCGGAGGAGCACGTCCCTCCGCGCATGGCTCCGTCTCTGCCCGACGCGGATAGCACCGGCGAAGACGACGTACCCGAAGTCAGGGTGGGGGAGCTAGGGGCGGCAGTACTCCGGCTTAAACGCCGGAAAATCACTGCCCCCGGACCCGACGGCATTCCTGGCCGTGCATGGGTCCTGGCCCTCGAAGAACTCGGGCCTCGACTGATGGGGCTCTTTAGCGCATGCCTCGAAAGGGGCCAGTTTCCCAAGGTGTGGAGGACGGGGAAGCTGGTCCTGATCCGTAAGGCGGGGCGGCCGGTGGACTCACCGTCCGGATACCGGCCGATCGTGTTGCTCGACGAGGTGTGTAAGCTCTTTGAGCGAATTATCGCGGAACGCCTCGTCGAGCATCTCTCGACGGTGGGGCCAGACCTGGCGGACAACCAGTACGGTTTCCGTCGGGGACGCTCCACCGTGAGCGCGATCATGCGCGTCAAGAGCCTGACGGAGGAAGCAGTCTCGCAGGGCAAGGTGGTGGTGGCGGTGTCTCTTGACATCGCCAACGCGTTCAACACCTTGCCATGGAGCTGCGTTAGGGAGGCGCTCGTGTATCACGAAACGCCTCTCTACCTCCGTCGTATTGTCGGGGCCTATCTCTCGGAGAGGGCCATAGCTTTCCCCAGCTGGCTCGGGCCAGCTCGGCGGGATGTGTCGTGCGGTGTTCCACAGGGGTCGGTCCTGGGACCGCTTCTGTGGAACATCGGCTACGACTGGGTGCTGCGGGGTGCGTTGCCTGAGGGTGTCGGCGTAACGTGCTACGCCGACGATATCCTCGTCACGGCGCGGGGTGCAACGTACCAGGAGGCAGCACTCAAGGTCACGACGGGTGTTGCTCAAGTCGTGGGTCGGATACGGCGGCTGGGACTGGAGGTGGCCTTGCACAAGTCCGAGGTTCTGTGTTTTCACAGACCTCGGAACGGTCCACCTGAAGGTTCCAGCATAAATGTGGGAGGCGTTAGCATCGGCATCAAGCCCTCGATGAAGTATCTAGGGATCGTACTTGATAGCCGATGGAACTTCGGACCACATTTCCGAAGTTTGGTCCCCAAGGTGACAGACGCATCGGTCGCGATTTCGCGACTGATGCCCAACCTAAAGGGACCCAACGCTTCCTGCAGGAGACTGTACCTGGGGATCGTGCGGAGTATGGCCCTATACGGGGCTCCCGTATGGGCGGCGCGGTTGACGGCCAATAACTCAACGCTCCTTAACAGACCGTTGAGGACCTTGGCCGTCAAAACAATAAGGGGCTACCGCACGATCTCCGGAGAGGCTGCATGTCTCCTAGCCGGGACCCCTCCATGGGACCTGGAAGCGAGAGCCCTTGCGTCATTGTTCCAATGGCGCAAGGCGCGAGGCGCGAGGCGCTGGAGCGGGACCACAGGCCTGCGTCTCGAGAAATCGATGACCGGCGGTCCCAACTCCGACAGGATCTCATGGAGTCATGGAGGGTGCGACTTGAGCAACCCAAGTGGGGTGCCACCATCATCGCGGCGGTGAGACCGATCATGGACGATTGGCTGCAGAGGCAGCATGGTGACCTCACGTATCGTGGGACGCAGATCGTTACCGGGCATGGATGCTTCGGTAGCTATCTGTTTCGCATCCATCGTGAGGTCACACCCCGGTGTCAACACTGCGAGGTTTCCGACGACGACACCGCACTCCACACGTTGGTGGAGTGCTCAGCGTGGGCGAGTCAGCGCCGGGACCTCGTAGTGGGTCTGGGCGTGGATACCCTCTCGCTGGAGACCATGCTTCAAGCCATGGTCTCCAGCGGGAGTAGGTGGAACGCGGCCGTGTCCTTCTGCGAGCAAGTCGTGCTCGCGAAGGAGGCGGCCGAGAGGGAGAGGGAGCGTGCCCTCCCCGCCGAGTTCCGTAGTCAGCGGCGAGGCCGCCGCAGACTCATCTACGCCCAAGACCATCGACCTCCATGATCGGGGCCTGAGGACGGCGGGATCGCCACCCGTCGTCCTTACAGAAGCAGGCTAGAAGGGTTGCGTGCTGCGGGGCCTTTGCCCCATAGCACGCAACCAGATTCACTCACTGACGCGGGATAAAACCCTACCCCCAACGACGCGGGATTCTCATCCCGACCCAACCCCCGCAGAGACCACAGAGGTGGTCAAAGTCCGCCGGGCGCCACTGGAAATACGTTCTACCTGTAACCAGGGACGCCCGGCAACGGACGTTAGAGCGGCCGCGGCCTTGGTCGCGGAACTAAAAAACAAAAAAAAAAGTATAAGTAATATTCCGATCCGCTCAGGACTATAGTGCAATACGCCCAGGACTCTAATTGGCTGTGCCTTAGCGACTGGCTCGTAAGATTTTGTTGCCTTTAATTAGGCAAGCGGTAAACCCCCGAAAAAATGCGTAGAACTGAAATTGACTGACCAATCACTAAAAATGTGATTGCGCCTATACAAGTTTGTACTTTTTGTAAACCTTGGACCAATAGGAGTCAACTGGTAAGAAAACAAAATCTGTGCCGGTGGCCTATTAATTGTTATGAACAAATCAGTTTGTTAACTGATAAAAAGTTGGTTTTTATATTGGAAAATGATTTCTAAGGGTAAAACGGGCAAAATAAGACACTTTTACTGTTTTGGTTTTTTCTAAAAAATGCGTTTTAAAGAAGTTACTTACAACCATTTTAAAGCACAAAAATGGTCAAATTCAATTTTTTTTATCTCTGCGAGTTTTGATCGACTTCAAATAATCCTGCGGCAGAATACTTCTCAAATTAAATAAATCTAACTACTTTGCAATATTCCGCCACGTGCAAATTACCCAACTCTCATATTTATTCATGCACAAGTCCGCCCTCCAAACCCACTTAGGCCGAAAGAATAGAGAAATAATTTTGAAAATAGAATAAATATGAGAGTTGTGTTTTCGTGCAAAAAATAATAAAAACCTCGAAACGTGTTTCGCCCCCAACCAGGGGCATCATCAGGAGATGTCAATGGCTCGGCGCACGGCGACCGAATACTTCTCAGATCTTAAGCTTCAACTGACTATTTTTCAAAATGAGAAAATATACATTATTCACATCGTAAGATAGCGTACATGGTGTCAATTATAAAACATGTTGACAAAAGCCTAATTTAAGATCTACAATTTGCACATAAAATATCTTATCTTATCTTATATTATCTTATCTTCAAGAAACATAAAATCTAATGCAACAAGGTTTGCAGTTGGTAGGATTATATTAAACCAACTCAATTGTAAGTAAACACTTATATTTCAGTGGCTGAAACATTGAAGAATCTCCCAGTTTAACATTTCAATGTGCTGCAAAGGCTAGTAAACATTGTTATAAATGCGGTCAACTTTAAGTTTTAATGCTTAAAGGTAGAGTTAAGTTTGGCGTCAGTGCAGGAATGTTGAAGCAAGGTAAAAATTGGATGCAATAAATTTTATTGCATGAATAACATTGCAAGCTGATACTTTTGAAGGACGGCTTGAAAAGTTATATTTTCAGGAAAGCTATAGGAGAAGCTGTGTGTTTGTGGAATGTTCTGCCTGTGACCATCCGACAAGCCCCTGCAATAGGTATCTTCAAATGGATGGTAAAATATCATTCAATTCAATTCAATTCAAATACTCTTTATTAAAAAGGAAATATATATTTAGGAGACAACTTAAAGACAATACAAAATGCGGCCTTATGTATATTTAAGAAAATGAAGAATCAATAATAATCAACCTACGCCAATTACAACGATAACAAGTGAAAATCCATAGTGCCTGCCTACCCCAACGGACAAAAGTATGTAGGTATGTACTATGTTTTGTAATAATTTTCATCCTTCACAAAATTAATTAATATGAGATTAAGAGTAATAAGCCTACTGATTTAAGCAGGTTACCCGAATGATATCCAATCCTTTTAGCAACCCCAACACGAACTGAAACCTTTTTCGTTTTGTTTGAACCTCATTAGTGAAGGTTAATGTAGGTTCATAAATTTAGTATGGTTATATAGAGGTCCCACAAAGATCTAATAGTCCTTTTATTTAATTTAAGACAACAATCACTGTGTCTAATTACTTTTATATTAGAAAAACAACAGTTTTTTCGGTTTAGGCGCATTAGGGCTAATTCTCATTATGGCAACCGACTCGCTAATGGACTACTTCTCATTATGGCCACTTCTCATTTTGACTGCTTCTGATTAGGGCTACTTCTCATTAGGGCTACTTCTCAATATTTGGGAATGCTTAGTGAAATAAGTATATAATATAATAAGTAGATCAATGACATTATTTTAAGAATAAATCAACATTAATTAAACCAATGTATCTTATAATTACTTCGGTTTAATTTTGTAACTGACTGATTTTCAATTGAATCAAGATTTTTCATTTATATCAACCCTATCACTGAGACTTCGCTGTCCGTCCGTCCGTCCTTCCGTCTGTCTCCATGCTGTATTTCATGAACCGTGATAGTTAGAAAATAGAAATTTTATATTATTTTAATTTAATATTATTACATTAAATATATATAAGGGGGCTCTTGAACGTGATTTTTTTACTGTTTTGGTAAGGAACTTAACCGGTTTTATTATTTTCATTAAATTTATATTTTGCAACTACCAATATTCATATTGTTTTGAATACAAAGTCACCCTACTACCAACAGCAGCTTAAATTGGTAAAATTATTATAACAGATATATTTCTCTAAAGAAGAGATATTTAAAATCATTTATATTTAAAAAATATCGCTTAGGATCACTGTCCTGTTTCTCTTGGGACTGAGTGTCCTGTCTTGCTAGGGACTACCTACCCTGTCGTTTATTTCTGAAAATTTCTTCTCGATCCAAGTTAATTACCATCAATCTGTTCCACTTGCTTGTCGGCACCGTGCTTCACAAGAACCACTGTTGTGATCATAAGCATCAAACTACAACTAAATTTAACAACAAAATGTAAAAATAAAATAAAATTTAATTGATATTTTTCGATGGTATCGAGATTAATCTTCCTACAATCGATTAGACTAATCTGATACGTGTCTCATAAATTAGTGTCGATTTAAGCATTCATTTAAGAAAAGTATTTACAAGAAGTAGAATCGTGTTTCTTGAACAATTTGATTGTATTCAACTATGAAGTTAATTTATAACGCGCCCAATTACTTACAATTTGATCACGCTAACTTTTCTACTAAAAGAAGTTCAAAGATCACTAATTAAAATAATAGGTTATCACAACAGAACGCGACACGCTCTTGGCCGGTTTTTAAATCAATAAATTGTCTTTGCAACCTCAAAATGTTTTAAATGTAATATAATGATATCCCACACAATGGTTGTGTAGTGGATTTTATGTTGGTATTTTGTTGACGTAGTAAAAATAAATATTCTTGTAAAGTTTCATATTTCTAGCACTAACTACTAGTATTTAGGAGGAAAGCCGAGAGTTAATTCTCGGCTTTCCTCTGGACGGGCATGGCGAAACTATAAGGATTCCGAGACTTGTGTAGTACAAGTCTCGGAATCCTCGGAACCCTAAAAACTGCAGGATCTTTTATGAAATTTAATTGGAGTATAGTTTAAAGTCAGGCTGACGTTAGGTTACTTTTATCACACCTAAATGTCCACACTACGAGGCTCTCGGTTAAGACATGGCATGAGAATGTCCCACCATTCTCACACGACGTCATCTAGCCCAAATAAAGCTAATATAAACTAGTGCTATGCGATCTAGATGACTACGACTGTGAAGTTTGAATACTCTCTCGATGGAGTCCTCTGGGCATGGTCTCCAGCGGGAGCAATGGAACGTGGCCTAGACCTTCTGCAAGCAAGTCATGCGCAAGAAGGATTCTGCCATAGGGAGAGGGACAGTACCTACTGCTAATTTTGGCGACCCAAAAGGTCTAAGCATTTATGACTGGGGCGTGGATGTAGCGGGTTAGTAGCCCGTTTCCCTTACAGTATCAGGCCAGCATTTTGGCATCTAATGGCGATTAAGATGCCCTTACTCACCCACGCAGGATACAACCCGACCTCCAAAGCTGCAGGATGACATGCTACTTCCTGTAGAAGAAGGCTGCAATTGAGGCCAAAGGTGGCCAACGTCTGCCAGCACCCTGAGTTAACCTTTTGAGGGCGTCCAGCAATGGAAGATAGGGCAGGAATTAAAAGAAAAAGAGAAAAATACCAACAAAATCATTGCTTTCAAATACAGCATTATAATATTTTGCAAGTCACTATGTTTTTAGTTATTTCGTTTAATAATGTCAATTTATTTTTAAACTTTGTAATGTTAATATATACAAACTTTTGAACCTATTACTTGATGAAATTTGCACTTTTTTTGGTTTCTAGGTATCTTCTTTAATGTCCATTTGTCGATTCGAACAAAAGTTCGAATGTTTGCTTCGGATTGATTTGTCTGTCTCGCTTGGTAATGAGTGTCCAGTCTTTCTTGGGACTTACTGTCCAGTCTCGCTTGGGACTGACTGACCTGTCTTGCTAAGGACTGACTGTCCCGTCTTTTATCTCTGACAATTTGTTCTTGATCGAAGTCTCTGTTACCACCAATCTGTTTCACATTATACCTAAACCTGTCCTCCTTATTATCGACGCCGTGATACACAAGGACCATGACCAATAAATATAAACAGAACATTGTTTTTAATCAACTGTTTGCAATTGTGATGTTACTTGCTACAACGCCACCATTTTTATTATGCGCCTGAGTATGCGGTCACGTCTTGCTTATAAACGATTTGTACACTTTTATTTTTCTATTAAAAGAAGTTCAAAGATCTAACTGCAATGTTATGGGTATCACACATTAAATCACACTCACACATTTCTATTATGTCTCTGAAATGTCATCTTGTTTTGACAATTAGGGATTGGTCGTAACGTGAGTTGAGTCCGAAACGTCCAGGACTTTAATTGGCTGTGCCATACTGGCACGTAAGATTTTGTTGCCTTTCATCAACATTTCATCGCATTTCATCGCAAATTTATTTTACGAAATTATAATATAGATGCTTATTTTCTAGAGTGCCTGATGACGGCAATAGGTTTGCCCCCTATTACATGGCACTAAAAATACTGGCAAGTTGTAGGTGTGTAATGCGCCTCTGCGTGATATGTGTACGTGTGTTTGTGAGTTTTGTACTGAACTAATTAATCATCCATTAGAAATTGTCTGTTACCCGAAGCGTTTAATACGTAGTTGTTACCTAATTTAATTATAAATTGAATGTGTAAACTATTTAGAAGCGTTTCAACTCGAGGACTGGGCGATTTGGCGTTGTTTGTATGTATGTGTGTCAGTTCCGGTCTACAGGCCGCATTTTTCAGCCGATTTTCATGAAATTTGGCACAAGTGTTCTTTGTTGCAAGGCGCAACTTTTATCGAGGGATTTTTCGATTGGGGGGAAAATGGGGGAGAAATGGGGGGAAAATGGGAAAGAAATGCGGAGAAAATCATCATTTCTCATCTCATAAGACGATGTTTTTTTTTTGTTGCATGTTCAAATAAGGGGATGTTTTCGTGTTCGCTAGGGCGAGTGGGATATGTTTCAACTGGCGAATTGGATGTGTTGTCAGTGTTCCCCATTTTAAAATGGGGAATAAATGCGGATAAAATGATCATTTCTCATTTTCTTTTTTGCTGGTACCTCTGTTGGTGCGCATGGAAAGTCAGCCACCAGACCACGTCCTAAAAGGATGTTAGGGACCCGAAAATAACGCGAGTTCTACTGTTCGCAGAACTTAGGTCTTAGGGCCGAAACGTAACTGATTAAATGTGGGTGTAATTAACGCTTATGTCTACCCCTTTGGGGATAAATACGTGAAGTTTTGTGGGGTATGACGATTTTTGAATTTTTTTAAGAGGTAATTTTTTGTTGTACAATAATGTGTAATAAGAAGATACTTTATTTACAATAAGAATTACAATATACAAAATAAACATAATTATAGACTAAAAATATGTACATTACAAAATTTCGTTAAAAAAACCCTCCGCGTCATTGCCGACTGGGAAGGTTCCCAGAATGCTGGCTGTGTTGCCACGTTGGATGGCGATACTTATTCTTTGGGCCAGAAAATAGCCAGCCTTCTGGTCCTGAGAAGCATCGATTAGGCGTTTAGCAATGTCTCTATAAAGGCGGCGAGCACTTGGACCCCATGACCCCAGCGTCTCAACCCCAAACGGCTCAAATATGTAATCACCTGCTAGGTTAGCATATTTACGCCGTTTAAGGCCTTCAGCCGATGCAGCAGCGGTGCCGGCACATCCGGATGTGCTTTGAAGGTGTGAAGGTGCTAAGGTGTCAACGCATGTAGCGTCCCACACCAAAGGCCTTCCCATCTTCCACGGTAGCAACGACATACCGTCCGGTCTCTTTCCATCGCTTCGTGCTAAACCATTTGGTTCACGTACGGCCGGAAGACCTGCGGTGGAAAGAGCCCTACGAATTATGTCGTTTAGAATAGCGGTCCGAGGTATACGACCTGCGCTTCTGCTACAAGAAAGGCCATGGTGTCCCAGATTATCGACGGCTACTCCACAGGTGCAATGATGCGGGGATACACAAGGTGTACCCAGCCGAAGGCAAGTGGCAATGCGGAAGGTTGTGTCGTCCAACATTGTACCGATGTTGGGCGATGGGAGCGCCTGGATCCATAACCCTGACTCCCATTCTCCAACAGCTAGTAGGCGTGCACGCTCTGAAATATTGACAGACGTGTCAATTAGTGTATTAATTCTCAATTTACAGAGCAGTGAATCCCACAATCGCTGTGAGCCTAGGCGTGAGGGCAGGTCAGTGTCGGGGCAAGACATCCTCCAAGCATTTATGGCCTCGGTCTTGCATCGCACCTCGGAATCAATCAGTGTATTTGACAAAATTTTCCTGACTAATTCTTCGGTGCTATGGACCGACGACAGAAATGCTGGCAGACTGACATCTGTGACTCTACGAATACCTAGCCCGCCCAAGCGAACTGGAAGAGACGCTTGGACGCAGGCCCGGTCATTAATATTTACATTTAAAATTTTACACAATGAATTTTGTATTAAGTTGTCTAGTCTGCCCAAAATTTCAAATTTTTTCCAAAATTGTCCTGAACGGAGGGCATGTGTAAATTTGGGTACAAAAGGACAAAAACAAAGAATAGTGAAAGCTGAATGAATACTGATATTACATAGACTATTACTATCAATAACCAATAACAATTTGAATTTTTTCCTCGATAAAAGTGGAAAAGCCATCTTCTAAAATCGGGGACCCTAGGAGGCGTAAAGAAGATTTGTCCAAAACTTTTATGTTGCCTTTTTTGTATGCCAAACAGTTGAATTTGGAGATTGTTGTTAATTTATCTGTGTTTTCAGATTTAAAAATCTTTCTTTCTAAGCCAATTGACTGAAACTCGTTCTTTATTAGGGCTAAATCTTGTAAAACTGTCTCTAAATAAGAAGCTTCTTTATTCCTGAAGGCTTTACGCTACGTTTAATCCCAGTAATCCCATGGGAAATGAGAACGTGAAAACTGATCCACGGAGACACAGGAATGGATATTTTAAAAGTACTTATACAGTGAAAAGTTTTACCAATCTAGTTAGAGTTAAATTCAAAATAGTAAGTTTACTGTCCTCTAATGAATTCCACTAGGGTTACAAAGTTGGGGCCGGATTACAAACGGTATAATTTAAATATCCTCCTTTGAACTTAATCCTTTTATATCCAGAAGTGATTTGATCAAAAATACTTATAATATTATAAACTTTGGAAATGTATTCGGGATATTTACCATGTGATGTATTATATTGTTATCGAGTTTCCCAGCATTCCTACCATATGTCAGAGGTGTGACTGATAAGATCACTAATATTCTCAAGAAAATATCCGTAAGAACTATCTTCACGTCTCTGAGAAAGGTATCACAGTCCTTGCGCTCGCCCAAGGATAGTTTCCCCTTGGAGAAGCCGGGTGTGTATAAAGTCGACTGTAGCTGCGGTAGCTCCTACATTGGGCAAACTAAGCGATCGGTTGCATGCCGAATGAAGGAACATATTAGGGCGGTCAGAAATAATGAACCACAGAAGTCTGCGATTGCGGAGCATATACTTGAGGCAGGTACTGATCATTGGATAGAGTTACATAACCCACAAATACTTTCGGCAGACCGTCATTACATACCCAGGTTGGTGAGAGAAGCCATTGAAATAACAAAATATAAAAATTTCAATCGAGAAGACGGTTTTCAGTTGCTTCTGGCGTCCAGTGGTCAGTTTATGTAAAAATAAACAACAACCTAAACAAAAACCGCGAGTGGATACCGTGAGTATTGTGTGCCGTGATCATGTTCGAGTTGGTAGTGAGAACAGTGCGGACAAGAGTAGTGGTGCGCGACAAAAATGAGTGAGAAGGAGGGTAGACCGATACGGTTTACCTTAAAACTATTTCGCGATGTACTGACAGTTCCTCCGTGACCATGGCGCTTGCAACAGTGCCGACATATCGGAAACTCGACAACAATATAATACATTGTAAATATCCCGAATACATTTCCAAAGTTTATAATAATAACGACCATGGCAGTTTAAATAACTATATACTTATAATACTTAAATCAGTTTTAAAACAATGGATGAAAACAATTGTAAATGTAAAACAATGGTAAATATGATGTTTCATTTTTTAAATAAAAGCATAATTTCGCTCAAAAGAAGACATTACAAACGTCGACATATGTTTCACCTCTTTACGAGGCATTCTCAAGACTGTCTCAAAGAGAACAGCCTAGAAGCTATGTTGTAACGAAGATAGCTTCTTCCCTACCAGAATAGTAATAAATAAGAACACTTGGGATGATTTTATCATTTAATGTTTAAGATAACAGATTACAAGTTATACTGCCACGGCTTTAGGGGTCGTGGATGATAAATGATTCTAGATAATGTTAGGTATTTAGTTTAGTATAGGTTACAGGTTTCAGAGTCACTGGGCGTGTGCTGAACAAGGGAACAGCAACATCACCTTACGTGTTGTAGGTAGCACAAGAGATCGAATCACGTAAGTCCTTCGCTTATATAGAAGGTTCCCCTCATGCCGGGGAACAGTTGACGCGCGGAGAGGCTTCGTCGCACGCACAGCTAGCATGACGTATAGTGACGTCACACACCGACGTCACAATGTATATAAGCATATGTCGACGTTTGTAATGTCTTCTTTTGAGCGAAATTATGCTATTATTTCATAATTAAACATCACACACATCACAGACGGAGGAAGCAGTCTCACAGGGCAAGGTGGTGGTGGCGGTGTCTCTTGACATCGCCAACGCTTTCAACACCTTGCCATGGAGCTGCTTTAGAGAGGCGCTCATGTATCACGGAACGCCTCTCTACCTCCGTCGTATTGTCGGGGCCTATCTCTCGGAGAGGGCCATAGCTTTCCCCAGCTGGCTCGGGCCAGCTCAGCGAGATGTGTCGTGCGGTGTTCCACAGTGGTCGGTCCTGGGGCCGCTTCTGCGGAACATCGGCTACGACTGGGTGCTGCGGGGTGCGTTGTCTGAGGGCGTCGGCGTAACGTGCTACGCCGACGATACCCTCGACACGGCGCGGGGTGCAACGTACCAGGAGGCGGCACTCAAGGTCACGACGGGTGTTGCTCAAGTCGTGGGTCGGATAAGTCCGAGGTTCTGTGCTTTCACAGATCTCGGAACGGTCCACCTGAAGGTTTCAGCATAAATGTGGGAGGCGTTAGCATCGGCATCAAGCCCTCGATGAAGTACCTAGGGATCGTACTTGATAGCCGATGGAACTTCAGGCCACATTTTCGAAGTTTGGTCGGTGCGACTTGACCAACCCAGGTGGGGTACCACCATCATCGCGGCGGTGAGACCGATCATGGACAATTGGCTGCAGAGGCAGCATGGTGACCTCACGTAACGTGCGACGCAGATCGTTACCGGGCATGGATGCCTCGGTAGCTATCTGTTTCGCATCCATCGTGAGGTCACACCCCGGTGTCAACACTGCGAGGTTTCCGACGACGACACCGCACTCCACACGTTAGTGGAGTGCTCAGCGTGGGCGAGTCAACGCCGGGACCTCGTAGTGTGTCTGGGCGTGGATATCCTCTCGCTGGAAATAATAATAATAATAATGTTGCACGCGTTAAATTCCCCGAAGTTAACCGTGCACCACGACCGGATGGTGTTCCTGCATGGCAGGCGAGAATCGAGCGACGTATCGGCACATTTAGGGCTCTCATTGCAAAGCTAATCTGCTTCAGCCGGGGAAATAATCGTCCCCGGGTCATGCGTTTTGTGGATCAGGCATTTGCTGGGACTGGTATTAGTTCCCAGCAATACTTAACCAACGTCACGGAACGTATTGACTTTCTGAAGCAGAAAGTATATGCATGGGCAAGTCGTATTCATCGTTATAGAGAGCGTGTGGATAGATACTGGCAGAATCGTATCTTCCAAAGCGATCAAAGGAAGGTGTACCGAGTGTGGGAGGGAACTAGGCAACGTTTGAGCGACGGGCAACTGCCAGATACTCACGCCATGAATCAATTTTGGCGTGACATATGGTCGGTGCCCGTCGAACATTCGGAGGGTAACTGGATCAGTGTTGTTGAGCGAGAATGCGATAACATCGAGCCCATGGAGTTTATTACAATAGACTCCGAAGACATCAGTTGTGCAATGCGTACGGCACCGAACTGGAAAAGTCCTGGGCCGGACGGATTGCACAACTTTTGGATAAAGTGGGTTCGTAGTTCGCATGAACGCTTGGCAACACAGTATCAAGAAGCCCTCGAGTTTGGTTCCTTACCCGCTTTCATGACCACTGACATCACCTTCCTGCTCCATAAATCAGGTAGTACCACGGAACCTAAGAACTACAGACCTATCACTTGCTTACCTACCATCTACAAGCTCCTTACATCTATTCTGAGAACTAAAATAAACTCACATATAATGTCAAATAACATCTTAAATAGTGCTCAGAATGGATGTAGGGCTGGGTCACGTGGTACTAAGGAGCTACTCCTTATTGACATGGCCATTAGCCAACAGGTTAAGCGGAGTAGGGGCGCCCTCTCTACTGCCTGGATTGACTACAAGAAGGCCTATAATTCGGTGCCTCATTCATGGCTGGGGAGGATTTTAGAGTTGTATAAAATTAATCCGACTCTTAAATCCTTCTTAGTCTCGTGTATGGGGCAGTGGACCACAGTCCTTCGTCAACCAGGTAGTGGTGAGTGCGCTTCTGGTCCGCGTGACTTGATTAGGATTGAGCGTGGTATATTCCAGGGCGACAGTTTGAGTCCATTGTGGTTCTGTTTAGCACTGAATCCACTTAGCACATTGCTGAAGGATTCAGGGCTAGGCTATCGGTTTCGTAGGTCGGTGAGGTTATTTCTCACCTGATGTATATGGATGACCTCAAACTATTTACACTGAAACACCAAGATTTGGTGGCATTATTAAAAACTACGGAAGGTTTAGTAATGCCATTAAGATGGAGTTCGGTGTTGATAAGTGTGCGGTCATGCATGTACAGCGGGGGAAGGTTGTAAATTCACCGAATTTACAACTTTCTGAGATAAAACTCTCAGATCTCTCACCGAGACCCGAAATACCTAGGTATGTCAGAGTCATTGGGTATAGCGGTAGAGGATATTAAGAAATCGGTGAAATACCGTTTTTTTGGCCGCCTGACAAAAGTTCTTAATAGTTTTTTGTCTGGGGGTAACAAAATGCGGGCTTTCAACGATTGGGTAATGCCTTTATTGTTGTACTCCTTTGGCATACTTAGGTGGACTCAAACGGAACTAGACGCCCTGGATAGGCGAGTCCGTCAACAACTGACATTGCATCGAATGTTACACCCACGATCTTCTGTCATGAGACTGTACATTCCACGGAAGTTGGGGGGTCGAGGATTTTTAAATGCCAAGAACCTCCATAACCGTGAAGTGTGCAGTCTGAGGAATTACTTCCTACAGAATGGGTGTGGCATTCATTGCGATGTAGTGATGGTTGACAAGGGCCTGACACCTCTCTCCTTGGCTAACGAGAACTGGCGTAAACCAAAGGTGCTAGGTACTGAAGACCGTAGGGACGTATGGAAGAGTAAGGAGCTACACGGGCGGTTCTACCGGGTCTTAACAGGACCCGACGTAGACCTGCTCGCTTCGGTGAACTGGCTGCGTTTCGGTGACCTCTTTGGGGAAACTGAAGGTTTTGCCTGTGCAATTGCAGATGAGGTTATCAAGACGAACAACTATAGGAAATATATCATTAAGGACGGTACGGTCGACATTTGTCGAGCATGCCACCGTCCTGGTGAATCACTTCGCCACATTATTTCCGATTGTTCGTATCTTGCTAACACCGAGTACTTGCATAGGCACAATCAAGTGGCTAGGATCATCCACCAGCAACTTGCTCTTCAATACGGCCTTATTGAGTCCGAGGTACCGTACTATAAGTACACACCAGAGCCAGTTCTCGAGAATGGTCGTGCATTGCTCTACTGGGACCGATCAATCATCACGGACAGGACTATTGTTGCCAATAGGCCTGATATCGTGTTGGTTGATCGGGCTCAGCGCCGGGCGGTGCTCGTCGATGTCACCGTCCCACATGACGAGAATCTCGTTAAGGCAGAGAAGGACAAACTTTCTAAGTACCTCGATCTGACCTTCGAGATAACCGCCATGTGGGACGTAGACTCGACGATCATTGTCCCGATAGTCATTTCGGCAAATGGACTAATAGCGAAGAGTCTCGATCAACATCTCAAGAGACTCTCGCTAGACTGTTGGATCAAGGGTCAGATACAGAAGGCTGTCGTCCTCGACACGGCACGCATCGTTAGGAGGTTTCTCAGTCTGTGACCTCTACCGCTGGTAGTTTGGGCCCTGCTCCGCTACTGGTGGTGGTCTGACATGGATTTTTTTATAATATATGTAATTTTTTATATAAATATTGTAAAAAAAATTATGTTAAGAGAATAATTTGAATAAATGAGTATAATAATAATAATTTATTGTTCATTAACCTGTTTACATTATAAGAGTATTGACCGTGGTCACCTTTTAGGCAAAGAATGCCCGTGACAGGTGATCACGCTCTTCCACAGCTATGCAGATTATATTTTTTGGTTTACAAACAATGAGGATTCTATGCTCAAGAATGTGCAGTGAATGCATGTGTAGATGTGTGTGTGTGTGTTTGTGTGTGTGTGTGTGTGTGTGTGTGTGTGTGTGTGTGTGTGTGTAGTGTGTATTATGGTGATTGTATGGTGTATGCATGGAGTGTATTTGTGTACGTTTTTTAAGCTGGGTGTTCTAATAGGGCCTCCACATCATGATAACTCAGTGTTGCTAGGCGATTTGCAATTTGTTTTTTATTTTCTCGTATTGTTTTACAATATATGTGAAGTTCGTTATTGATTTTATTATATAGGTAGCCTGACCGGGCACCATACTGTCTGCTCGCAAATGCAGTTCTAGGGTATGTTCGAGGTAGTGTGCTTTTTCTTCTTCTTATAACAGAATCAGGACAGTATGGCGTGCCTTTGTGTTTTTTTAATATAGTAAGAAGAACATACAGTTTTCTCACTGACAACACTTCACTGACGCGGTACAATTCTGTTGTTGGAAATCTCCTTTTTTTGAAGTGCATAACCTTCAATAAAGCCCTTTGAGCACGTTCAAGTTCCAATATTTTGGTTTTACATGCCCCTCCCCAGATGGGAATGAAGGTTATTACTGATTGCGCTAGTGCCTTATACAACTCCGTAAGAAGATCTCTAGAGCCGTTTTTAGCGTCCGTTGATTTCCTAGGTACCACGTGTCTCAAAGTTTTAAAGATCCAGATGAATTTCCTTACTCTGGCTGTAACCAGATCTATGTGTGAATACCAGGACAGACGTTGATCAACGATCACTCCCAGGTACTTAGCTTCTGCCAGTTTATGGATGGTGGGACAATCACACGATGCGGTACCTTGTTGGTTGCACTGATTTTCATATTGCAGAGGTCGTTAATATAAATTAGAAATAGTGTGGGCCCAACACGCTTCCTTGCGGCACTCCGTAGGACACCATCACATCACCACTGGTGTAGCCATTTATTCTGACACTCTGTGTCCTTCCTAACAGGTAACTTTTAAATAATGAGAGGGCAGTGTTTCTGAGACCAATGTTTTCCAGTTTTCGCAAAAGTGTGGAGACAGAAATAGTGTCGAAGGCTTTTTTCAGGTCCAGAAATACTGATAAGCATTTCTGTCCACTGTCCACCAGTTCTGTCACTGTCTGGGTAAGTGACATGACTGCGTCTTCAGTTGATTTGCCCTGTCTAAAACCATATTGCGAGTGGGATAGCAGTTGGTATCGGTTCAGGTAACCCATAAGCCTTGAATTTAGGAGTTTCTCCAGTATTTTTGAAATTGCAGGAAGTACTGCAATCGGTCTGTAGTTACCAACTTCATCTCTGGCTCCGCACTTGAAAACTGGGGTTATAATAGTTTTTTTTAATAGGTCGGGGAAAATACCTTGTTGAAAGCAAAGGTTCATGAGATGCGTAATGATGGGAATAAGTTCATTCTTTGCTAGTTTTAGGAAACTGATAGGTATATTATCCCAGCCGGGAGCACTACCAGATTTCAAACTCATTAAAGTTGTTTCAACTTCAGTCATATCAGTTTCCAATAGGACAAATGAGTTAGTTTGTGGTGTTATGCTCATTGTCAGAGTGTCATCCGAGCTTTGGGTTGATTGGGCACTAGATTGTATATCAAGAGCGAGATGTTTCCCTACGTTTGCAAAGTAATTATTAATAAAGTTTAAGGACTCAAAAGAATTATTTTTTAGGGCAATTAATTCTTTGGCATCATCACGTGGTTTATTGCTGTAAGTAATCTGTTTTATATTCTTCCACAAAAGTTTATTATTGTTTATTGAATTTGTTATTAAGTCCTTTTCATATTTACGTCTGAGTTTTTTAATAAGGTTGTTGCAATAGTTCCTATAACGAGTATATGTTATCTTTAGGATTTCATTATAACTTTCTTGTCTCGATCTTTTTTGAAGTTTGTTCCTATGTCTGATGCATCGTAAAATGCCAGGAGTAATCCACGGCTTTAGAGTGCGTTGGCTCTTAGGGATTACGACATTTGACGTGCTGGCATTAATAGATTCAGTTATATTTTGTAGCAAACTTTGTGTTAAATGATTAGGGTCGTTATAAGTTAGAAGTTTAGACAGATCTTTTTGTTGAAGTAATTCCAGAGACTTCGAAAAATCTATTTTTGGTTTTGTTTTATTAATAGGGCTTTCAAATTTCGATTTAGATAGAGTCAAAAGGGTAGTAAAATGATCTGTGATGGTAGTTGTTAATACAGCAATAAATGCTGAATGTTTACTTGCATTGACCTTAAGCATAAAGTGATCTAGGCAATTTATTTTTCTAGTAGGTAGTGTATGACCAGCCAAAATTCCATATCCGGAAAGAGTACTCAAATAATTAATCCTATTATTATATTCTTGGCTGGGTTCCTCTGACTTGAGTCTAATATTTATATTAGTGTCACCTGTTAAAATGATGTTGTTCTTAGTATTTAAGGTTTCTAAGTGAAGTGATAGCGAGTCTATGAAACCTGCTGCGTTAGCGATAGATGGAGAGCGGTATATACATATTATTGTATTATTAAGTATATCTAACTGTAGACAGGAAGCCTGGGTAAGCCTAATTTCTTTTACTTTAGGTCGTAAATATTTCTTTACGTACAATACTACCCCATCATTCTGGTTGAACTGGAAAGTAGTAAGGAAAGAACTGTAGTTATTAAGTTGAGGTTTTTAGGGTGCAAAGGGGCTCTACCAACATCTTTAGGGCCCCAGCGACCTCACCTGCTAGTGGCGCACCTGCTGATAAACGGACGAGGCTCGTTAATTTACGGTACCTATGGAGTGGCTTCGGCCCCTACGTGGGTACCAGGTGGTACAACAGTGTTGGTCCGGGGGGGTACCACCGTGCAGCTGTGCTAAAGCCCCCCAAGTAACCCAGCCCAGGCTGGGTTGCGTTAGGGGTTCAGCAGCTGCACCGCCAGGCCCGGGGCGATGTATGGTGCAGCAGGCATGGGACCAGTGGGGGCGAAACGGAGTCTAGTGTGGGTGGTGTGGGTCGATTCGCCGGCCAGGGAGACCCTTAGCAACGGCGTTGCCGCGGCCGCCCGCAACACAGTCATGGGGCCCGCCTGGGGCCAACCACCCCAGGAGGCTGCCCCACATGTTGCGCATAATCCTGATGTGGGATCGCCGCTCCGGGTGGTAACCGGTGTGGGGTAGCGGCGGCCTTGCATCAGGGGGGTTTGGGAGCCCTTCCGTCCGGCGAGTCGGCTCCGACCTAACCACACGGTTCTAGACAAAGCTAGCCCCTGCGCTTTGTCACTTACTGCTGCACCAAATGTCGCCCTGTCTTCACGCTTCTTCTTCAAAATCTACAATGACAGTGCAACAAAAAAGAAATAAACGTTACACAGCGGCCCTAGGAAACCCCACAACTTCACATTTCGAGGTGAAGTTCACTAACGTCCGTGGACTCCATGCGAACCTCGATACCGTCCACCACCACCTTGACACAAATACACCGCCCTGACGACACGTCTTACCTGTGTTACCCCGGCTATGTCATCGAGGAACAATTTCGAGACAAAGCCGGGGTGTGCGTGTTCGTTAGGGCGGATGTTTGCTGCCGCCGGTTGCGCTGCCTAGAGAACCCCTCCAATTCCGTCCTTTGGCTGCACGTAGACCATGGCTCTATGAGCCAGATCTACGTGTGCGTCTACCGATCCCACACAGGGGATTCTGAGACAACAAAGCTCTTCCAGTACCTCAGCGAGACGGCTGATGAAGCGCAGGTGCGGTTCCCGAACGCTGACCTAGTATTTCTGGGGGACTTCAATGGCCATCACATTGAATGGCTGGGGTCCCTCAAGACTGATCATGCGGGTAGAGCCGCCCATGCGTTCGCTCTCTCCCACGGTCTGACCCAGATGGTATGCGGGATCACCCGGATACCAGACAGGTCAGATCACGCGCCCGCTCTGCTGGATCTACTGCTGATGAGTCGCCCAGCCCAGTATAGTGTTTCGGTAGGAGCCCCACTGGGTAGTTCCGACCACTGTGTTGTTCACGCTGTCATGAAGGTGTCACCTCCTGCACGTCCTGTACAAACGTCACGACGACTATGGCACTACTCGTCAGCGTATTGGGACGGTCTACGCGATTATTATGCGTCCGTCCCCTGGAGCCAGTGCTGCTTTGTAGGAAAGGCTCCTTCGGATAGTGCTTCTGCTATTGCTGGCGAGATCAGTTTAGGGATGGATTATTACATCCCTTTCACTGATGTCGCCAGTATCCGCAGAGCCCGTCCCTGGTTCGGGCGAGATTGTGCCAAAGCTGTTCGACAAAAACAGTCGGCATATCGCGCCTGGATCAGGGCCCGGGTTGTGCGCGACCCAAACGTGGGCCACCTCAAAGCAGCGTACAACCGGGCCACAAAGTCGAGTAAGAGGGCCTTTAAGAGAGCGGATGCCCAGCGCGTCGCGCGGCTTGGTCAGGAGCTCACTTCCCATCCCACGGGCAGCCGTGGATTCTGGCAACTGGCCAAAGCCGTGCAATCTAACTTTTGTCAGCCCTCGCTCCCACCGCTGCGTTACCCAGATGGAACACTGGCTCACAAAGCCCAAGAGAAAGCGGATATGCTCGCAGACCTCTTTGCGGCTAATTCCCGAGTCGACGACCGTGGCCTGCAGCCCCCCGCCATCGCCAACTGTGGCCACACAATGCCTGATATTGTTATCAGGCAATGTGTTGTACGGGCAGTGCTGCGGTCACTCGACACGCGGAAAGCCAGTGGTCCTGACGGCATTCCGGCGGTGGTGCTACGAAAATGTGCAGCTGAGTTGTCTCCAGTATTAAGGCGTCTGTACCGCCTGTCATACTCTTCAGGGCTCGTGCCGGAGGTCCGGAAGGAGGCGAACGTACAACCGATCCCCAAGAAAGGGGATCGGTCCGATCCAGGCAACTATCGACCCATAGCTGTCACCTCAGTCATTTGCAAGGTGCCTGAGCTCCTTATAAATAAGCAGCTCATGCAATTCCTAGAGGATCACTCGCTAATCAATGATCGACAATACGGCTTCAGGCCAAAGCGATCAACGGGTGATCTTCTGGCATTCGTAACGCATGTCTGGGGTGGGGCTATGGAAAGGCACGGCGAGTCCTTGGCTATTAGCCTGGACATCGCCAAAGCCTTCGATAGGGTCTGGAATGCTTCGCTCCTTTCCAAGCTTCCGGCATATGGTCTACCTCCTCAACTGTGCAGCTGGATTGCCAGCTTTTTAAAGGAGCGCCGAGTGCGGGTCCTCTGCGATGGCCAGGCTTCTCTCTTCTTGCAAGTGAATGCCGGGGTACCGCAGGGGTCCATACTATCACCAACTCTCTTTCTTCTGCATATCAATGATATGCTATCCCTCGGGAACATTCATTGCTATGCAGATGACAGCACACTGCACGGGAGTTACTCGGTTCGTCCGACGGCGGGGCGATCTGAGATTGAGGAGGAGAGACGACGACTCGTGGCTGATCTCGACCGTAACCTCGACAGTATCTCTCACCCTCTCTTCAGAATGCATTATTACCAATGAAGGACAACCTTGATATCCTTGGCATAGACGTTCGTCGAGAGCTCAATAATAAAAACTACATCGAAAGATGTATAGGGCTAGCTTCGCGGAAACTAGGAATACTGAATAAGGTAAAGAGATTCTTTACACCGGACCAGAGGTGTCTGCTGTACAAGACGCAGATTAGACCCTGCGTCGAATACTGCTCTCACCTCTGGGACGGCTCCGCGAAGTATCTGCTGGACGCTCTCGACGCTATGCAGCGACGGGCTATCCGTATTATAGATTGTCAGGAGGTAACGGGAAGCCTTGAGCCGCTAGTTCAGCGCCGAACAATAGCTTCCTTGGCCGCATTCTACCGTATTTACCACGGCGAGTGTTCTGAAGAGCTCTTCAATCTAATCCCACCCTCTTCCTTCCGATCCCGAACAACGCGTGCCGGGCAGAGATGCCACCCCCACACAGTGGATAGCATGTTCGCGAGAACCGAACGTTTTAAACGTTCGTTTCTCTGCCGAACGATAGTGGCCTGGAACGCCCTGCCTGTGCACGTGTTTCCTCCCACATATAATCCTGGGTTCTTTAAGCGGAGCGTGAAGAGGCACATCAGTAGGTCGTCAAGTTGAGGGCCACTCTCAATAGTAATGTGTACTGTGAGAGTGGCCCACAGTCGCTAGACGTCGTCACGACTTACCACCAGGCGGGCGGCGTCAATTTGGCGAACCAAATATAAAAAAAAAAAAAAAAAAAAGGTATAGGTTTGGCGGTGCTTAGTCTACATTCGGTTAAGACTAAGATGTCTGCCTCAACTGGAATGCTAGACAATGTTACCAGTAAGTCATATATACTGCATATGTTTTGGGATATTATTGTGAGGTCATTTCGTTTAAAAGATTTGTACGAGGACAGTTCACTAGTGTCGCATTCCACAGCATGGGCGACTTTAACATCGTCTACCATGTTCATGTTATAGAGTGTGTCAGCCATTAATTTTTTTTACAAAAAGAAAGTTCATTATAACTAAGTTAGGGTTATGTATACCTATTATTTTGCGGAGATAAAACATATTATGACTATATTTTACGGTTATTTGGTTAATGTCAAACCATTTACTCAGTATACCAGAGTAGCAGAATTTTAAATTAGATTGAATTGGGAGGTGTTTGTGTGTGTGTACTACACAATGTACCCATGTACGTTGTGTAGTATAAATGGTAAGTGGAGCATGTGGTAGCTTATGTGTGTTCTAGTGTTAAAGTTTTGTAAAGTGTCGAAAATAGTGACAACAATTTGAGATAGTAGTAGTGAACATAAAAAAGGTAGCATTAACTTTTTAACTTTAGGTATGATGTGAGTAATAATAGCATGCAATAAAATACCCTTAATGGATGTGTGAAAACAACTTCGCACGACTTCGTACACTGCCCGTAGTCAAAGAGCTCGTAGACTTGGATGTTGAGATGTAGCTAGTTGGTGTATTTTCATTTGTAATCGTTATAATTGACGATTGTTCATTCTCCCGCACGTACACCTTTCCATACGCGGTCCAGCAGAACTTATAGTTCTTTGACTTTACCAGGTCGCGTGCCAAGAAGTACAATCGGGCGCCCTTTGGGGTGAGGTGCTCAGTTATGTATATTGGGGTATCCTCTTCTGTTTTAATTCCCAAGTGCTTCGCGCAGAGTTTACTTTTGTGTCTGACATTGAATGATTTTGTTGATTTAATAATATCATTCTTCAGTAAAGTCGAGTTAGTTTCCACTACTATAGTAGGGTTTTTTATTTCGGTAGATTTCGGTTTTAACCGGTAGATGTCATTTAAATCCGATCTAGATATGTTGCAGGCCAGAGTCTGAGAAAGGCTCATAACCCTTTGAATAAGGTCTTCTTTGTTTTCATTTGGCATTTTCGGAACATTTTTATTATATGAACATTATATATTGTCTGTCCTTTTTTGCTTGGGTCTCCAGGTCAACAATTTTTTGCTTAAACTCTTCATTTTGTGCAGCCAGGTAAGAAACTGTGTTTTCGATATTATGATTCGATTGCTGAATTTCTTTAATAGCGGTGTTCAACTGTCTTAGCTCTTTAGCTTGCGAAGCGAAATTTGAAGTCATTAATTTACACATTTCTTCCTTGAAATCGGACATTTGGGTAAGAAAGGACTCATCCAACTGGTCCCTATCACTCTTCTTCCGTTGTGATATATAGTCCAGAGGTAGGACGTGAGTCAAGTCAGAGTCCGAAGCAGATCTATTCAAAACAGTGTCCGTGTGTACAGCGGGCTCCGACTGGGTTAGAAGTATCTCCGCGGGCTTATTTTTAACAGAGTTTACACTCGCAGTCGACTTTGTTTGCGTTCTCTTAAGCGGCATTGTATATCATAAAATAATTTATCAAGTACCAGGCTAGTAGAGTCCAAACCGGATCGTAGATAGTTGAGTGTACGTTTAGGTATTAGCAGCAAGATTGCTTACCTAATTGGTATTTGTTGATCCGCCCCTTTGGTGCGTTGTATGATTGGCCGCTAGCTTGGAATGGAACACACCTCTGCTGGAAACAATGCTTCAAGCCATGGTCTCCAGCGCGAGTAGGTGAAACGCGGCCGTGTCCTTCTGCGAGCAAGTCATGCTCGCGAAGGAGGCGGCCGAGAGGGAGAGGGAGCGTACCCTCCCCGCCGAGTTCCGTAGTCAGCGGCGAGGGCGCCGCAGACTCATCTACGCCCAAGACCATCGACCTCCATGATCAGGGCCTGAGGACGGTGGGCCTTTGCCCCATAGCACGCAACCAGATTCACTCACTGACGCGGGATAAAACCCGACCCCAACGACGCGGGATTCTCATCCCGACCCATAGATAACCTCCTAATAGATTCCGCAAGCAGGGCAACAAACGCGCGCCACTCATACTTGATTTCGCAAGCATATAAAGCTATGCCTAAAATCACGACGTCAGTGACAACCAACTTCGCGACCTATGACCACGTGCGATTATATAATTTAAAAAAAATGATTTTGTGAGCATTTTACATTTTAAATGGCTTCATGTTTCGTAAAATGGTGTGCGTCATCGATATTTTGCAGTATTATTGCCGTAGGTGCTTTAAAAAGTAGTACCTATAAAAAAGCAACATGTTGTCGCCTACGACTGCGCCCGCTTGAATTTCGGTAAACTGCGATTTATTTGCGACCAATTTGTGCGTTGGCATTATTTAATTTTTTTTCGCAGCTAATGTGATTTAGTATTAGCAATGTAACTGAGATATATATTATTATATAGGTTTCCTGGATGCCCCGAGGAAAAAGAAATGGGTAGATGCAACATCTCGTGGGGAGAGTTGGTTTCCCACCAATAACAACGTAAAATATTAAGAAACAAAATTATAGTCCCGCCGATGACATCAGTTTTTGTGATCTATTTATAATTTCTTTCTTAATATAAATTATATTATTTTACATCTACTGAATAAAAATATAAAATTATAATGTATCATCATCAGAGATGGGGGGCTCGTGGCTTAGTGGTAACCGTGTATATTAACACATTGCTAAGGTTAAGAAACATCTAACCAGGTCGGTCTTAGGATCGGTGACCATTTTTTTAGAAATTGAGACCTCCGTGCCTCTGGGAGCACGTTAACCCGTCGAGCCCAGTTATTATACGAAAATCTATGGCAGTCGTTACGGGTATTTGGGGCCCTAAATCAAAATCCAACTGGTCTAACTACAGAGCTTTGATATCGCCCATAGTTTGTGGCGGTCAGAATGATGGTAGTCGCTCCACGGAAAATATTAAAGTTCAGCTGCATCGCAGTTACACTGGAAAGCTGATCCTGAGTTGGGAAAAGGCTCGGTAAATGTGCGATCATCAGAGATCGGAATAGGTAGAAAATTTTTACTTAAAGTTTGAGGAAATAGGAACTGAGAGTTGATAATACCTGTCCCTCTTGATTAAGTCCCGATACCTATTCCTATAAAAATTATAATAATAAATAAAAAAAAAAAAAAAAAAAAATTATTATTATATTTTTTTATAAATGTATTTAAAAATGTATAAAATAAGAATATAAAGGAATAAACGATATAATAAAATTATAAAATATAATTATAATATACGAGTACCTATCAAAATCTTATCGACACATTTTCATCCCTATCCCATCTCTAGTATTCGGTGCATTCGAAGATTGACCTTGAAACAGCCAATCATAGTGAACTTACATGTTTCCGCGCGCCCCTCGCATTCCGCCAAAACAGGTGAACTCGGTAAGGAACAAAATTACAGTAATGCGGAATCTATTAGGAGGTTATCTATGTCCCGACCTAACCCCCGCAGAGACCACAGAGGTGGTCAAAGTCCGCCGGGCGCCACTGGAAATACGTTCTGCTTGTAACCAGAGAAACCCATGAGTCTTGTTACTTGAAATAAATAAAATATTATTATTATTATTAAAACAGAACCAATTAAAACGATCAGAAAAGAAAACACTTCAAACCTTGACACAAACAGAATTCCAATTATGGAGAATGGGACCAATTAATGGTCGCACCATTAATTGGTCCATCATTAATGGGACCACATAAGAAGCAGTAGATTTAATTAATTAAAAAAAATCAAAATCTGTTCACTAAGTCAAAAGAATTGAGGGAACAAACATTTTTTTGCTTTTTTTTAAGTCTTTTAATAATTGAATTCAAAGATGTACCCTTCTATTATGTTATTTTTTAACGGACTTCCAAAAACGGAGCACGTTCTCAATTCGACTGTTTTTTTTATTTTTATATTTGTTACCTCATAATATCTTTAAACTGGGTGTACCCTGGTTCGATTTCAATTTGGTCCCATTCCAATAATTATTTGGTCCCATTCCGGTAATTTGAAGTCGGTTATTGTTGTATGTTGTTGATTTGTATTTTATTTCAGAACGCATTTTAACGGACTTATAAAAATCTTCACAACATACAGCGCATCAGAACAACAAGTAAGTTAAATTTATCTCTAAAATGAGATCCCGTGGGAATTTTGAAAAGCTAGATTGGATCCGCTATTAAATAAATTACTCTAATTTAAAACACCGATGACAAATGAACATTTAAAAATATCTTAAAGACGCGATCTTGATGCGTTAAAAAGGCTGAGCCTGTTGTCTGCCTTGAAGGTTGAAAGACCATTAATAAAGCTCCATGAACAGCAGAGAAGGGTGGAGAAGATTTATGTAACTGCTAAGATAGGAATCGTCTTGATTGACATCTTAGTTGAAAGACTGTAAATTTCTTTATTATGTCGCCTTTTTTCTTAGAAAACGTTTAAGGAACTCTCAGAGTTTATATACTGAAATAAACCGGCCAAGTGCGTGTCGTGCCATGCATATAATAGGATTCTGTAGTTACCCATTATAGGCTCTATAACTTCTAAACTAACAAAGATATCTGGTTTGTTATAGGTTTTCCTTAAAGTTCATCACATGAACTACCATCATGGATTATTTTAGATTCTTCGAGCTAGCCGTTTAGATTTTAAAGAAGGGGGGATGCTCCGTTTAAAAAAAAAAGCTGTGGTAAAATAAAAGTGGGTTGTCATTAGAAAAGTCTTTTAAAAAGGTTTAAGGTTGTATCCATCTGTAAGATTTTATTCATATGGTGCCCTTCCCCCTCTAAAAGCTAAACGGCTTGCTCGGAAACTGAAAAAATCATTAAAGTAGTAGTTCATGTAGTAAAAATTTTAAGGAAAACTAATTTAAATAAGTAATATAGACTACAAAACCCTATTATATGCGTGGCACGACACGCACTTGGTCGGTGTTTCTTTCAAGGAAACCTTTCTGGGAACCATTTTTTTAGGTAATAATATAACAAAGTTTGAAGTTCTTTTAAAGTAATCATTTTCAATAAAGTCTTTTAATAATTACTTTAAATTAATACAATGGCAATACCGTTTTTAAACATGTTTTGTTAAAAGTTTGGTTTATGAATGACAATAAAAGATATTAACCTTTTGCCTTTGTAAGCAATTGAATTCGTACAATTAAGTAATGGTGTATATTTTTGATCAACTTTCAAAAAGGAATGAGATTCTCAATTCAACTGTATGTTTATTTTTGTATTTATATTAGGTGAACTGATTTTGATTTGTTTGAATTGAAAGTTACTACTTCCTAAGCTGTCCCATTTCAATTTGGTCCCATTCCGACAATTATTTGGTCCCACTACGGTAATTTGAAGTCGGTTGTTGTGTCAATTTTGACGTGTTTTCATTTAATCAGTTAGATATTGTTTTATAATAAAAAAAATGCTTTAAGAAATGTGGGTCCAAAATAATTAGCATGAGTTCGATCGCCGGCCAACATATTGCTGTCTTAAACTCACTGCTAAAAAAAGAATTTACACATTTTTAAAATTTTGCTATATCTTTGGCTATCGACTGAAGTTTATGCTGGTTGTGCTAAGCTTTATTTAGGCTTCTGCTTGTATTCCTGCAGGAATACAAAGCCACTATAAGTTAGTTAAGACGGAGCGTATATTATATATTTTTTCTTTATTTTATTCCGCGGCCCAGGGCGTCCATTGCCGGGCGCCCCAGGTACCTAACTGTGTTAAGTGTTCCGAAACATACTTGCGATCGCTTGAGAAATTTCATGGAAAGATAATTTTAAAACGTTAAACACAAATTAGGTGAGCAATTTCACATTATATTCCAAGGATTTTTTCTTTCATCTTGTTTGGTATACTGTAAAATATGAGTAAGTACATAATTTTAGAGTAATTAGAACATGCGCAAACTGGAAACTTTGCAGTCGGTAATACTTTGATCTGTCGTGTTTTTCATCTTATTTTATAATAATGTAGGTAGGCTATATCATAATCATTACATAGTAAAAAACAAAGTCACTGCCGCTGCTTGTACGTCCCTATAAATGCTTAGATCTTTAAAACTACACAACGCATTTTGATGCAGTTTTCAGTAATGTATAGAGTAGCTCTCGTAGAAGGGTTTTAGTATAATATATATTTAGTATATTTGTCAAGCGGGCGAGGCCTCAAGCGTCCGTTAGTTATATATATGTTACGGCTAATACCCGAAGTGCGGTTGCACCTAGTTTTAGCCGGTTAGAACTAGAACCTAACCTTTTTTTTTTTTTTTTTTATCGAGGTGGAATTTTTAAGGAACCATCAGCGCCACTTGGGATTCGGTGACGCCGGTGTGTGGGGTTCTCCCGGAGAATCCGGGCATACCCACTAAAACACCCCGGAAGCCCTCCATTGCCTTTGCAGGGAGGCGTCGTCGGATCTCGCCTGTGGTATAAATCCACTTTGGCAAACGCGACAACGACGCCTCGGCAACGGCCCGACAGCTGGAATGTCGGGTCTCCCGCCCAGGGAGAGGGGCTGGGCTTCACACCCCCTCTCCAACTACACTAGTGGGCAGCAGGTTGCCCCAACCTGCTGCCACCGTGGTAACCTCACACAGGCAGCATAAGGTGCGCATAACGCCTCCTGCGCACGCCGCGTCTTCTCCGACGGAGTGGGGGGGCGTCGGCAGCATCCTCCCTCCCCCGCTCTTCGGCCTCCTTGAGGCGCATGACCTTCTCGCAGAAAATGGTCATCGCCTTCCACGCTGCCTCTCGACGGAGCATCTCGCTGAGAATGCTCTGCAGAGACAGACCTTCATCAAAGTGCGCCGCCAGATCATGGCGCTGCCTTCCCCATGCCGCACATTCCTCCAACATGTGGCGCGCGGTATCCTCGGGCGCCCCGCACTGGTGCAACCAGTGCGGGGCCGAGGATTCTTCTCTCCCGATCCGGTGCAGGTATGCGTTGAAACAACCATGCGCCGTCAATACCTGCACCAAGCGGAAGGTGAGTGGCCTCCCCCTACGGCGCAACCACCACTTCAGGACGGGGCGCACCGCGTCCAGCGTCCACGACCCGACACGCGCGTCTTCGAGACTCTCGGACCATCTTTCCACCAGCACGCTCTTCGCGACCCTAAGGGTAAGGCGGACCTCTCTCGGTGCAGGGGGCTCGCCTCTGGCCCTCCTTTCACTAATGAAATTGTAGACAGTGGCGAGCACCTCAGCTTCCAGCTCCCAGGGTGGATCCGCAGCGAGGACGGTCGCAGCAGCCCACGACACCGTACGGTATCCCCGCACTGCTCTCAGGGCAATGACCCTCTGTGGTCTCCGTAGGAGGGCCTTGTTGTGGCGGTTGAGAGCGTCCGCCCAGACAGGGGCACCGTACAGCGCCATGCTCCTGACGATTCCTGAATATAACCTCCGACACCTCGCGTTAGGCCATCCCGTATTGGGGAGGAGCTGGCCAAGAGCCGCTGCTGCACTAACGAGCCTCGGCCCCAAATCCTCGAAATGGGGGCCGAACTTCCAGCGCCCGTCCAGAATGAGGCCCAGCTACTTCATACTGGCCCCGACACGCACTACCTCCTGCCCCACCAGAATATGGGCGCCAGGTGGAGGCCCCTTCCGAGGCCCATGAAACAACAGTGCCTCGGTCTTCTCCAGCGCCACCGGAGACCCAGCAGCTGAATACGGCCGACTACCAATTCGACACCCACCGACGCCAACCTTGCCACTTCCTCGAAACTTCCTCCCCGGGCCAACAAATTACCTCCATTCCGGGGAGGAGCTCCCCGCGCAACACTCAGTTATATGCGATGTTCCACAGTATCGGCCCCAATACCCATCCCTGTGGAACACCGGACTCCGCCCGATGGACGATGAGACGACCCTCTCGACCTACCGCAGCGATCTCCCGCCCTGTCAAGTATGCCTCCAACAGTTTCCCCATATACGGAGGCACTCCGTGAAAGTGGAGGGCCTCGAGGATGGTGGGGTGGGGTATGCTGTTGAAGGCATTTCCAATGTCCAGCGATACCGCCGGGACCCTCTCTCCGCTATCCACCGCCTCCACCGCGAGCCTCTTCAAGGTCATTAAGGCGTCTACAGTGGACTTCCCCGGCCTGAACCCGAACTGGGCCGGTGACAGATCGGGACCTGTGTCCTCCAAGTGCTTTGCGAGGCGGGCCGCAAGGATCCTCTCCAGCAATTTCCCCACCTCGTCCAGCAGAACTATCGGCCTGTACGCTGAAGGAGAGTCAGGCGGTCGACCCTTCTTCGGGAGCAGGCATAGTCGGCCCACCCTCCACGGCTTCGGGAACTGCCCGATGCTGATGCACAAGTCAAGCAGCTGCCGAAGCTGTCCCCCCAGGTGTTCCAGCACTACAAATAGCACCTTGCCGGGGACCCCGTCTGGACCCGGTGCCTTCTTCTTGGTGCGGAGACAACGCACCGCCTCACCTAGTTCAACGTCCGTGACAGGGGGAGGTTCTTCTGCAATCTCCCATGACGAGTCTGGCAGCACCATTGGCGGGGGCCTGAAACCCTCCCGTGCTCCTGGGAATAGCTCCTGCACGACCTGCTCTAGGAACTGGGGCTCGAGCGACTCCGTTGTCGGGGCGGTCTGAGCGCGCATTTTGTTGCGTGCCCATTGAAATGGGCGCCCCCACGGATCTTGATCCAGTCCCTGCAGCATCTCTTCCCTGGCCTTCTCTTTGGACCGGCTAATGGCCAGCTGCAGGGCTCTCTTGGCCTCGCGATATACTGCGTACAGCTGGCGATCCCTATCCTCGTTTTGCCCCGGGAGGGGCGGCCGCTGACCCTAGGCATGGAAGCATCGCACACTACCGTCAGTGCGTGCTTCAGCTGCTCAGCCAGGTCATCCACCCCCGAGTGCTGGGAGGGGAAGCTCCAACGTTGTGTGATTGCCGCCTCTTTAGCCAGCTCCGCGTCGAACCTGGACAGGGCTCAACGGGGGAACCGATTGCGCGCACCTCTAGTCGACGCCAGACTGACATTTCCTCTGCCCAGGGTGGAGATCTCGAATCGTATGTATCTGTGATCAGATAGAGTCTCCAGCCCCTCCACAACCCGCCAGTTCAGAACCCTATTTGCGAGCGAGGGTGTGGCGAACGACAGGTCGACCACAGACCCCCCGTGCTGTCGCACGCAGGTGTGGACAGACCCTCTGTTAAGAAGGGCCAGCCCAGACACAAGCGCAAAGGCCTCCATCTCCGCCCCTTTCGCGTCAGTGCTCGGGTTCCCCAATGCCATGGATTTGGCATTGAAGTCCCCGAGCACTAGCACATCCTGCGGCGCCTGCCGCCCTATCACGGCCCCAATTCTGTCAAGAAATAATTCGAAGGCCGCTAAGGTCGTGTTAGGGGAAAATTATGCGCCCACGAGCGCGCACTCGCCCCATAGAGCGACGATGTATCCTTCGCCTCTCTCGACGAGGGAGAAGGAAATCCCCGCCCCCACCCTGGAGACAATCGCCACGAGGCCGCTCCTGTCCGACAGCCAGTGCGGTTCACTGGGCAGAAAGTATGGCTCCGCCAAAACTGCCACGTCAATTCCCCCCTCGGCCATGGACTGTAGAAAAGGTCCTGGGCCCCGACGCAGTGATTGGCATTCCCTTGAAGTACGCTGAGATGCCCGCTGGTTATTACTCGGACATCTCAGCCGTCCCAACAAGTTCCGATTGGCGTCTCGTCGTGTTGATGGCCCTGGGTGCTGGGGCCGAACTCCCACGAGCGGCAGGGGGTTTTCAGTTGCGTCCCCCCATGATGTGGCTCGCTTCAATTCCCGCCGCTGAGCACACAACGCAGTGTGGATCCGCCTGACAACTGTCCGACCTGTGTCCGGTCTTGCCACACCGGTAACACCGCATAGGCCGCACCTCCAGAAGGAATACCCTAGCTGTGTCCCATCCCACCTGCAAGTGTCCCGCCTCGTGGATCCTTTTCGCTGCGGTGATAGGGCAAGACACCAGAGCTGTTCCCTCTCCTCTGAAGTTGGGGCGGATCTCGCCGCATACTTTAACCGCCTCCACGGCACAAGCACCCGCCCTAGCTCCACTTCACCCAATCCCACAAAGCGGATGTCGGTAGACTTAGTGGGGCGGTCCACCTTGACCTCGGCCGTGTCCGATCTGCCTTCTCCACATTCTGGGAGCCTGAAACCTCCCACATGCGTGCCCCGGTCGCTGTCTTCCGGCTCTTAAGCCCGCTGATATCGAGCGCCCCCAAGTCGATTTTTTCTTCGGCTCTGGCCATTACCTCAGCGTGGAGTCAGTCGTCAGTGTCGTCGAGAGCCCGGGCTGTGATGTCGGTTTCGCTGCAGCCTTGGTCCGAATCTTCTTCCTGGGTCTCGACGTCGGTGCCGCAAGTGCCATAGGCAGAGGTTGGGTAACCCTCCCATCCGCCGCAGGCGGCGCAGTCACTATGTGGACCGCCCCAACGGGCGGCAGGCGCGCCACTATGCCCGCGAGTTTCCCATCGAGCATTCGACCAATAAGGGGGGATAAGAGCAGCCAAGAACGCCTCCAGCACATCCCCTTCGAAAACAGGCGCCCTCATTGCCTCGTACTCCCGCTTGTAGCTTTGCAGTTCGGCCCTGAGGTTTAGAATGTCCCTCTGATGGCGGCTGTTTTCCGCACGGAGGATGCGCGTCTCCTCCGTGAGCGTCCTTTCCGCCATTTCCTCCACAATGTTGCAAACCTCCCCCAGGTGCTTTTTAATTTTGCTGGCGCATCATAATTATGCTCCGCCCTTCATCGCCGAGGTCTTACCCACGAGCTCTACGACCGCCGAGTGAAGCCCTCCTATTTGGGCCCGCATCTCCTGCATGCCCAGGCTGCCCAGGTTCTGGGGGGATTCCACCTCCTCCGATAAATTGCCCTCCGCAGTTGCAGCCTTCATCGTGGGCTTCTCTTTCCCCCTGCGGAGCCTAAATTGGAGACGCAGACGATCCTCCTCCCCTTTAGCCGCTAGGGCCGCCTTCGCCTTATCCAGTCCAGACGAATGCCCGACGGCACGGCTCTTCCCTCGAGCAGCTTTTCTCGTGACCGCCCCTCGCGACTTTGCAGCCGTGGTCACCTCCGTCTCCGTCTCTGAGCTAGAAGACGTGACCGACACCGCCCCCCTCAACTCTTTCAGACCCGGAACTGGAGTACCGGGCCTCTCCTCCCTACTACAGACTTCATCTTTATTTTGTTTTTTAAATTCAATATCCATAATAAATCCCACGAGTATGAGATGATCTACAAGTACTCCCCGGGTGACGCTCATTCCGGGGAGCGGGCTATTACATGCGGAGGTCGCCAAGTATCCGCAGGGTTTTAAAGTGCTTTCCTTTACGGATTTTTGTATCGGGTATCACCCTCAGGCCAGCCAATTAAGGCAAGCCGCCTTCGGCCACGTTGCGCCGCACGTACCCTGTAGACCGTGAGACAGGGATCGTTGCACGACGCAAGGTGGCCGGCCACGAGAAGCTGGTCAGTCCTCCCCGATGCGACCTTACGGTCACGTCCGTCCCCATGGGCCTTGCAGGCCGATACGCCCCGACCCCCTCATGGGGTCCTCTTGCATCAGGTGAGGCCGAAAACAACCCCACCATAGCTCCCTGAGGAGCTGACAACCACGCGCCACTGCTGCGACAGAAGAGAGAAAAAAAAAATACCCGCCATACCACGACGCCCCTCATGGGGTCAGCTAGCCCTGAAAAGGGCTTGTCGGACTTGGTCAATGGCTACCAGAATCCTCCGAGGAGGACACCAATAACCATTGTCCAGGGTGCACCAGCGTCCCGGCTTCCGTTCCCCCCACCAAAGTAGAAAGGACAAGAAGCAGGGCTAAGCCAACGTGGAGGTTATCCGACCGTACCCCACTAGAACCTTTTTTTTTTTGATAACGGGGTGGAAAACCCCCCACTAGAACCTAACCTAACCTAACCTAACCGGCTAAAACTAGGTGCAGCCGCACTTCGGGCGGCTAAAACTAGGTACAGCCGCACTTCGGGTATTAACCGTAACATTATAATTTTCTTTTACCAACTGTTGTTCGTGGCTCTGCCTGAGTTTTCTTATAGTACTTGGGTACAACTGATAATAATTATGGCTGCTTCTTACGCAATCGTACTATGTCCGACTGGTTCTGTGTTGGAGTAGGTTGGATACGACCTTCAAGAGACCAACTGGTAACGGTTCGACTTTGAAACAGAATGATAGCAATAAGGTATCGTTAGGTACCTTTAATGTTACAACGATTAAGTTCTGTTTAAACATCATCAACCGAGCCCTTTCCCAATGGTTTCCCAAGTTTGTTTCTACCATCAGGCCGTCTCTGAAAACCAGCGCTGTCTGCCTTGCACCACGCAGACAGCATAACGCTGAGAGACGGCCATTTACTCCACATTATTTCACTTATTTTTATTGTTATTTTCCTTTTTTTTCAAGCTGTTATTGTTTTCGTTGTGTTTGTTATTTTATATAAGTGGAGTAATATTTTTTTTTTTGTTTCTTTCAAAAGGGGTCAGCTTTCCAGTCAAACTGCGATTCGGCTGAACTTCGATATTTTCCGTCAAGCGACTCTGCCATTTGACTTCAAACTACCGGAATGGGACCAAAATTAATAAGGACTTTCCGGGAAGCAGTAACTTTCACGCAGTCGAAACATATGAGGTAACAAACATAAAAAAAACCGGCCAAGTGCGTGTTGGGTCACGCATAAGATAGGGTTCCGTAGTAACCCATAAAAGCCTCCGTAACTCCTGAACTTACAGAGTCATGCCATCCGTTATAGTTTTTCTTTAAAGTTCATTACATGGATTATCATGAATTTTTTCAGGTTCTTCACGCCAGTCGTTTAGATTTTAGAGGGGGGACGCACTATTTTTGCAAAAGTATGCTCTTCAAAGCTAAATATCTCTCAAACGGATGCTTAAATAAAAAAAATACTTTAGCAACCTCTTAGCGTTTTTAAAATACCTATCTAATGATACCCCACACGATGGAGTAAACAAGAGAAAGATATGATCCCCACTTTTAGGGAGGTGCCCCGAAACAAAAATTAAAAAAAGAAAATTATAAGCACTTTGTCGGCGTAGTAAATAGAGATATCCATGCAAAGTATCATGCTTCTAGCACTGACCGTTTGGGAGGAAAGCCGAAGTCAGACGAATATGATAAAACAACCCTAAAAACATACAGTTGATTGCCAACCTCCTACTTTTTTGTAGTCGGTTAAAACAGACTTGTGATTGAGTTTAACTGTAAATTACAACCCAAATTAAATGGAAGAAATTCTCATCAACACTGCAACATTCAATACATACTAATACCTACAATTATAAGATACTGTTAGACTATTGGCGGGAATTCCTTTTTATTGCTTCCACTAATCCCAAATGAAGGTCTGCTCGAATGAGGACAGCTATCTTTTTAATTGAATCGAACTAATTATAGGTCGGATGTGTGATCCCGAGTAATATTGGACACATTATTTGAAAGGATATTCAACTTTATACATTACTAGCGGACGCCTGCGGCTTTACCCGCGGACTGGGTGAATCGATTTTGAAATTTTTTACTTGGAAACTACTATACTTCCCAAGTGGTCCCATTTCAATTTGGTCCCATTTCGGTAGTTTGACGTCGGTAGTTTGAAGTCAATTTTTGAAAACTTCTGAAACAATTTTAATGGCACTTAACCGGCTTAGCTTAGTCCTAGGCGCCTTTCCTGTTATTGCTCTGAAAATTGTCCGTGTAAGTACATTTTACATTTACCTCTACAAACTCCGCTGTCTCGATAGAATATTATAAACATCTATATATAGAAATGGTGAATGTAATTTTTCTCCCCCCTTAGCTCTCGAGAAATGTTTATGCTCCAATGATGGTTGACCCCTCTATGGATAGCCCTCGATCTAGAGGCCAGCCAAAAATCGAAAATTTGACCTAGCCCTAAGGGGTCAAAAGTTATAGGCCAAAACCTTTGGCGTGGTGCGGCGCGAAGCACCGCGCAAGACACCGTACTAGTATTTTATAAGCATTGAAGTTTTTTTTTTTTTTAATTCCACGAGACCTCGGCCGCTCCCATGTTCATTGCTGCGGGCGTCTCTGGTGACACTGAAGGCATTTCCAGTGGCGCCCGGTAAACAATGAAGTATGCTAACTTTTTCTTATAAATTTTACAATATGAATCACAAAAACTATAATCCAAAGAATCAAAGAATCAATTTCAAAGAATCAATTTAATTTATTTAGTTTAGGCACATAAAGAGCACATATGAATGTCAAAATTTTACAATTTTATGTCAAGCAATATTATAAAAATACTAAGTTAATTAAGTACAGTCGGCCCCAAAAGTCGCTGAATACATTCAAACTTCCAAAACAACTGAACACTAAAAATGTCATAAGTCAGTGACACAACAAGAGAACAAAATAAACTCAACATACAAAAGTCCATAAAACGGTGAGCACTAGTATTCCAAAAGTAGCTGAACACTAGTATTCCAAAATTAGCTGAACATCATTAACATCATAAGTAGATTGACAAATCATATTTCCAATGTTGTTGCCTGTTAATCTATTTTTGGTGTTCTTCTTTCCCGGGTCTGGTGGATAATGTATAATTCTCTTTAGAATTTTACCCAGATAATTATCCCAGAGTCTGGAACTTGTGCCCGGTAATTGGCAATAGGCTCCCCCCCCTATTACATGGGACCTAACATAGCAGGCGAGATGTGGGTGTGTTTGCACACCTCTGCCTACCCCTTTGGGGAAAAAGGCGTGATGCTATGTTTTTTTTATGAATATTAATGTAATTGTAGTTTTAATTCAATTTGAAACCTAATTCTGGAACTAGTCCCTGAAAATTGTTTTATTTTATTGTTTCGTATTATTAGTAAAATTATGATTATTAATTAAATTCTTTCCTTCTATTAGCTTTAAAACTTTTCTCAAATTATCCTACATGTCAAACGACCAAAATTCGTGTAACATCAAGAACACCAAAAATAGATTAACAGGCAACAACATTGAAAATATGATTTGTCAATCTACTTATGATGTTAATGATGTTAAGCTACTTTTGGAATACTAGTGTTCAGCTACTTTTGGAATACTAGTGCTCACCGTTTTAAGCGACTTTTGGGCCCGACCACCACGCAGTGTCCACCGAGGTGGCCAAGGACCCCGCGGCCGCCACTGGGAATTCTCTCAGTCTCTACCAGAGGCGCTCCGCAATAGACGTAGGTGGGACGGCGTACTCGGGACACGGATTTAAAAAAAAAAGGGTTTGGGTTATATCCCGCGTCGGCAATCGGCATCGTGCAATATATCGTGGCGATATCGTGACTAAATAAGGAGTCACGGTGATTTCACCGTGATTAATCACAGCATATGAGCATATGATTCGTCACTGTTCGCATCTGTTATCTCGCTCAATTTAGTGTAGTCTACTAATATTTTACATAATTTAAACTGCAACATAGAAACCTGTGGGGGGGATGATTGATGTTGTATTACCAGGATATAGCCCCCAGACCTACTCATAGAACCTAGATATGTAGAGGAACATAGAAACATGTCCAACTATCACCGGTAATATCATAGTTTTTGGGAAGTGGGATGGGAATTGGGATGTTTTTTATAGGAAGAGATGGAGTTTTGTTACTTGCGGGGGCTTCAAGGGGTCAAAATTTACTAATCAGATACTGGAATCATGGGTATTTTTGTGGGATGGGAATTCCCGGGATTTTTTTATGCAGGCTAATAGAATAAGTCTCGTTCGGGGTGCAGGGGGAACAAAAATTTAGGTGGGATGCTCGGTTCCCGGGATATAGGCGCTGGGAAGTTGGTAATGTCGGGAGTAACATTAAGGCCCCATAGTAATCTAAGTAAGAATTCGATCTTCCCACAATTTTTTTCTTCCCAATTCTCATCCCACTTTCCACAAAACTTGAATGCCCTATATCCTGGTAACGGAGCTTCCCAGCTCAATTCTGAGCAAATTTTTGTTCCCCTGTGCCTCTGCTGAGACATATTCAATTCGCCTGCATAAAAATATCCCGGGAATTCCCATCCCACAAAAATACCCAAGATTCCCAGTACCCGATATCTCGGAAACTAAGCATCCCAGGTCAATTTTAACTTCATTTCCGGACCCCCCTTGAAACCTCCGCCAGTAGTAAAACTCCATCTCTTCCCATAAAAAAATCTCAATTCCCACCCCCCTTCCCAAAAACTATAATATTGCCGGTGACAGTTGGACGTTTTACTATATTACTATACTATATTATACTATATGGTGACGATATCGTCGCGATATCGCCACCATAAAATTCGATAAAATCCACGATATCGTGCAATGTGAAAACGCCCAATCTGGTTGCGTGCTGTGGGGCAAGGTTCCCGGAGCACGCAACCCTTCTAATTTTATGTATAAATATTAACGTAAATTCTTTCTATTAGCTTTAAAACTTTTCTAAATTATCCTACATGTCAAACGACCAGAATTCGTGTAACATCAAGAACACCAAAAATAGATTAACAGGCAACAACATTGAAAATATGATTTGTCAATCTACTTATGATGTTAATGATGTTCAGCTATTTTGGAATACTAGTGTTCAGTTACTTTTGGAATACTAGTGTTCAGCTACTTTTGGAATACTAGTGCTCTAAAGTCAATTTTTTTTTTGTGTCCTGGTCTAGACTCGAACCAACGACTGTTCCCTTTATAGGAGGAACGTTCTACCAACTGACCAAGAGGCCACTAGCACAAGACATCTAATGTTGTGATCACATTGTGTTAATATCGAGATTTACGGCATCGCTAGAGTGCCATCTACCGGTAGTTGGGGGAACTAACTACTATAGTCTTGGGCTGGACTCGACTGGTGTCTTGCTCAGTTGGTGAAACGCTCCTTCTATAAAGGGATCAGTCGTTGGTTCGAGTCCAGCCTTTTCATATTGTAAAATTATAAAAGAATATGATTAGTTTGATTAACCCACTTTTTAAATTGAACTGCGTCAAACTAATTCAACAACTTTATAAAACTACGGAAATTTTACATGAAACTTGTTCATATCGGGTTTTCACGAGTTTGCAGGTATAGTGCAAACTTATGTAGAGTCAGCGCGTCGGAATGTAGAGCTTTTGAGTGTTAAATTAATTTTTTGCCGAGTTTTTATTAAAATAGTTCAATTTTTTCATCGCACCACTTTAAACTTTTGTGATACAGTGTAATAGCGATTTTGTAGAGATTTAAGAAGAGTGTGAAGTTTGACCGAGTTTGCTAGTCCGAGATTCTCAGGAGTTTAATTGGCTGTGCCATAGCGGCTGACACGTAAGATTTTGTTGCCTTTCATCAACATTTCATCGCAAGGCAACGGGATTTTTTTTTTTTCAAAATTTCAATTTTGCTGCTACTTTTTATGTGTGCCCGGTGACGGTAATAGGCTTGCCCCCTATTACGTGGGACTAAAAATAATGGCAAATTGTGGGTGTGTAATGCACCTCTGCCTACCCCTTCGGGGATAAGGTGTGATATGTGTGTGTGTGTGTATTTTATAATACTATCCACTAGATTGTAGTAAGTCGCGATCTTTTCATCCGAAAAATATGTATTATAAATATGTATTATATTATAGAATGTTGAAATTATTGAAAGAACGTGCTTGTTTTATAATTAAAAGCTACTACTTACCAAGTGCTCTCATTTAAAGGTCCCATTTCGGTAATTTGAAGATGGTTGTCAATTTTTAACATGTATTTTTTCGGTTGTAGAAGTTAGCCGATCATGAGAAATGTAGAGTAATTGAAAATGTTCGATGAACCAGGTGAAATTTTAACACAAACAAATTCACGTGTTTATCCCCGACGGGATAGACAGAGGTGTTCACCACGCTCATATTTCGTCTCGCAAGTCCTAAAAAATGTCTTTAATGTTCTCGAGGTCTTCTGTTCGACTTAGGGCGACCACTAGTTTAAATATTTTAAATTTATAGTCTTGTCCATCTGTCAGTTGAGGGCATAAGCGTGGCTATGAATGTAATTTATGCTTTCGATTGTCGGCACTTGGTGGAACTTATAGTAATACAATGTTTGAAAAAACCTCATCAATAAAATCATTTTACTCATACTCAATCACTCACACAATTAAACTTTTATAACACATTTTTTACAAATATTATTTACTTTTGGAACACATTTCTAAATGATCTCTGATGAGATCTCTGATGATTAGAAAATAAATTGTTATTGACGGAAGATAAATTCTATTTGAATAGATATTTTAAGAGACATATAGCATCTTCGCTATCATATTTTATTAGTTATTCAGCCAAAAACTTGGCTAAACAATCTGCTTTTATTGAGCAGAAAAGTGACAATGTTTGTCTTGTGACCTTGGAATCTGTTCCAAAAAAGGGTGACAATAATTAAAACTTAGTTGTAGGACAATAGAGGAAATCCCTAGCATATTAAATTTAAGGACAAAGGAAAAGTCTATGTTCATGAATTTTATTCATCAAAATATTGAAGGCTTTTCTGGCAAAGAGTTAGAACTAGAATTATTTTTAAATGAAAAACGTATCCATGTACTTTGTTTAACTGAACACTGGTTAAAAAAACATGAACTCTTAGTTAATATTGATAAATATAAAATCATTAGTGCGTTTACTAGAGATTCCACTATAAGAGGTGGGTCTCTCATTTTAATTAATGACAAATTAAAATCAAAAGACCGAAAAGACGTAATATCACTCACAAGTGAGCGAAATATTGAACTATCATGTGCAGAGCTAGAACAATATATTATTATTAGCGTCTATAGACCTCCTTCTGGAGATTACTACCTGTTTGAGTCCATAATGGAGGAAGCCTTAAATAAATAAATATAAATATAAATATATTAGGACAATGCACACAACGCCATCTAGTCTCAAACTAAGCAGAGCTTGTGATATGAGTACTAGATAAACTGATATAAATACTTATATACATTTTTTTTTGTAAATACATACATATTATACATAGGAAACATCCAGACTTCGGTACAAACGCATATGACATGTCATCACACAAAGTTTGTCCCGACCGGGAATCGAACCCGAGACTCCGGCGTCGAAAGCCTTAAAAAAGGTATGTAAATGTAAGAAGACTATAGTTGTATGTGGCGATTTTAATATTAATATTTTAGAAAACTCTCAGAACTCGCTAAGATTCCTCAACCTTTTTAAATCTTTTAACTTACAAAATCTTTTTTGTGAACCAACTCGCACCACAGCCACATCAGCTACCTGCTTAGATAATATTTTTTCTAACAGCGATGTAGATGAGAAATCTATAATACATTTTATAAATTCAGATCATGCAGGTCAGTTAGCTAGATTTAAGTACCAACATGTTCCATTATCAAAAAATATTGTTTGTAGACCAATCACAACTTATAGATTAGAAAAATTTAAAGAAAACATTAAGAATAAAGTACCTCTTTTGGAGTTGAATAATGATAAAAACCCGAATGATCATTACGGAGATTTGTTCGGAGTAATCAAATACGAATGTGATAACATTTTCACTAAAAAAACAATAAATGTAATCAATTCAAAATTAAATTTAGTGATTGGGCAACGCCAGGAATCTATAAAAGTAGAAGGAAATTATATGAATTATACGAGACAAAGGCATCTACTAATGAGCCACAAGTAATGGAACAGATTAAAAAGTACTCCAAACTATTCAAAAAAGTATGTTCAACAGCTAAATCTAATTATATACGGGCTAAAATTGAAAAATCTGATAATAAAACGAAGGCAATATGGAATGTTATTAACAAAGAAACTTGTAAAGCAAGGTCACGTGATCGATCCTTTGAGTTAAAAATAGATGATAAACATATTAAAACTGATTCTGAAGTGGCCAATGCATTTGAATCTTTTTTCACAAATGTTCCAATCACCACTACAAATAAGTTAAATTCGTCAAAAAACGTAGCCAATTCTCTTCTTAAATCTAGTGTTGATAAATGTAGAATTAACTTTGATTTTCAGTATATTGACTCTGTCACTTTACTTAAAACTTTTAAACAACTAAATATAAAAAATACCGAGGATCTTTGGGGCATTTCAACTAATATAATAAAATCAATAGTGCCCGCTATAGCGCCTCACCTTGCATTCATATTCAATAAATGTATAGATGAAAATCAGTTTCCTAATCTTATGAAGTACAGTAAAATCATTCCTTTATTTAAAGCAGGAGACAAAAGTGATCCTTCAAATTTTCGACCTATTTCCATACTCCCAACCCTCAGTAAAATTTTTGAAAAAATAATATTTAATCAATTGCTTTCACATTTTACAGACAATAAGTTACTTCATAACAAACAGTTTCGTTTCACTAAAGGCAGGAACACAACGGATGCAGGAGTTGCACTTGTGAAACATATATTTGATGCTTGGGAGGAAAAGCAGGATGCCATTGGGATATTTTGTGATCTATCAAAAGCTTTTGATTGTGTTGATCATGAGACTTTGCTACTAAAATTAGGTTATTATGGTGTTTCGAACAGCTCACTTGGCTTACTCGAGTCTTACCTCACTAGTAGAGTACAAAAAGTAAACATTAATGGCACCGACTCTTCTGGCGCCTCATTAGTCATGGGAGTACCCCAGGGCTCGATATTAGGACCCCTTTTATTCTTAGTATACGTAAACGATCTTCCTTATTTCACTAAAAATCTTTGTGAGATAGTATTATTTGCTGATGATACATCATTAATTTTTAAAAGTGACAGACAAAAAGTAGCACTTGACGATGTAAATAATACCCTTTCGAAAATATTGCATTGGTTCACAAGTAACAACTTGCTGCTCAATGCGAAGAAAACAAAATGTGTAAAATTTACTATGCCCAATGTTAGACAGGTGGATACTCATATTACTATGAATAATTTAAAATAAAAAAAAAAAATAAAAAAAAATCATTTATTTCAGGTTTCCAACCCATAAATTGAACATACAATAATTAATTAAACATTATCATTAAATCAATATACATACACATAGTCAAAGTGGTCATTATATAATGTCAAATTTTGAATGTGGTACTTTTAGGTATTACATTTTAACAGTCAGTAATTAGTCTATAAGTAGGTACATAGTCAAATAAAACAGGCAATATAAAATTTAAATTTTCTCGCATTACATACATAGTCCAAATTGTTCAAATTAAGAGTATAAATTAATCGATTCCGAATTCAAAATAGTCAAGTAAATATTTATATTTCTAAATTAATTCAATATAACCTCTTCGGCATCGGAACAGAAATATGCCTCTCGCAACAATGTCGGAGGTACGGACAGTCTAGCCTCCTTGATATCATTTGTAGGACGCTGTTCGAGCTGTCCTGCACCCTGCGGACCAACGAGGCTGCCCGCGAGCGCACAGTCGCATGAAAACATGCGGTATGTGCGTCCGCGAACATTCCCGAGGCACTACAGAATAATAATGAATTAGTTCAAATAGTCAATACCACAGTTTTTCTTGGGATAACTCTAGATAGTAAACTACAATGGGGTCCTCATATCACAGCCTTGGCAGGAAGACTTAGTTCAGCTGCCTATGCGATTAGAAAGATAAGGTCACTGACTGACGAAAAAACGGCACGATTAGTTTATTTTAGCTACTTTCATAGCGTTATGTCATATGGTCTGCTGCTGTGGGGCTCAGCTGCCGATATTGAGACAATATTCATATTACAGAAACGAGCTATACGAGCAATCTATAGACTCGGACCCCGTGACTCGCTGAAAGAACTATTTAAAGAAATTAATATTTTAACAGTTGCTTCTCAATATGTTTACGACAACATCTTATATGTACGGAAGAACATAGATCTCTTCAAAAAAAATTCCGATAACCATAGTTTTAATACAAGAAATAAAAATAAACTGGCAATGACAAAAATTAGACTTCATAAAGTTAGTAATTCGTTTGTAGGCAAATGTATAAAAATTTATAATAATATTCCTCAGGATTTGGTTGACATGCCTCTTAGTAAGTTTAAAATAGTAGTTAAAAAATGTTTGATGATGAAAGGCTACTATAATGTAGACGAATATCTTAATGATAAAAATGCATGGTCACCCTAATCTTCTGTTGTTGGCCACTCGTATAATATAATATAAACTAATTGTAACAATGTAAACAAAACAATATTAAAAAAGAAAATGGATAATCTACCTGAGTTTCTTGCTGGTATCTTCTCAGGAGAACCAACTTACCGAACCAGCGAAATAATCATTTTCTAATGGTTATTTATGTACTTACTTAATTTAGTATTTTTATAATATTACTTGACAAAATTGTAAAATTTTGACATTCATATGTGCTCGTTATGTGCCTAAACTGAATAAATGAAATTGATTCTTTGATTGATTGATTGATTCTTTGATGCCATAAGGCGAAACCGGTCAGGGTTTACGGAAAATAAAAATATTTGTGGGATAGTGTACAAGTGAGTTTTTTCCAAAATGTGATGATGATGATAATGGGTAAGTCCGTCGTAAATAGTCAGAAAGACCCACTTGCCTTTCACTAACTGATTCATAGTTCCCTCTACCCCATTAGTACAAGACATAGACCTCCAACCTATAGACTGGCAGTATCAAATAAACATTGTGTCGTACTCGAGAGCGCGCGAGGTCACGTCATCGCACTCAAAAAAGTGGAAAATTACGAAATATATAGTTATATAATAGATATGGATAAGACCAAAAGTGTGGTTATTTTCTGGCCTAAAGAATAAGTATCGCCATCCAACGTCGCAACACAGCCAGCATTCTGGGAACCTTTCCATGGAATGCCTAACCTATCTATGGAATGGGGTCTCGGGAGTCATTAAGAGATAAGTTTAAGCATATTAACATCCTTACAGTGTATTTATGAAATTTTATTGTATACCCACAAGAACAAAAGTAAATTTGTGAAAAATAGTGATAATCATAATCTAAACTTAAGAAATAAGGATAAACTGGCTGTTCCTAAATTTAGGCTTCATAAAGTGAGTAATTCTTTTGCGGGGAACTTTATTCGAATGTACAATACATTGCCAACCGAAATAGCAAATGTATCTGTCAATAAATTTAAAAAACTAATAAAAAGTAAATTGTGCCACAAAGCTTATTATAGTATTAATGATTTCTTAGATGACAAGGCGGCCTGGTTGTAACAACGTAACGAATTGCTCCTTTCTAAATAACTCTGTAAAAAAGCCGAGCTGAGTTTCTTGAGGGCTCTTCTCAGTCTCGTTGCATTTTGGAACCCTCGGTAGAGTCACACCAACTTCTGACGAATCTAAATAATTTTCTGAAAATTTCAAAGATAATAAACGTTATTTTATTTTATTTTATTTTATTTTACCTTCCTAGTCGGCAATGACGCGGAGGATTTTTTAAACGATATTTTGCAATGTAAATATTTTTTGTAAGTATATAATTCTGTATATTGTACATAATTCTTATTGTAAATAAATATTAATGAATTATTCATAGAGATTAAATCATGTAATAAATGTAGAAGAAATGTTATAGCAATTAAACAATAAAATTAAATAAGTTTATATGAAAATACGCTCAATTGACTTATTATGTGTTGTGGCCAATTGGCAACAAACAACGATGTGAGCAATTTTTCAGTACCACTCTTCGTGTCTATGTATTGAAAGTCTTTGGGACCACAAGCCAATGTATCATGAACAATGGTAGTACCTTGTATGAATAATGTCCCTTACTACATGCCGTTGTACCGCAAGCGAAGAGGTGCTATTTATCACGAAATACGAATGATCTAGGTAGATCCCTTTGTATGAGTATTTTAGGTTTATCGGTTAAACTGACCTACATTATATATTGTTTTACTGATTGTGAAAAAGGTAGGTAATGTTTTTGAGTGAATTTCCTACTGCAGGGTGTAAACTGTGATCATATTTTTTTGTCACATTTTGGGTAAAAAGGGTACTTCATAAGGTATATCGTAATATCTTATCTTATATATCTTTACGCCTATATCTCCGGCGACAGGCAGATATGTATTTCACTACCTACCTCGGGGATATACCCGTGATTATAATATGTATGTATGTGATCTATTAGTGTATGGATTGGCAGAATCTATATCGCAGTATGTACCTACTAATAACTGTCTTGGGTCTTAGGTTTGATTCCGGGTCGAATCAAGTATTTTTGTGATCTACAGTACATTTTTTTGGGTGTTGGAACATTTTTTTTAAATTTCTAATACTCTAGAGTATTTGGTACCAAATACTCTAGAGTACTTGGTACCAAATACTCTAGAGTACTTGGTATTTAGAAATTAAAAAATAAATTTAGTCTGTCGTCTAGATTCCATAGCACAAGCTTAATTTGAGAAAAATGATGTTGTGTGAGAATTTTCAATAATATTTTTTTGGACACGACGTCATCTAGCCCAAATTAAGCTAATATAAGCTTGTGTTATAGGATCTAGACGACTGATAAACATACTTATTACATTTTGCAATACATAAGTACCTACATAATATACATAGAAAACGCCCAAACTCCGAAACAAACATTTGTGGATCATGCAAATATTTTGATTCGAGCCGTAATCGAAGCTGGGATCTCAGGGACGGTAACGAGGCCATAAATTTTATTTATCAATTTACTTTCATTGACTGTATAAGATCATACATTTGTGGGAAGGTTTCACGTATATCTGTGGTGGTGGTGACCTCCGCATTCAGGCACGTCGACACTCAATAACTTTTTAATTTTGCTACCGGGAGAGGTTTGCACGATAAGTATTAAAAAATACTTGCGTAATTTGATTAGGCATGCGATAACTGTATGTGTGAAACCTGTGTTCATAAAGGCTGATTTACACAGGGTCAGTTACTGACTCCGAATTCGAGACAAGTCAGCGCTGACCCGAGAAAAACCCAATGTAAACTGATTTGAAGCCAGTACAGCGGTTGGAAGTCATTTGAAGTCAGTATCGGCATACTGCATAGTACTGGCGATACTGACTTGTGCACTGACTCTGTGAAAACCTGCCTACGCTGAATAAATATACTAAGGTGTTATTTCCACTGTAGCGTTCGACAATCTTCGACAATAATCGAGGAAACTCGGAACTACAAACGACACAAGATAGAGCAATACTGCATATTAATAACATCGTACTAATACAAATGGTACCAAATGATTGTCGAAATGGTACCAAATTGAAATGGAGTGTATAGTAGCTTCCAATAAAAAAAAACAAAATTGATTTACCCAGTCCTAAGATGGTAACAAACATAAATATGGTCGAACAGAAGACCTTGGGAACATTAAAAACATTTTTCGAAATTTTCCCCTTTCCTCCCCCCCCAATTAAAAAAAAACTTCGGTTAAAAATATTGTTTCTAGTAAAGGAATACTTGTGCAAAGTTTTGTGGAGATCGGACTATAAATGAGACCGCTAGCCGGGAAAAACATTAAAACGTTATTTGACCTTATTTACCCCATTTTTCCCCCAATCCAAAAAGCTCACGACGAAAAAATTTTACTTAATCAAGGAACACTTGTGCCAAGTTTCGTGAAGGACGAATAAAAACTGTAGCTGCTAGCTCGGAACACACATACAGACAGACAGACAGACATACGAAAGCAAAACGGTCCAATCTCTAATTGTAGACGCTTTTTTTTTTATTAAATTCCGCGTCCCAAGGCCGCGGCCGCTCTAACGTCCGTAGCCGGGCGTCTCTGAGTAATTGTAGACGCTTCACTCGCTCGGTCAAAAATAAAGCATACAAGTATAGGCGAATTGAGACCTTTCTCCTTTTTTGGAAGTCAGTTGAAAATGAAATGCAAATACATTAAATCGAAACGTAACAGATTACAAAAGTTTATATGATATTCAAGTAAAGAGCAAAACAGATGTTATAAACTCGAAGTTGTAGGCAGAAACACGCAGCAACAGAAAGTTATAAGATTGAAAGGTAAAGCAAGCATAAAATTGTTCTTAAACTCTGACAAAAGTTACGTAAGACAATACCTAAGTACAAGTAATTAAAGAGATTGTTAAACTTCACCAAGTTCTAACGAGTTACGGTTCAAGAAATTACGTGATTTAAATAACGTGAAGAGATGAGTTAACTCGTCAAAATTCAACAAAAAAATATTATTATAAAAATCAACTTCCAAAAAAGGAGGTTTTTTTATGTTTGTTACCTAATATCGTTAGAGCGATATGAGCGAAGCGAGCGAAGCTCAATCTTAGGCGACTCATGTATTTCGTTTGTTCGCATACTCCTCCTAAACGCCTGAACCGATCTCCTTCAAATTTACCACAGTGATAACGTGTGGCGTGAGGGTGGTTTAGAACAAAAAAATTGAAAATCGGACTTACGATCGAGGAATAATCACCGAAAAAAACAAAGGTCCATTTTTGAAGTGTATTTTTTAGGTACAACGCGTTGTAACTATAATAGTTACTCTATTCCAAATAGACTAAGACAAATATATTTTTGTATTTCAAAGCAATGAGTTTGAGATGTTTTTGTGATCTGTTTATAATTTCGATCTTTATATTTTAAGATTTGTCTCAGCCTTTGTTGTTTTTTTTAAAAACTGTTTATTAACCTAACATTTACTTTATTCAGATTCAGCAAAAATCTTTGAAAATGTTAATTTTAACACACACACACACACATATCACGCCCATATCCCCGAATGGGTAGGCAGAAGTGCATTACACACCCATAATTTGCCAGTATTTTTAGTCCCACGTAGTAAGGGACAAGCCGTCACCGGGCACATTTATAATGTATATTTTTTGTATTTCAAAGCAATGAGTTTGCTTAAACTATTCTTAAAATATTAAGAAAGAAATTATAAATAGATCACAAAAACTGATGTCATCGGCAAGACTTTCACTCACCCACGGCCTTTCCCTAACAGGGGGAGTGCTCTGACCAACTGAGCTACGATGACCACTACCGACGACATCGAATTTTTGCTTCATATCATATTCATAATTTCCACATCGCGCTATTAAGGTTAGCGTTGGATCCACCTACCGCAATTCTACCGAACTGACATTTATAATGTGTTGTGAATTTAATAAAAAGTAGCAGCTGTATTGTAATTTTGAAATAATTTGATTGGAAATTAATTTTAAATGTTATATTATGTTATGTTCTATATTATATCGTAACTGTTTGTTGTGCCTAATTAAATAAACTCCAAAAGCCAGGACAGATGTTACACACCACTAAATAGAATCTTTGCAGTTTGAGTGTTTCTAATAAAATAAAAAATTGTTCAGACGCCAATTCCATACAAAAATAGAGTAAAACCAACCTATTATGAGTAACCATGAAACGTGGACCACTCTAGCTTAACTGTGATTCATCGAATATCGATAAATTCTCCGGAATGACTCGCTGAACGCTTTGATATCCACTAGAGTCGCTAGCTGTCGATATAAATTCATATGAGTTTGAAATATTATGAGAGCAAATACCCAAACACTTCTGTATTTTTTTAATTATTCTTTTTTTGCCATATATAAGATAAGATAAGATAACTTTATTTATAGATAACAAGTTAAGTAAAATCATTTAAGATGAGATGGACATACGTATGTGTCCATTTGGACATTTTATTGGCGTTGTTTGATCACGATTCATATTAAAGAAAGATAAAAATAATGTTGATTCATTTTAGGGTACCGTAACCAAAGGGTAAAACGGAAACCCTATTACTGAGACTTCGCTGTCCGTCCGTCTGTCTTGCGCTGTATCTCATGAACCGTGATGGTTAGAAAGTTGAAATTTTCACAGATGATGTATTTCTGTTGCCTCTACAACAACAAATACTAAAAAACAGAATATAATAAATATTTAAGGGGGCTCCCATACAACAAACGTGATTTTTTTCTTTTTGGTACGAAACCCTTTTTGCTAGTCCGACTCGCACTTGGCCGATATTTTTATCCATAATCCAAATATCCAGTCATATCCGGTTTGCGCGGACGAATATTTGTACATCCGGGCAAACTATTATAACGAGCTTTATCAAAAGATTTAATACTTTTCACTTTATAGCGAATGATTTTTAAAGGTTTGTACAATATCATACACTAGCTGATCACCACGGATCCGCCCGCATACCGGGATTAAAAGTAGCCTATGTCACTAAGGGATTACCTAGCTACATAATGCAATATGTTAGGACAATTCACACAACGCCATCTAGTCTCAAACTAAGCAGAGCTTGTGATATGAGTACTAGATAAACTGATATAAATACTTAAATACATTTTTTTTGTAAATAAACACATATTATACAAAGGAAACAACCAGACTTCGGTACAAACGTACGTGTCATCACACAAAGTGTGTCCCGACCGGGAATCGAACCCGAGACTCCGGCGTCGAAAGCGGATGCACTACCGACCACGCCACCGAAGCAGTCATCAGCAGTTATGCAGCCGATTCATTTCAAACATTCAAATCTTTCCTCTTTATATTATATTAGTATTGAACTAGGTATGCATTCTGCTGTTGCAATAATTGAACTGAGTTTGTCGATCCGGGTCGAACTCCTAAACGACTGGACCGATCTTTATGAATTCAGATATATGCACTCTCGGTGATGGTCACTACGACCGTGCCAAATTTCAAAAAGATCGGTCCAGTCGTTTAGGAGGAGTTCGAACACGAACGAAATACAGGAGTCGCCTAAGAAAAAGCTTCGTAAACTCAGCTCAATAATAGTAGGTACATTAAATTCACGCCTATTACCCGTTGGGGTAGGCAGAGGCTATAAATTTTCATCTTTGCATAATGTTTGCTTCTTTTTCCCAATTAGATTCCCTAGTGGGTAAGCAGAGGTGTGTGTGAGACCGATGCTACATACCTACAATCACACTCAAAGTCTGCTGAGCATATATAGCATTTTATTAAGAATTTAATTAAAAAATCTTTGAGCTACAATCATGAGAATAACCTCAAAAATTGCAGTTATGGCAATCTCTTTTTCACCACGATTAAAAACATAACCCTTCCTTCACAGTCGGGTTAAAAAGGACACGGTATCTGTTCAATTCTGGCTTCTTTTTCCGGATAGGTCTGCGGAAACTGCGTCTATAAAAAATGTTTATCAGTTTTTATTGGCAGTAATCACTGCCAATAAAAACTGATAAACCCTTATTATATCGGTAGAAATTTTGCACGGATTTTTGAGTGTGACTTTATTTGGGATTAAAAGTACTCTAACTTTGTGTTCGCCCATTTGGTATTTATTAGAACCAGTCGGTTTCGGTATAATATATTAAGTAGTATTTTTAGGGTAACTTAGCATTTTAGGGGTAAAATATTTTTTTAAATCGGTTGCATATTTTAACGACCTCAAACAAGGAGGAGGTTCTCAATTCAACTATGTTTTGACGATTTTTAATTAAAAGCTACACTACTTTCCGTGTCATCCCATTTGAATTTGGTCCCATTCCGACAATCATTTGGCCCCATTTTGGTAATTTGAACTCGGTTTGTGAGTGAATGTTTGATGTAATTTTTTATTTTATTCGTTACAAAAATCTTCGAAATGAGAAGTATGGTGTGACTCTGATGGACGAACTGAGAAACAATGTGATAAGAGAACGTTGTCGTATGTCAGAAGATGTAGTAATCACGGTGGAAAAAGGGATGCTTAGATGGTTCGGACATGTAGAGAGGATGGATGACAGGAGACTGACAAAACAGATATACGAAGCGAGTGTGAATGGACAAGCTAGTAAGGGTCGACCAAGGCGAACATACTGCGACCAAATCGCAGATGTCTTAAATAAAGGCCAGGTAAGTACCGTAACCGGCGAGCATGCATGAAGACATTAATGAAAGTTGAGGAAGCGAAAGAAGTATGCCAGGATCGTAGCAGGTGGAATTCCGTGGTCTCTGCCTACCCCACTACCATACCTAGAGAGGCGTGATATTATGATTATGATATTATGATGACAAAAATACAAATCTAGCCATTAGACTAGTGTTACAATAAATTTGTCTTAAATTTTTATCTAAATGACATGAGTCTTTAGAGTAATATTACATTTTATCCTCACACGTAAATATTCGTTGAGAAAATGTGATTTCTCTAGAATATCTCATGCAATTTAGATAAAGTTTGTCTCCGAACTTGGAACGTGACGTTCGCCGATCAGTCTGAATAGGTTCTTTGAGAAGCTCTGAGAGTGATCGTCAATATTGTTTTGACTTTCATGTCAAATGGGTTCACATTCATGTTTTATGGGTTCAGAATATCCATCTAGCCGATAGGACTGTAGACGGCAATAAAGAAATCGTATTATACGTGCGTAAATCATAGCCCTTACCGGCACAGTCGGTTAAAATCAATATTATATGACTTACTAGCGGAAAACCTGTCTCGAGAACCACTCATTGGTGAAAACTGCATTAAAATCCATTGCGCAGTTTTAAAGATGTAAGCGTACATATGAAGAAGGAGGCGACTTTGTTTTATAATTAGTGATAACTCGTATATAGTGCCCGGTAAAGGCAATAGTTTTGCCTCCCTTATTATAGGGGATCAAAATAAACCTTTCTGGTCATAGGAAACCCCTCATTACTCCGTCCTTCTGACCTGCTTCTGTAGAATAGAAAAGAATAGCATAGAATAAAATAAAACTTTATTGTACACCAATACAACATACATTATAAAATACCACTAAAAAGTGATTTCTTACAGGCAACCTTTGGATGGACAAGTAGAAATAATAGAATTAAAAAGCATAAGGGTAGCCATTGCTGGAGAAAGAAAAAAAATATAGAGTCTTGGGTAAAAGGTACTAGTTAATCAGAATAAATAAAGTAACATAAATACATATAAAACAATGGAGAATATGATGTTTAATTTATATATAATTGCAATGATTTTGCTAAATAGAAGACATTATAATGTCGACGTATGTTTCACCTACTCACGAGGCATTATCAAGACTGTCTAAAAGACAACAGCCGTTCTCTTTGAGACAGTTATAATGTCTTCTATTTAGCGAAATCATTGCAATTATATATAAATTAAACATCATATTCTCCATTGTTTTATCATGGATTTTCGCCAGGTAACGCCTGACTCCATTCAGTATTTAAATACATATCCTACTAATATTATAAACGCGAAAGTTTGTGAGTATGTATGGATGGATGGATGTTTGTTACTCTTTCACGTAAAAACTACTGAATGGATTTTAATGAAACTTTACAATAATATAGCTTATACATCAGAATAACACATAGGCAACAATTTTAAAGATATTGTGTGAATTGTTCAAAATATGACGATAAGTGTCAAGTAAGTAGGAAGCGACGATGACAAACCGAGTGCGCGATACTACGGGAAAGGGAAAAAATCCAAATTACCACGCGGACGAAGTCGCGGGGGACCACTAGTACTTACATAAAATACATAGATATAAGTACATACATACAAATAAATACATGATAGATGATACGCCGTAAGGCCGGTAAAGGTACCAACCCACCGTCTAGGGCGTAAACAAGAATTCTAGATCCTTAAAATTATTTCTACCTAAGATTACGTGAGTGTAAATAATCCCTTATTTAAGGAAGCCACTTAATCAGAAAACCGCTAACATGAGAAGACGAAATAATTCTGCCCCATTTAGAAACCACACGACAAGATACGGATGAATTACATACTTACTTCAAATTAATTTGTGAATTAGCTGACTTATCCTTCAAACATGTTGCACGATTTGTCGGCCAACTTGTTCAATATAAATCTGGTAATGTTTGCTAGAAATATTCAAATTGCCTCATAAACTTTTGAAGTTCAATGGGTATGGGAAACGTCAGCCATAATTGACTGACGAGGCAGCTTAGGTAGTATTACCTAAGCTGCCTCGTTCAGAGCGCTCTATATATACGTAGTATAGAGTTAGTTGCCCTGAGGTGCGTTATAAAAATATATCAAGCTATTGATGCAAACTCCTTTAAGTATTTAAAAAAAATTAAACTATATATAATAAATAAATAAATAAATATTTTTGGACATTCTCATACGACGTTGTCTAGCCCAAATTAAGCTAATATAAGCTTGTGCTATGTGATCTAGATGACTGATAAACATACTTATATATTTCTAAATACATACATACATAGAAAATATCCAAACTCCGAAACAAACATTTGTGGATCGCACCAATAATTTTCATACTCATACCACTGAGCTACCGAGGCAGCAACTAATTATTGTTTATAGTTATTGTTCTGAGATCTTGTTTCTGATGTGTTTCGACACTAGTGGAACGCAAACGTTTACTGGGCAACCTTTAACAGAGCTACTAGCAGTCGCCACGAAGAAAACGGGTGGCACTCGCCATCTAGTAGTAGATGGCTGATCTGAGGAACGCATGCATGATAATAATCATAAATCCTCTTTTATTTACTGACATTAACTTACATTTTTAAATTCTACGAGTAGGCATATGTATCTCGTAGGCTAAATTAAATGGAGGCCCACATACAATTAATACTCGTAAATATTTTACTAGTTACTTGTATTATAATCTAAAATAGGTACTGCAAATCTAACAACTTCGCAGAAGAACGGCAACTATCCGGAGTGTTGTTGTTCCGAAGTTATTTCACCAACACACATAATAATATATTACAGAAGTTTTCCACGCTTTCATTCATGTTTACTTACCAAGTATATAGCAACTGTCAAGTTGACAAGTCAATTGAGGCATGTCAAGGTCTATCGACTGACGGCAGAGAATCAGGCAGGTGCTAGAGGTACGTGGGTAGCCGGTAGCCGACCACCGAAGAAGAAATTTATCCATTTTTGACATTTTGAATGCAATAAATATAAATACCTCCCTTGACTACCTCGGTGGCACAATGGTACTATGTACGGACTGCCACGCTCGAGGTCTCGGGTTCGATTCCCGGGTCTGGTGGATAATGTATAATTCTCTTTAGAATTTTACCCAGATAATTATCCCAGAGTCTGGAACTTGTGCCCGGTAAATGGCAATAGGCTCGCCCCCTATTACATGGGACCTAACATAGCTGGCGAGATGTGGGTGTTTGCACACCTCTGCCTACCCCTTCGGGGAAAAAGGCGTGATGCTATATATGTAAATATAAATAATTAAATAATAATAAATCCCAACTGCACTTAATCAGATATTTAACTAAAAGCAGGCGGGACTCGGTTTGCATCTATGTTTGAACTGATAATCGAGTATGTAAGTACATACTATTCCCTATTCTGTGATTCAAGTCCCACCTGCTTATAGTTAAATATCTGAAGTGCAGTTAGGATTTTTTATTATTTTTATTTTTTTTATTTACAGGTTTTTAGTTTTACTAAGTACCCTATGACACGCAGGCGATAATTACCTTTCATTTGAGACATCATTCATCGAACTCCATCCAGTACTTTGGTGGAATGCTCAGCCTGGGCAAGTCAGCGCCGGGACCTCGTTGTAGGCCTAGGCGTAGATACGCTCTCGCTGGAGAGCATGCTACGAGCCATGGTCTCAAGCGGGAGCCAGTGGAACGCGGCCGTTTCCTTCAGCGAGTAGGTAATGCTCGTGAAGGAGGCGGCCGGTAGGGTGAGGCAGCGTACCCTCCCCGCTGAGTTCCGAAGTTTGCGGCGAGGGCGCCGCAGACGTGACTGCGCCCAGGACCATCCACCTCCATTATCGGGGCCTGAGGACGATGGATTAGCAACCCACCGTCCTTACAGAAGCAGGCTAGAAGGGCTACGTGATGTGGGGCTGCACCCCACACACGCCTTCACTCACTGACGCGGGATAAAACCCGACCCCAAAGATGCGGGGTAACACCCGACCACCACGCAGTGGCCACGCAGGTGGTCAAAGTCCGGCGGGCGCCACCGGGAATTCCCTTAGTCTCTACCGGAGGCGCTCGGCAATGGACGTAGGTGCGGCCGCGACCTCGGGACACGGATTCAAAAAAAAAACCAGCACTTTGACCTGTAGAAGGGAACAAAGTAACATACATACATTATATATGCGCGAAAAAATCTTCTAATCTTCGCTGACGCAGTCGCAGTAAAAAGTGATATTCTCGTGTGCATAAATTGTGGCCATTTTCATTCATCAGTAAGTATTGGAAAATCTAAAATATAGGTACAATTCTTTTTTTCAAAAATTGTATAAAATAGATCCTACTTCAACTGAAATCTTACAACATTTCGCTAAAGATAGGCTATCTCACCTTAATAGGATTATATTTCTTGTAAGTACGACACGAACACGGATGGATGTTCCGGGTTCGTGTTGAATCACAATGACGTCTTTTTATTTTTCTAAATTCTGTGTACGTTATAACGTTAGTTTTTTTTTATTTATTTATTTATTACCATAAACATAACAGCCATGTACATATAAATAGATAATGTTACTGAGTCCGTCTGAACATTTAGAATAGAATAGTTAATTTTCGTTCCAAATAATTAATATCCTACTAATTATATATGTTACGGCTAATAAAATAATGTTGCGGCTGCACCTAGTTTTAGCCGGTTATTAGCCGTAACATATACACAAAACCTTCCTCGAGAACCACTCTATACATTGGTGAAAACCGCATCAAAGCCGTTGCGTAGTTTTAAAGAGATAAGCATACATACAACGGAAGCGAAGTTGGTTTTATATTAAGTTACTAGAGGACGCCCGCGGTTTCGCTCGTTTGTCAAATTATATACACAAAAGCTTTTCTCAAGAATCAGTTTATGCATTGGTGAAAACCGCATCAAAATCCGTTGCGTAGTTTTAAAGATCTAAACATACATAGGGAACGGAAGCAACTTTGTTTTAGAATATGTGTATTGATGATTAGGTACCTGGCCAAAGCCGTGCAATCTAACTTTTGTCAGCCCTTGCTGCTACCGCTGCGTTACCCAGATGGAACACTGGCTCACAAAGCCCAAGAGAAAGCGGATATGCTCGCAGGCCTCTTTGCGGCTAATTCCCGGGTCGACGACCGGGGCCTGCAGCCCCCCGCCATCGCCAACTGTGGCCACACTATGCCTGATATTGTTATCAGGCAATGTGATGTACGGGCAGTACTGCGATCACTCGACACGCGGAAAGCCAGTGGCCCTGACGGCATTCGGTGACGGTGGTGCTACGAAAATGTGCAAACGAAAATGTGCAACTGAGTTGTCTCCAGTATTAACGCGTCTGTACCGCCTGTCATACTCTACAGGGCTCGTGCCGGAGGTCTGGAAGGAGGCGAACGTACAACCGATCCCCAAGAAAGGGGATCGATCCGATCCAGGCAACTATCGACCAATAGCTGTCACCTCAGTCATTTGCAAAGTGCTTGAGCTCCTTATAAATAAGCAGCTCATGCGATACCTAGAGGATCACTCGCTAATCAATAATCGACAATACGGCTTCAGGTCAAATCGATCAACGGGTGATCTTCTGGCATTCGTAGCGCATGTCTGGGGTAGGGCTATGGAAAGGCACGGAAAGTCCTTGGCTATTAGCCTGGACATCGCCAAAGCTTTCGATAGCGTCTGGCATGCTTCGCTCCTTATCAAGCTTCCGGCATAATAATATGGTCTACCTCCTCAACTGTGCAGCTGAATTGCCAGCTTTTTAAACGAGCGCCAAGTGCGGGTCCTCTGCGATGGCCAAACTTCTCACTTCTTACAAGTGAATGCCGGGGTACCGCAGGGGTTCGTACTATCACCAACTCTCTTTCTTCTGCATATCATTGATATGCTATCCCTCGGGAACATTCATTGCTATGCAGATGATAGCACACTGCACGGGAGTTACTCGGTTCGTCCGACGGCGGGGCGATCTGAGATTGAGGAGGATAGACGACGGCTCGTGGCTGATCTCGATCGTAACCTCGACAGTATCTCTTAATGGGGTACCGAGAACCTGGTCGAGTTCAATGCCCGCAAAACACAGGCGTGTGCATTTACTGCAAAGAAATCCCCTTTCTTTTTTTTTTCTTTTTTTTATTTATTTATTGGGGAAAACAAACAGATACACACTCAGCTTACTAACTAGTGTTATACACAACAACTTATATATATGTGTAGCTCACAACGTTATCCACATATTACTAATGTGGTGTTAATAGAACTACCGAGTAGACTTAGCCTAAGTAACTATAATAATAAATCTAAATTAATCATTAAACTTGGTTACACTACTATACAACATAAAATAAACATAAAAGTAAAAAGGAATGACATTACATTTCAGAATACGGATCATTATACCTAAGTACACAATAATTATAAAAGTCAAACTAAACAATATTCAACACCTTGATAGCCCCGATCAAAGCATTTCTAAATCTAGACGCAGACATATTAAACAAATCAAGATCTGAGGAATACGTGTTATAATTTTTGGTAATGCGACGCAAGGGAGCGCGAACACCTGCGTTAGTGCGACTGGGAGGAACAGCAAAAATAGGATAGGTTCGAACTCTGCGCCTCACTACCGTTCTGGGAACAACGTAACACAGTTGGTTTGTCAAATCCGAGCAATCATATCGATTGTGGCACAGATCAAAAAGCAACATAGTTTCCAAGTATATACGCCTAGACTTCAAATCCCCGAGCCCTGCAACTTGATCTAAACTACTACTACGGGGGTCCAATTGGTAAGTACAACGGTACTGGACTGTCTTAATGAATTTTCTCTGGACTTTCTCCAAAGCATCTATATATTTCTTATAAAGTGGACTCCATATTACAACAGCGTACTCCAATTGCGATCTAATAAGTGTTTTATACAAATGAACATAGGTGCTGGCCCTCGTAAATTCCTCAGTGGATCGCCTAACAAAGCCCATCATTCGATAGGCATTACCCACGACTCTATCAACATGCAGATCAAGATGAAGTTTACTGTCCAACAATACACCCAGATCTCTCACAGAAGTCACTCTACGTAAGGGAACTTGACACAGAGTATAATTGTTCGATATTACATTCTTGTTCTTACTAAACGTAATAGTCAAGCATTTGGGGAAACTCAATTGGATCTTATTCTTTAAGCAGTAGTCAGTAAACCCATCCAGATCACACTGCAACAAATTACAGTCCCCAGAACTACATATTCTCTTATATATTTTGAGATCATCTGCGTAGAGGAGATATTTTGTATTTTGGAAGCAGCTTCCAATGTCATTTATGAAAATCGTAAATAATAACGGGCCTAATATCGATCCCTGAGGAACACCAGAAGTAGCAGTCACAAAGTTCGAAAAGTAACCTTTAATAACGACTCTCTGCGATCTGTTGGTCACATAGGATGCAAACCATCGAAGCAAGTTTCCGCGAATACCATTAAAAGCCAGTTTCGAGAGCAAAAGCTCATGATCCACCTTATCGAATGCTTTTCGGATGTCAGTATACACGGCATCTACCTGTACCTGTTGATCCATACTACTGAAAACATAATTCGTAAAAGTTAGCAAATTAGTTACTGTGGACCGCCTCTGTACAAAGCCGTGCTGCTGAGCTAGTATTATGTTGAGTGTAGGGAGTGTAGGGTAAATTGCATCGTGCACAAGTCTCTCGAAAAGTTTCGACAAAGTAGACAGAATCGAAATTGGTCGATAATTTTGTACTTCCTTCCTAGAACCCGTTTTGTGTACTGGTGTAACATGAGCTCGTTTCCATATCTCAGGAAAACAAGACTCAGCCATACATCTATTATAAATTATATGCAGGGGAACGTATATGCTATTAGCCGTCCTGTGAAGAAAGTAGGCAGGCAACCCATCCGGACCCGGTCCCTTACCTTGGTATCTAAGGCCTTCAGAGCTTTAAGTATTTGGTCGGAACTAAAGCTAACGTGACCAAGGGCAATACAATTATCAGCATATGCATCAGGTGGTATCCATTCACGATCATTAAAGGTTGAGGCCTCATAAACTGACTCAAAATACTCAGAATATAAATTACAAATTGCGGCTGGTTCGCTTGCAGTTTGCTGTCCATAGCTTACAGTTGTAGGAACTCCCCCATTGGCCTTCCGGCCATTAACATATCTCCAAAGATTATTTACATTTTTATGAATGCCATCTTCAACACTTTCAATATATTGTTTGTATTCAAGTTTACATTTATTTCTAAAATTTCGCCGCAAATAAGAAAACTGCTCATAATCTGATAAATTATTATAGGTTTTCCATCTATTCCAGGCTTTATGTTTGTTAGTAAGGGTACGTACAAGTGACTTAGAGAACCAGACCGGGTATCTATTCGAATTAGGGCGACATACAGGCGCATAATTTTTAACCGACCGATAAATAATGTCATAGAAGGTATCAACACTGTTTTCAGCAGACACATTTTTTAATTTATCGAACCAGTCAATATCCGATAGAACTCTGTTAATGCATTCGTAGTCTGCTTTATAATAATTGTACTTTATGGATTTGGCTTGCGAAATAATTCTCAAATGATGTTTCCATACGATCGTGGCATAGAAAGGGGGAGGAGGCCCGTTTATAGGTAGCAATGTGGTCGCCGGAATGTTTATTGAACATTCCAAATTACTAATAAGTAAATCTAGTATACGATCGAAGTTATTTTTAATGTAATTGTATTGGAAAGAATTCAATAAACCCATGAAATTGTTTAAATGCTCTCCCAGCAAAGAACCAGTAGAACAGCATAGTGTCCCTGTATTATCACTAGTCTGAGGCTGCCATTTAAGCTTAGGTAAATTGTAGTCACCAATAAGATAAAAGGTCTCAAAACTTGAGTTACTTATTGTCTCAAGTAAATAGTCAAAATGTGCAAGATAAATTTCTTGTTTAGTAACTGGAGGAATATACACGGCACTAAGCAAACAGCTCCCCTGTGACTGGCTAGGAAGTTGAACCAGTACATGTTCAATTTGTGGAGTTCCAGGTACAGAGGCCGTCACGAGTGTGCAGCGAAGACATTTTATCGTGGCCACAATAACACCGCCACCGTCCTTTTTGTTGGTCGCTTCACGGTTACGATCACATCTGTACACCACGTACCGATCATCAATGAATTCATTATCATAAATTTCAGGAGTTAGCCATGTTTTCGTTAGTACAATAACGTCATAACAATTTGAGAGAATATTCATATACAGGGTATTCAATTTAGTACGAAAACCCCCGCAGTTTTGATAATAAATAGTTAGTTTACCCATTAATTAAAAGATACAAATATTCAACAGTATTTTTTTTAAGAGAATTAAAGAGGGGCCGCATATATCTTGCTATAACTATAGGAATTAAGTCCAGGCTGTGATAATTACAACACAAAATTGATTTCGGATCAGAATTCCTTTCCTTCCCTCTCCTCCCTTTCTTCAGAACCCACTCTTCAGAATGCATTATTACCATTGAAGGACAACGTTGATATCCTTAGCATAGACATTCGTCGAGAGCTCAATAATAAAAACTACATCGAAAGATGTATAGGGCTAGCTTCGCGGAAACTAGGAATACTGAATAAGGTAAAGAGATTCTTTACACCGGACCAGAGGTGTCTGCTGTACAAGACGCAGATTAGACCCTGCGTCGAATACTGCTCTCACCTGTGGGATGGCTCCGCGAAGTATCTGCTGGACGCTCTTGATGCTATGCAGCGACGGGCTATCCGTATTATAGATTGTCCGGAGGTAAAGGGAAGCCTCGAGCCGCTAGCTCAGCGCCGAACAATAGCTTCCTTGGCCGCATTCTACCGTATTTACCACGGCGAGTGTTCTGAAGAGCTCTTCAATCTGATCCCACCCTCTTCCTTCCGATCCCGAACAACCCGTGCCGGGCAGAGATGCCACTCCCACACAGTGGATAGCATGTTCGCGAGAACTGAACGTTTTAAACGTTCGTTTCTCTGCCGAACGATAGTGGCCTGGAACGCCCTGCCTGTGCACGTGTTTCCTCCCACATATAATCCTGGGTTCTTTAAGCGGAGCGTGAAGAGGCACATCAGTAGGTCGTCAAGTTGAGGGCCACTCTCAATAGTATTGTGTGCTGTGAGAGTGGCCCACAATCGCTAGACGTCGTCACGACTTACCACCAGGCGGAAGGTGTCAATATGGCGAACCAAATATATAAAAAAAAACCTAATTTTATTTGACCTCTATGGAGAGGCTAGTGATGCAAGAAAGCGTAGAAGGCAAAATACCAAGGGTTTGGTCTCCAAGCTGCTGCACTTGATTGATCCTACGCGATCATAGAGCAACACGGTCGTCGTATTACGCGATACATTCCATCACAGTTACGGCCGGTTGAATTGAATTTTAAAAAAATTGTACCAATTTTGACATTTTTCGTAGACTCTGTAGTCAACTGTGCTTGCAATGAGCGGCCGGGCGCCACGGGGAAATCTCTCAGTGTCTACCGGAGGCGCTCGGCAATGGACGTAGGCCAGATTAAAAGAAAAAAAAACTGTGCTTGCAATGCATGTTTTGAGGCCCATAGCATCGCACGACGTGCAGCTGGCAGTTATGCTTTATATTATGATCAGATGGCAAGAAAAACGTTATTGTCAAGTTATTAAACGAAAACGGTGCTGCCTAACCCTGTACATGATAACCAGTATTTAATTTCAGCCAATTGACACCCAGTGCTGGGTATAGGCCTCCATAGTACATGATGCCTGCCCTTATCCCAATTATTTGGGGTCGCCGCAACATGTTTTCATCTTCCATACATCCCTGTCACACGTCTCCTCAGTCACTACTTTCCTGGTCATATCCTCTTTCACGCATCCCATCCATCTTTTCTAATTCCTTATACCTTACTATTTTTCCTTCTTTTTCACTTTCATTCCCTTTTTCTTTCTGCCATCCCTTAAAAGCATTCTTCTTTTCTTTAACCACCTCATGTACCTCCCTAGTCTCTTGCAAACAAGCTAAATTTTTTCTTCTTCTTTTAAACACATCGGCTAATTCTTTTCCTTTCTCAGTCATAGACACAACATCCAACATAATACAGACATGATGATTTGTAGTAATATTTTTAATAGAGAAATTGAAGTCACCAGTTACTGTTTATTTATTCAATGCTGGGTCTGAATAAGGCTCGTTCATATTGTCGTCACGTCCCGGAGTATAATAGAATTTGTTAGCATTCTACGGAACCACACTTTCATATTTAATTAGTGGGTACTTTACTTTTGGGTGTTGTTGTCAACATTTATGACAGTTTTATTACATTTTAAACAGCAGCTAAATTTACAAAATAAGGTCTGGAGGTAAATAAAAAGGATTGACTTTATGATAAGGGTGTGATGTCGAATGCCGAGGCACTACCGACCAAGCCACCGAAACAGTCATTATAATATTAAAGAGATATGCTTAACCCGGTATTTTCCTGTTGCCCCGAATGGGTAAGCAGAGGCCTGTTACACGCCTAATTTTGCACCAATTACCTAATTTCCATACTTGTTATCTATATGCCTAAATACTTAGATTAGTTTAGATTAGTAGAGTTATTTAGCGTTAGAAAGCAAACAAAATCCAATGATTTACTGTACCGACCGATATCTACGCCACTTCAATTTAAACAGCCCATATCTCTTATCCAAATTGAATACACATGGCAGTAAAGCTTAACCCAAAATAAAGTGGAGCGCCAAACCATTGTAGGGATGACAATAATGACGTTTGAAGAGGAGATATTATGGCTTTCTACGACTTAAATTGGCCATACATCTGTGACGAGTGCCACGTTAAGGGTTTTTTAAAGACATGGCACATAACCTTTTTTCACCATAATTTTCTTTTTCTTTTTTTTTATAATTTATAACATGGTCCATGGAGATCTCTGAAATATTATATTTCAAATTCACAAGAGATAAATTAAAAGTAAGAAAAATCTTTTTACACAATTTACATGTTATAAAAGCTTGTCGCTGTTCAGTCCAGTAAATACGAGTAGGTACTTAAATCTCACGACAAGCTTTTATCTCTATACCGGGTGTTACTTCGTGTTATCAACCCGAAGCCAGCACCATCAGCTGGTCGACCAGAACCCGTTTCGATATGTCGCGACCGCCAGAAAAGAAAAAAAAAGTTCATAAAAAAAACATTATTCCCGAATAAAATACACACTTATTTAAACAACCTAGCTAAAAACAGCTGCTTCGGTCATCGACATCAAAATAGGTACAAATAATGCGCGCCTGTGAAAAGCCTTCCGTCTCACTCCTGGTAGGAACATTTTGTCTCTGTTTCGCATGAAATGTTTCGCACTGTTACACAAGAAATTAACCTTTCCTGTAAACAGGTAAGATTTTTCTAAAATTGGGGACAGAGATTTTACTATCACTTGCATGTGGTGCACCTGTCGAACCACGGACGAGGATCTGGGGAAACATAACTATGTGTTGGTCAAAATTTTATTTACATAAACAAAAATAATCCTTTAAGGACGCCCACACCGCCGCGACGCCCGCACAACCGCCAAGGGCATTGTACATACGTACCACGCGCTCATTGTCTAGTTGTAGCTACGTCAAGCCGTAGCGTTGGGACACGTTTGTTTTGATTTGAAATATATTTTTAAATTTTTTGATGAACTCTTTTTTCTTCTTTGGCGGTCGCCATATATCGAAACGGGTTATGGTCGACCAGCTGATGATGCTGGCTTCGTTCATGATAATTGATCATTAGCATCAATTATCATGATCTCTTACATTGTTAGCATGAGGTAAACTATCATAATAGTCCCTAGCTAGTTGAGAACAATATACTTTCAAAGCCTGAATATCTTTGAACTTCTGCTCAGAAATAGGCAGTATGTCTTTGTATGTCTGCTGTGGTATTGAAAATTCATTATAACTTCCTTTCATCAATCGAAGTTGTTGAGGACTGTTAATTGCGATTGACAACCATGAACCATTATAATTACATTATAACCATTATAGTAGCTTCTGAGTGCACACAAACAGACATTTAAAAAAAAATGTTTGTATTTTTTTATCGCCTACAAAAATTTTTCATCATCCGCATACCATAAAGTCACAAAATAGCCTCACTTCTCTTACCGTGTGATCGGCTATTATTCATGAGAATTAATGAACTATCTAAGGTCCATTCAGCCGGAGCATTATCCTCAAGAAAGACCCCTTGTTTACAAAGAGGGCTATTTCAGATGGATTCCTTTTTCAAATACCACTATGAATAAATGAGGACGTAGTTTAACCTTTGGTTTTCGAAGAACATTGATTAAGCATTAAGGTTTTATTTCACATACCTGAGGTTATCCTTTTAATCAATCAATCAAATACTCTTAATTATACATAACATTGAGAAACATAATATATAATATAGAAAAATACTTAAAAATCTTTTAAATGAGTTAAAAAACTTAAAAGGGATAGTGTACGATTTAGCAGGGGAAAGAAGAATAAAGCTTAATAAGAATTAGTAGCTTTCGAGGGCACCCGGGACGCCCGGCAATCAACGTAAGGGTAAATTAAAAAAAAACCTTCGTTACGTAGATGGAAACGAAAATGAAAATTAAATGTCCGTTTGTAAGTCCAAAAAACAGTTTTTGACTAAATGCAAAAGCAATCTAAAAATATACATCATTTTGTCTAGTTTGTTCCAGTTATTCTCTGAAACGGCTAGACCAATTTTAACGGGACTTTTACTGACAGATAGATGATGTCATAAGATATTACTGAAATGCTACTTTTTCTCTTGGGTACCTTCGTGTTCCTAGTATAGTATTAGTAGTAGGTATATAGTACACGGGCCGTAGAACATTGAAAAATATTGATTAACAGCAAGCTCATTTTTCGTAAGTAGCTTTATTTTACCGAGTCTCCCACATATATCTCAAAAAGAAATCTCAAATCAGGTAGCTAACAGAGTTATCCAATTAAAATATTCGGAACAAAATTGTTAGGTTGCATTAATTTGTATAGAGCTGCAAAGTGGTGCAGGTATTAAGTACATCATTATAAATCAAATATCAAAAGTTCCCACCGACTTGTGCTAAAAAAGTTATTCAAGGTTGAAAAGTTAAAAAGTTGAAAATTTTCGGTTTTTTGGATTTTTCTCGTAAACAGTGAATTATATAAAAAATTGGTTCTGTACAAAATTGTAGATAATAAAACAACCTACAAATAAGTCCACTGAACTTTTTTCCTAGGAATTACCATTTCTGAGAGATTGCGGTTATATAACGTCCAACAAGCTATAGTTTACACGCAATCCTGGTCCACTCCTATTAACTCTGTCGTGTTGTTACTATATAACATGTTACTCGCTAAAAATGTAGCGTTAAATTACCGAAAGAAATTTTAAAATTGGTGCAGTAGTTTCTGAGGTGTCACGTTGTCCCGTACAAACTATGTCTCCCCTTTTTTCACCCCTTTAGGAGTAGTATTTTGGAAAATCTTTTTTATCGAACAGAACACTAATAGTGTTACTAGTATAGTATTCTCAATTGTGTGGCTTCAGCTAGAAACAATATTAAATTTTTCGACTATGTCTGATATTTATCCTTTCTGCGTTCTAACCTAACCTAACCCAACACATTATTCTTTAGACCCTAAAACACACTTTTTCTGATGAAAATGGCAGTGTCAGATGAATAACCTAAATAGAAACAGAACTTTACGAAAGAAATACTTTTACCAATACTTATATTCACGTATTACGATAAGTTATCGAGAAAAAGAAAAATCCAGAAACATCGTTCCCATTCTCCAAACCAAATAAAAGTCACGACAAAAATATTATAATTGTGTGCAACAAACACTGAGATACTTCGGAATCGATTTTTATTATATTCCACTCCCAAATGGATGGCAAATGAGATCAAACTATTATAAACTGACAGTGCTGCCATCTTGGATCCGAAAGTTAATAATTTGTTTTGACATGAGAAAAATGATGAGTTCACAATTTTATTAATATCCAAACCTATCCTATGCGGAGATCAACACGCATTTGGTCGTTTGTTTTTTATTAGGTTCGTCAAATTGACGCCGCCCGTCCGATGTTAGCGGGTAAGTAATAGATATAACAACAAAATCTCTAATATTAACAACATATAACAACGGAACCTATAATTTTATTTAATATAGCTATTAGTTAATGAACGATTGATATAATTTCAAAATAACTAATTTTTATAAGCATAACATACGAAGGGCACAAGGCTTAAACCATGAAAATCCTTCTGATAGTATTATGAGAAAACTTAAATTGTAAGTATAGGGACTTATATCTATCAAATGGTTTAAGATGAATTTTAATTTTGTAATTAGTTAAGCTTTTAGGTAATCATAGATGTTAAAAATTAAAAGAATAACAGTTTGTGTTAAAAGAATTTATTGAAAATAAAAATAAAAATATGACAAAGGTGATTTGCCATATTATGCAAAATCAATGGAAGTCCAAGACTTTCATTGTTTATGTCTGCAAAAAATTAAATAACCTCACCTAAAGAGTTCATGATAATTGATAATTAGCATCAATTATCATGATCTCTTACATTGTTAGCATGAGTAAAATATAAATCTTTCATTATTAACATCAATTTTTAACTTTCTTATAGGCCTGCTGGCAAAAGGACACTTTTTTTTTGTAAAAACAAGTCAGAAATTCAAATTCAGATGTAAGTAGACATGTTCCTATAGTATCTACCTATACTGAATACCGAGTGTTTTAAATATTAAGGAAAACATTGCGAGGAAACTTGTAAGACTGTCCTATTTTCATCATGCAGTTGAAACTATTTGTACAAAAATAACAATTATTCGCCGCGCCGCGCTTTGTAATAAGCCGTCAAAAAACTGATTGTAGTGTACATACTACTAGTAACTTATATCAGCGCACTTTTGTACAATTTTATTGTAAAATAGAAATAATATTCTTTTATTATATTATTTTTCACACTCATTGTTCATTCATCTGATTGAACGAGAACTGAACGCATCACTATTACTTTAAATATGGCAACATTATTTTACAAAGTGATATTAGATACTGTCAGTTGGCTTCGTCTAATTAAAATTACTACTATAGTTTAAGTTATGCCAAAAGGAAGAGATGTCACCACCTACCATAGACAATTGAAATCACACAAAACCATTTTTTTGAACTTTTATGGTTTAAGCCTTGTGTCCTTCTAATACATTAATTATAAAATCGTTTGACATACCACTCAAAAGATATAAAACTCATTTGGTCTAATTTCATTTTATTATCATTCATAAGATATAATTTCTTTACATATAACATTTATTTGTTCTAAAACGTTTTAACGTGTTATGAGACGCACCCGTTAGCGACTCTCATAGTACACAAAAATACTAAAGAAAGTGGTCCTCAACTTGACGACCTAGGGATGTGCCTATTCACGCTCCACTTAAAGAATTTAGAGTTAACTATATGTGGGACGAAACATAATGTGCGCAAGCAGAGCGTTTCAGACCACTATCTTTATGCAGAGAAAAGAATATTTAAAACGTTCGGTTCTCGCGACGATGGTTTCCACAGTGAGAGTGACATCTCTGCCCGGCACGCATTGTTCGGGATCAGAAGGGAGAAGGTGGGATCAGGTTGAACAGCTCTTCAGCACACTCACAGTTCCCTTTCGAAGAGGAGCGTTCTACCAACTGACCAAGGTACAGGTCAGTAGACGCCAGTCATCGACATCAAAATAGGTACAAATAATGCGCGCCTGTGAAAAGCCTTCCGTCTCACTCCTGGTAGGAACATTTTGTCTCTGTTTCGCATGAAATGTTTCGCACTGTTACACAAGAAATTAACCTTTCCTGTAAACAGGTAAGATTTTTCTAAAATTGGGGACAGAGATTTTACTATCACTTGCATGTGGTGCACCTGTCGAACCACGGACGAGGATCTGGGGAAACATAACTATGTGTTGGTCAAAATTTTATTTACATAAACAAAAATAATCCTTTAAGGACGCCCACACCGCCGCGACGCCCGCACAACCGCCAAGGGCATTGTACATACGTACCACGCGCTCATTGTCTAGTTGTAGCTACGTCAAGCCGTAGCGTTGGGACACGTTTGTTTTGATTTGAAATATATTTTTAAATTTTTTGATGAACTCTTTTTTCTTCTTTGGCGGTCGCCATATATCGAAACGGGTTATGGTCGACCAGCTGATGATGCTGGCTTCGTTCATGATAATTGATCATTAGCATCAATTATCATGATCTCTTACATTGTTAGCATGAGGTAAACTATCATAATAGTCCCTAGCTAGTTGAGAACAATATACTTTCAAAGCCTGAATATCTTTGAACTTCTGCTCAGAAATAGGCAGTATGTCTTTGTATGTCTGCTGTGGTATTGAAAATTCATTATAACTTCCTTTCATCAATCGAAGTTGTTGAGGACTGTTAATTGCGATTGACAACCATGAACCATTATAATTACATTATAACCATTATAGTAGCTTCTGAGTGCACACAAACAGACATTTAAAAAAAAATGTTTGTATTTTTTTATCGCCTACAAAAATTTTTCATCATCCGCATACCATAAAGTCACAAAATAGCCTCACTTCTCTTACCGTGTGATCGGCTATTATTCATGAGAATTAATGAACTATCTAAGGTCCATTCAGCCGGAGCATTATCCTCAAGAAAGACCCCTTGTTTACAAAGAGGGCTATTTCAGATGGATTCCTTTTTCAAATACCACTATGAATAAATGAGGACGTAGTTTAACCTTTGGTTTTCGAAGAACATTGATTAAGCATTAAGGTTTTATTTCACATACCTGAGGTTATCCTTTTAATCAATCAATCAAATACTCTTAATTATACATAACATTGAGAAACATAATATATAATATAGAAAAATACTTAAAAATCTTTTAAATGAGTTAAAAAACTTAAAAGGGATAGTGTACGATTTAGCAGGGGAAAGAAGAATAAAGCTTAATAAGAATTAGTAGCTTTCGAGGGCACCCGGGACGCCCGGCAATCAACGTAAGGGTAAATTAAAAAAAAACCTTCGTTACGTAGATGGAAACGAAAATGAAAATTAAATGTCCGTTTGTAAGTCCAAAAAACAGTTTTTGACTAAATGCAAAAGCAATCTAAAAATATACATCATTTTGTCTAGTTTGTTCCAGTTATTCTCTGAAACGGCTAGACCAATTTTAACGGGACTTTTACTGACAGATAGATGATGTCATAAGATATTACTGAAATGCTACTTTTTCTCTTGGGTACCTTCGTGTTCCTAGTATAGTATTAGTAGTAGGTATATAGTACACGGGCCGTAGAACATTGAAAAATATTGATTAACAGCAAGCTCATTTTTCGTAAGTAGCTTTATTTTACCGAGTCTCCCACATATATCTCAAAAAGAAATCTCAAATCAGGTAGCTAACAGAGTTATCCAATTAAAATATTCGGAACAAAATTGTTAGGTTGCATTAATTTGTATAGAGCTGCAAAGTGGTGCAGGTATTAAGTACATCATTATAAATCAAATATCAAAAGTTCCCACCGACTTGTGCTAAAAAAGTTATTCAAGGTTGAAAAGTTAAAAAGTTGAAAATTTTCGGTTTTTTGGATTTTTCTCGTAAACAGTGAATTATATAAAAAATTGGTTCTGTACAAAATTGTAGATAATAAAACAACCTACAAATAAGTCCACTGAACTTTTTTCCTAGGAATTACCATTTCTGAGAGATTGCGGTTATATAACGTCCAACAAGCTATAGTTTACACGCAATCCTGGTCCACTCCTATTAACTCTGTCGTGTTGTTACTATATAACATGTTACTCGCTAAAAATGTAGCGTTAAATTACCGAAAGAAATTTTAAAATTGGTGCAGTAGTTTCTGAGGTGTCACGTTGTCCCGTACAAACTATGTCTCCCCTTTTTTCACCCCTTTAGGAGTAGTATTTTGGAAAATCTTTTTTATCGAACAGAACACTAATAGTGTTACTAGTATAGTATTCTCAATTGTGTGGCTTCAGCTAGAAACAATATTAAATTTTTCGACTATGTCTGATATTTATCCTTTCTGCGTTCTAACCTAACCTAACCCAACACATTATTCTTTAGACCCTAAAACACACTTTTTCTGATGAAAATGGCAGTGTCAGATGAATAACCTAAATAGAAACAGAACTTTACGAAAGAAATACTTTTACCAATACTTATATTCACGTATTACGATAAGTTATCGAGAAAAAGAAAAATCCAGAAACATCGTTCCCATTCTCCAAACCAAATAAAAGTCACGACAAAAATATTATAATTGTGTGCAACAAACACTGAGATACTTCGGAATCGATTTTTATTATATTCCACTCCCAAATGGATGGCAAATGAGATCAAACTATTATAAACTGACAGTGCTGCCATCTTGGATCCGAAAGTTAATAATTTGTTTTGACATGAGAAAAATGATGAGTTCACAATTTTATTAATATCCAAACCTATCCTATGCGGAGATCAACACGCATTTGGTCGTTTGTTTTTTATTAGGTTCGTCAAATTGACGCCGCCCGTCCGATGTTAGCGGGTAAGTAATAGATATAACAACAAAATCTCTAATATTAACAACATATAACAACGGAACCTATAATTTTATTTAATATAGCTATTAGTTAATGAACGATTGATATAATTTCAAAATAACTAATTTTTATAAGCATAACATACGAAGGGCACAAGGCTTAAACCATGAAAATCCTTCTGATAGTATTATGAGAAAACTTAAATTGTAAGTATAGGGACTTATATCTATCAAATGGTTTAAGATGAATTTTAATTTTGTAATTAGTTAAGCTTTTAGGTAATCATAGATGTTAAAAATTAAAAGAATAACAGTTTGTGTTAAAAGAATTTATTGAAAATAAAAATAAAAATATGACAAAGGTGATTTGCCATATTATGCAAAATCAATGGAAGTCCAAGACTTTCATTGTTTATGTCTGCAAAAAATTAAATAACCTCACCTAAAGAGTTCATGATAATTGATAATTAGCATCAATTATCATGATCTCTTACATTGTTAGCATGAGTAAAATATAAATCTTTCATTATTAACATCAATTTTTAACTTTCTTATAGGCCTGCTGGCAAAAGGACACTTTTTTTTTGTAAAAACAAGTCAGAAATTCAAATTCAGATGTAAGTAGACATGTTCCTATAGTATCTACCTATACTGAATACCGAGTGTTTTAAATATTAAGGAAAACATTGCGAGGAAACTTGTAAGACTGTCCTATTTTCATCATGCAGTTGAAACTATTTGTACAAAAATAACAATTATTCGCCGCGCCGCGCTTTGTAATAAGCCGTCAAAAAACTGATTGTAGTGTACATACTACTAGTAACTTATATCAGCGCACTTTTGTACAATTTTATTGTAAAATAGAAATAATATTCTTTTATTATATTATTTTTCACACTCATTGTTCATTCATCTGATTGAACGAGAACTGAACGCATCACTATTACTTTAAATATGGCAACATTATTTTACAAAGTGATATTAGATACTGTCAGTTGGCTTCGTCTAATTAAAATTACTACTATAGTTTAAGTTATGCCAAAAGGAAGAGATGTCACCACCTACCATAGACAATTGAAATCACACAAAACCATTTTTTTGAACTTTTATGGTTTAAGCCTTGTGTCCTTCTAATACATTAATTATAAAATCGTTTGACATACCACTCAAAAGATATAAAACTCATTTGGTCTAATTTCATTTTATTATCATTCATAAGATATAATTTCTTTACATATAACATTTATTTGTTCTAAAACGTTTTAACGTGTTATGAGACGCACCCGTTAGCGACTCTCATAGTACACAAAAATACTAAAGAAAGTGGTCCTCAACTTGACGACCTAGGGATGTGCCTATTCACGCTCCACTTAAAGAATTTAGAGTTAACTATATGTGGGACGAAACATAATGTGCGCAAGCAGAGCGTTTCAGACCACTATCTTTATGCAGAGAAAAGAATATTTAAAACGTTCGGTTCTCGCGACGATGGTTTCCACAGTGAGAGTGACATCTCTGCCCGGCACGCATTGTTCGGGATCAGAAGGGAGAAGGTGGGATCAGGTTGAACAGCTCTTCAGCACACTCACAGTTCCCTTTCGAAGAGGAGCGTTCTACCAACTGACCAAGGTACAGGTCAGTAGACGCAAAAACGCAAACGAAAAACGCGTGAATAAAATTACTCATCAGGTCGGCTTTCCCCAGTCTTACTGCGATGGGGCTGAATTTCGATATTTTCCGTAGCGCGACTGCCATCTGACCTCCACAACCCATGGGTGATATCAAAGTTCTGTAGTTTCATTATGTTTCAGTATGACAACCGGGACCGACGGCTTAACTTAATCTCCAAGGCACGGAGGGGTCTCAATGTCTTAAGAAATGGTTACCCATCCTAAGACCGACCTGGCAAGAATTTGCTTAACATTTGCAATGTTAACCTAGTCGGTTCCTACTAGACCACGAACGTGAAACGTGTGAATAAAATTAATAAGAGACATTTCCTTTCTCTCTTTCTCTATTTTTCATTTTTTTTGTCATTAGGAGAAAATAGATACGTATCTGATTTACGACAGAATCTCCGATATCTATTGCTTCACCGCCCAATACTATTGGGGTTTGATAAATGCTCCGTCAATACACTAATGTCTTTCAATATTGAATTATCTTTTTTAAATATCTTTAAAAGAGTCCACATCAATAATTCAAGCAACCTCTAGATTTTAAGATATTTAAATGTGTTTTAAGGATGTACGCTTCGAAATATGGATGTAAAGAAGTTTATGAATAAAACATTAAACTTGAGTATTTGAGTTTGAGTTAAAGATTATTTATGTAGAAATCATATATCGGGATCACTTTATTAAATAGGTATCTATCTAATATATAAAATTCTCGTGTCGCGGTGTTTGTAGTTTAACTCCTCCGAAACGGCTTGACCGAATCTCATGAAATTTTGTGTGCATTTTGGGTAGGTCTGAGAATCGGACAACATCTATTTTTCATCCCCCTAAATGTTAAGGGTAGTCCACCCCTAAAGCAAAACAACGTTTGTCGGGTCAGCTAGTCTAATATACGAGTACCTATGTATAAAAATCTCGTGTTACAATGTTTCTTGCCGTACTCCTGCGAAACGGCTTGAGCGATTTATGAAATGTTATATTGGTAAATCTGAGATTCAATTCCGATCTATGTTCATACCCCTAAGTGATAAGGGGGATTTACCTTAAAATAGCATTTGGAGTCACTAAAGTCGGCCGCATGTAGCTATTTGGAACGTGCATGATTATGTAAGTATATTTTTGTATTTCAAAGCAATGAGTTTGCTTAAACTAGTTTTAAGATATTAAGATAGAAATTATAAACAGATCACAAAAGCTGATGTCATCAGCAGGACTCGAACCTACGGCCTTACAGGGGGAATGCTCTGACCAGTGAGCTACGATGACCAATCCCAACAACGTTCAATTTTTGCTTCCCATCACAATTTCTAGATCGCATTGACATTGTTTAAATTATATTTTTGTGGAATTTTCATTGTTTCTATTCAATGACTATAATATTAACCATATGGGTTGCAACCCATCCTGAACTATGCTGATTCCTGCTACTTGGATGCCACCGAGGAGCTCTTAAATAAACTTGGTCGCTTGCAAGATCTATGTATCCAATTCATATACAATTTGCGTAAGTACGATCATGTCTCACAATTTCGCAAGCAACTCAAGTGGCTCCCGATCCGTCTTTGTAGAGATGCTCGGATATTGTGTTTGCTGTTAAACGTTCTACACAATCCTTCCTATCCATCCTACATACGGGTGCGTTCCTCATACATGAACGATTCCCCGTGTAGGTCACATTTCCAATATCGCCTTACCTGTCCCTCTCACAAATCCAATTTCTATTCATACTTCTTTACTGTTCATTGTGTATAATCTGGCGTACTTATAGTACGTATGTACTTTATTTTTATTTTATTTGTGTAATATAGATCCATCTACGTACCATAAGACTTATTCTACCAAGCATTTTTTTCCCTTGGCCCACTGGAAGAGATTTCTTGTGAAATAAGTGGTGCCTTTGTACTCAATCTATCCTTATTGTTCATCTTCTTGTTATTTTATTTTCACGTGTGTACAAATAAATAAATAAAAAATAAAAATTAATAACAATTCTTCTTGGCAAAGCGACACTACTTATTCATGTCGAATGGTGAAGTATACTTGACAATTCAAACGAAATCGGCATCGGGCTTTGCAAATACGTACTCAACTCCGTTCATTTACACTGAGTCGTTTTCACCTATAGATAGAGTGGTTCTTGAAGAAGGTTTTCGTTTTATATATTTGTCAAGCGGGCTAAGCTAAGGCACGGGCGTCCGCTAGTGTAAAATAAATAAATATTTTTGGACATTTTCACACAACGTCATCTAGCCCAAATAAGGTAATATATAAACTTGTGCTATGGGATCTAGACGACTGATACAACATACTTATATAACTATCTGGGTATGTTTACCTAAATATTATACATATAATGCTTCGTGGATATTTTATACTTATCGTTAATCGTCGATAACATTATTTATCTCGGTGGCGAAGTGGTATGAGTATGCGACTGCCATCCCTGAAGTTCGATTCCGAGTCGAATCAAATTATTTGTGCGATCCACAAATGTTTGTTTTGGAGTTTGGGTATTTTCTATGTATAATATGTATGTATTTAGAAATATATAAGTATGTTTATTAGTCAACCAGTCAAAACAATCAAACTCCGAAACAAACTTTTGTCAATCACACAAATATTTTGTTATACTTACTATTTGATTTCACCCGGGAATCGAACCAGGGACCTCAGGACGGCAGTCGCATACTCGACCACTGCGTCACCAAAATAAATCATGTTATCGACGATTAAGCTAACGATAGGTATAAAATATCCACGAATCGTCAATATAATACCTATTACATAAGAAACTTTGAACACCGACCAACGAGATAGATCCCTAATGTTTTATTCGATAACTGTAAATCGTATTACTTGAATTAAATGTATCTCAAATACTCGGGTCATCTTATAATAGTTGTTATACAAAAAGTGGCTTATTTCGGTTTCAGTCAAGAAATCTAGAGGGTAGCTTGGTTATATCTATACAGAAAATACACGAAAATAACGCCAAATAGTTGTTGGAATGGGACCAGTAGTAAAAGTCTTGGAACCCTTATAGTTTCGTCATGTCCGTCTGTCCGTCCGTGTTCGGCTTTCCTCCCGAACGGTTAGTGCTAAAAAGATGTTATGCGTGTCACGACACACACTTGGCCGGACTTTATTTGTCTATTTTCTACCGGCTAATCTTCAAAATGGCTAAGCCACTTTTAAAGGGACTTTAACTGACCGATAGCCGATGTTATAGAGAGAACTAGTTATCAAGGCGAACTTTGTATCGCCATATATATATATATATATATATATATATATATATATATATATATATATACCGGGTGTTACGTAAGGGTTATATCAACCCGAAGCCAGCCCGATCAGCTGGTCGACCAGAACCCGTTTCGATATGTGGCGACCGCCAGAGAAGAAAAAAAAAGTTCAAAAAAAAAACATTATTACCGAATAAAATACACTTACGGCTGGCTTCGGGTTGATATAACCCTTTCGTAACACCCTGTATACCAGGTGTTACGTAAGGGTTATATCAACCCGAAGCCAGCACCATCAGCTGGTCGACCAGAACCCGTTTCGATATGTGTTGACCGCCAAACAAGAAAAAAAACACCTAGAAAAAATAATATTATTACCAGATAAAACACTCTTGTTTGAACAACACTAGTTAAAATCAGCTGATACGGTCATTGACATCAAAGTAAGTAGTACAAATAAAGCGCGCCTGTGAAAAACCTTATCTCTCCCTGCTGGTTGGAACAATTTGTCTCTGTTTCGCATCTAACGATGCCGCCCGATGAGCTCCGATGTCTCCCGTCGCTCGGTCGTCGTTTCCTAGAATTTATTTAGCCAGGTCACAGGTCAGTTCAGTCAGTTGCATTCATTGCTTTGTAAAATGAGGTTGGTAAATAGTTGTTTAGTGTGTTAATTTGTGAGTTGTGTCAAGTTGTGTGTGATAGTGATTGTGTTGTGTAGTAAGGGCTCTGAGTAACAAAGAGTATTACGAGATGATGCTTTGAGTAGGAGCATCTGAAGGCTATTTGAGCGCTGCCAGGGAGTAGTTGTACCGTGAGCGTTGATACCTAAAAAATACTGTGTACGCAGTTGAGTACGAAACAGAGCAAGAAATGAAATTACGGATTAAAGCCGCATTTAGCACTGTTACACAAGAAATGCCACGAGCTGTACGGAGCAATATGCGCCGGCGAGAATCTTTGTGCATCGGGTGAGATTTATAATATATAGATAAATATATAGATTTATGCTACTTTTTGTCTTGGGAATGAGTTCTGGCGGGAATTGGGAGCCATTAAAATACATGCATAAAATATCCATATAATTATGTTTCGGATGAATCGACACCCCTGCGAATGAGATGACCCCTAACAATTTGAGGTTTAATCCGCGGATAAGATTTTTTGCGGATAAAATTTCGCCTAAGTCAAAAAATCACCACAAGTGGATCATAATCAAATCATTTATTTGCTGATCAAAGAATGGTAGGGTATTACATGATAATAATTTGGAGCTCTTTGATCTACCTTTTAGGCATGCATACAATTTGTGACTTAGTAATAATAAATTTCTAGGTAAAGTCAACTAAATAAAAGTCAATGGCAATGTCAAATTATAATTATAACACATTTGAACACGATATAATAGTCAAAAAATTAAATTAATTCGCATGTAATGTCAAATACAATCAAGTACAAATACAAATTAAGAAATGTCAATACTTTTTAAAATTCCTTACTATAGTTATATACGAGTATACTTAAATATAGTATAGTTAAGCTCGAATTTTAGTCAGATTTTGTAACATTATTCAAAGCTCCGCTCATATTAATAATAATGATGAAATAAATATGTTAGGACAATTCACACAACGTCTCAAACTAAGCAGAGCTTTTTTTTTTTTTTGTTTTTTCTTAATTCCGCGGCTGCTCTAAAGTCCGTTGCCGGGCGTCTCTGGTTACTAGCAGAACTAAGCAGAGCTTGTGATATACTAGGTAGATAAACTGATATAAATACTTATATCATTTTTTTTTGTAAATACATACATATTGTACATAGGAAACATCCAGACTTCGGTGCAAACGTATCTGTCTTCACACAAAGTTCGTCCCGACCGGGAATCGAACCCGAGACTCCGGCGTCGAAATCCCATGCACTATATACCGACCACGCTACCGAAGCAGTCGAAGTCAATGTGATGTTAACACTCAATGCATCACCTCGCTACTGTAAGGATATCATTTATTGTATAGTAGTATTGGATAAAGTTAATACGAATCAGAAACCCCGGATAATCTTGAAAAATGCGATCCGCATGGCATGTTATAGGAATAATAACCTTTATAAAAGCCCCATGAGAACCATTGTTCACGGACATGATATTACATTGTATTTGCTGCTTCCAAAATCCTAACCTTTCACTACATATTATCAAATTATAAAGTGTGTTTGTTTGCTGACAATATCCTTATCCCCTTTTTCGGCGAAATGTGAGAATACTTTTCTACCTATCACGTAAAAATTAGCAAAACCGATTATTTAATCAATTTAAAAGTAACAATCCTGTCTGTCTGTAACGGTTTAGCGCCTAACTACTGAACCGATTCAAATGAAAGTTGGTGAAGACATAATCTACAGAAACACACACATATCACGCCTATATCCCCGAAGGGGTAGGCAGAGGTGCATTACACACTCACAATTTGCTAGTATTTTTAGTCCCACGTAATAGATGGCAAGCAAGCGGCAATAGCCGTCACCGGGTACATTTATAAATGTCCAAAATGGCCGAATTAATTTAATGAAAAGTAGCAGCTATATTGTAATTTTGAAAATATTTTGAAATTGCCTTGCGATGAAATGTTAATGAAAAGCAACAAAATCTAACGTGCCAGCCGCTGTGGCACAGCCAATTAAAGGCCCCAGGGCGTCTCGGACTAAACATAATCTAGAGTCTGAAAAAGGACATAGGCTACTTTTAATCCTTGTTATGTATTCCCGTGAGAATTGTTAACGAGAAAACTATCTTCACGCAGGATATCCCGCAGGCCTCAGCTGGTACGTAATTAACGTGTTTTTTTTATTATCACGTAAAACGACAGCTGTCCCGGCGAACTTCGTACCCCAAAAGTTTGGACGTTAACTTTTCTTATATTTTTTAATGTGCCGTACATCCTTTTTTTTCTTCCAGAAGGGACCTTTTACCTTCTTCTGATAATAACAAACACAACAACAAAAAGAATTAAGGAAATTGGCCTTTCACGCGTAATGCAATTTCTTTACAAATATGGATTCATTTTACGAGTACATAGGTTTTATTTATTTCTATTAAATTATAAAACAATACAATTGAAACTATCTATATTGTATATTAACTATTCTAATTAAATCTACTAAGATTACATCCAAATTCTAACATGCGTCTAAGAATTCCTCCGTCTCATCGCCTACTGGCATGTTTTGAGAAGGGTAGCAGCATTGCCACGTTGTATGGCAAATGCTTTTACATAAGTATAGGTTTATTAAACCTGATGGAACCTATCGAACAATTTCACTCAAGTGCAGCCGCGGGTATCAGTTAGTTACATAATAATTCTATTATAAGAGTACAATATATTCTGAGCCCACATTCTTCGTCGCCATGATGGATATGTCGCATCCTTCGATGTCAAACTTTGAAGGAGCCTTTTCTATTTGTATAAAGATTTTATCCTATTCGATATTCATAACATCATTGTGGTTATAACGATAGTAATATCAGTTTTGACAAGAATCTTACACTCATACACATATCACGCCTATATCTCCAAAGGAGTAGGCAGAGACGCATTACACACACACAATTTGCCAGTATTTTTAGTCCCACGTAAAAGGGGGCAAGCCTATTGCCGTCACCGGGCACTCTAGAAAGTGGGTTATGTTTAAAATGGCCGAATTAATTTAATAAAGTAAGCAGCTACATTATAATTTTGAAAACTAAATTCGAAACTCGTTGTCTTGCGATGAAATGTTGATGAAAGGCAAGAAAATCAAAGCCCCTGTTGCACAGCTAATTGAAGTCCTGGGCGTCTCGGGCTCGGCAATCCGCGATGATCATCGAGGAAGATTGGAACTACAAATAACAAGAGATACATTGCTGCATATTAATAACATCTTACTAGGATATTACAGTTTAAAACAGTAATGAAAATCACCCGCCGAAATGTAATTTTTAGCAGTATTGGAATATACGAGTACATTATACGGACTTGGACCTTAGTTTGGTTCCTGAGGCCCATAACAATTTTTCTCGTTCCTGTCGCCCGTAATAACATGTCGCTTCGCAAATAATTATTTTATAATGTATATGATTAGCTATAGTATTTGTTTTAGTGAGTTAACCTTAAAAGATAGATATATGCCAATGCTGACATGTTTTTGAACTTTTAAAGAAGTTCTCAAAAGAAATAAATTTTCCCCGTTTTTGAAACATATTTCACTGCTGTTCCACTCCTATTCATCGTGGCGTGATGTTATATAGCCTTCCTCGATAAATGCAATTCTCAATATTTTTTAAGTCAAAGCAGTAGGTACATCCTGAGATTAGCACGTTTAAACAAACAAACAAACTCTTCTGTCTCATAATATTAGTATAGAAATACAATATACAAAATAAACATAATTATAGACTAAAAATATTTACATTACAAAATATCGTTTAAAAAATCCTCCGCGTCATTGCCGACTGGGAAGGTTCCAAGAATGCTGGCTGTGTTGCCACGTTGGATGGCGATACTTATTCTTTGGGCCAGAAAATAGCCAGCCTTCTGGTCCTGAGAAGCATCGATTAGACGTTTAGCAATGTCTCTATAAAGGCGGCGAGCACTCGGACCCCATGACCCCAATGTCTCAACCCCAAACGGCTCAAATATGTAATCACCTGCTAGGTTAGCATATTTACGCCGTTTAAAGCCTTCAGCCGATGCAGCAGCAGCGCTGGCACATCCGGATGTGCTTGGAAGGTGTGAAGGTGCTAAGGTGTCAACGCATGTAGCGTCCCACACCAAAGGCCTTCCCATCTTCCACGGTAGCAACGACATACCGTCCGGTCTCTTTCCATCGCTTCGTGCTAAACCATTTGGTTCGTGTACGGCCGGAAGACCTGCGGTGGAAAGAGCCCTACGAATTATGTCGTTTAGAATAGCGTGCCGAGGTATACGACCTGCGCTTCTGCTACAAGAAAGGCCGTGTTGTCCCAGATTATCGACGGCTACTCCACAGATGCAATGATGCGGGGATACACAAGGTGTACCCAGCCGAAGGCAAGTGGCAATGCGGAAGGTAGTGTCGTCCAACATTGTACCGATGTTGGGCGATGGGAGCACCTGGATCCATAACCCTGACTCCCATTCTCCAACAGCTAGTAGGCGTGCACGCTCTGAAATATTGACAGAAGTGTCAATTAGTGTATTAATTCTCAATTTACAGAGCGGTGAATCCCACAGTCGCTGTGAGCCTAGGCGTGAGGGCAGGTCAGTGTCGGGGCAAGACATCCTCCAAGCATTTATGGCATCGGTCTTGCATCGCACCTCGGAATCAATCAGTGTATTTGACAAAATTTTCCTGACTAATTCTTCAGTGCTATGGACCGACGACAGAAATGCTGGCAGACTGACATCTGTGACTCTGCGAATACCTAGCCCGCCCAAGCGAACTGGAAGAGACGCTTGGACCCAGGCCCGGTCATTAATATTTACATTTAAAATTTTACACAAAGAATTTTGTATTAAGTTGTCTAGTCTGCCCAACATTTCTACATTTTTCCAAAATTGTCCTGAACGGAGGGCATGTGTAAATTTGGGTACGAAAAGACAAAAACGAAGAATAGTGAAAGCTGAATGAATACTGATATTACATAGACTATCAATAACCTGATCAAAATTTTGAATTTTTTCCTCGATAAAAGTGGAAAAGCCATCTTCTAAAATCGGGGACCCTAGGAGGCGTAAAGAAGTTTTGTCCAAAACTTTTATGTTGGGGGCCAGACAGTTGAATTTGGAGATTGTTGTTAATTTATCTGTGTTTTCAGATATAAAAATCTCACATTTATTCGGGTTCAGTTCTAAGCCAATTGACTGAAACTCGTTCTTTATTAGGGCTAAATCTTGTAAAACTGTCTCTACTTTTCCCTCTAAAGTCCCGTCGTCTAGATACCAAATGTTAAATTTGGATTTTATTTTTTGAATTATTGGGTTAATGGCCAAACTGAAGATGACTGGTCCCAACGGATCACCTTGCTGACATCCAACGCCTGAATACAAAAGGTGGTCTTTATAAATTAATTTTGTTGGCTGACTATAGCATTGCCAAAGAAAATTAAATATTTTGGGGGTTTCCAATTTGGCCTGTGTCAGCAAGGTGTCCCTGTTTACAGAGTTGAAGGCGTTTTTCAGGTCAACTTTCAAGATGACCTCTCCATCTTCGCTACTGTCAAGGTATTTGCAAGCGCATGGATTGCGGCCTCACAACCTCCTTTGAACCAAAACCTAATTGAAAGGGCTGAAATTTGGTAGTAAGCTCCGTACTATAAAAACGACAACAAATTTTGGCTGCCAAATAGATATTAATATCTTAAGAACAGTCTAACGTTCTTAAAGCAACGCACTCCATCCATCCCTGTTATTTATGGACATCGCACGACCCCACTTGGGATACATAAAAAACTCCAAAGGGCAACTTAAACTTCGAAAACGTGGCAATCACAACCCGCTTTTTATAAGTTAGCTAAATTATAATCGCTCCCTAGTGGGAAATAGATGAATAAGTATTCTTATATTATGAAAAGTTTATTTTGTGTCCATTCATATTACATAGTTGATTAATTAGCAGTCGCCTATTATTTATATTTTTTTCAAATTAAATTTTCGATAAATTAAATTCTATACAAATTTGTGCTATAACTTTTTGTCGTAGAATTAAACATTACACTTTTTGTGCGATGAATAGTTTGCCCGATAGAGCGCGATGTCTATTTGCAACCCTTTTTCAAGATGGTGGAAAACCCATAAGGGTTGGGTTACTCCCCCCTTGATATCTAAAAAATAAAATAGCGTCCTCTGACTTTTGCACACCCAAATGTAACATTTCAATGGACGAAATGTAGTAGAGGCATTCATATTAATTTTGACATTCATTATTATTTTTATAACCTAAATGAATAAACGTTTTGAATCTTGGATCCAGAACATGCAATACCCGCCCACGTTCAAATGAAAAGTCCGCCAGACTTACCTAAACACATAGGCACAGAATAGGGAATAGTACTTACATACAGAACTTGCACTTCGACGTTAATAAAAGCACATTCTTTTGTTTACAGACAACATAATTGGAACGTTAGGGTTGACAGGAAAGTACCAGCATAATTTGACCAACAATTATCACGTTAATGCCTCAATATCAACTCTATGGTCAATGCCGTGTCACAAACAAGAGACAACCCTTACTGACTTACAACTTCAAGTTGTAGCTGACGTCACGTATTTTTTGCGATTGTTGGCGAGTGACTTAGGCCTGACATAGGCAACACCGACTTATCTAAATGTGTATATAAATATGGAAATATTTATGTACTTATAATATTTTTATATTTACAGTATTTATGCATTATGTAGGTCTATTCTTTATTGTATATATTTATATAATTATGTACCCATATTGTTATAATATTTTATTTGTTCCTTAATTAGTATTTGTATTAATTAGTACCATTGTCGATCAAAATTTCACAACCAACATTGAGCAACCTGAATGTTATTTCTGCATCACCTCAAGGTCGACTGGTAGAAAATGCCATGGTATACCTTTTTTATTCTTTATTGTACATTAAAAATATATACACAAGTTGGTAATTATTAAAAACAATTGCACAAAGGCGTGCTTAAGTCAAAAAAATGACTTTTCTGCCAGCAGACCTTAGAGGTTTAGAGGATAAAGATGATTATTGTAGTGAGAAGTGTGTTTAACAAGAAGTATGAAATAAATATATTATTAATAAAGTAATAGATAACTAAATAAATACATACAATTACAGTATCAAGCAATATAACATCAGATAAATAAATGCGTAGATAAATAAGAATAAATACAAATCTAAAAGTTTAATACATACAAAATACAATCAAGGAACTATTGCGAGAGGAAATGCTCCTTCACTTAGCAATTGTAAGTATGATGTTCAAACTTTTTTTAAACATAACAGCATTATTTTCGCTAAAAATAGAAAACATTAAAACGTCGACATATGTTTCACCTCTAAACGAGGCATTCTCAAGACTGTCTCAGAGACAACAGCTGTTCTCTCTGAGACAGTCTTGAGAATGTCTTCTATTTTTTAGATTGCATCTTAAATATAAGTGTGCATAAAGATTTAAATAGAAATAAATAAATAAATCTTAGCATTAGAAAGACGAAAGATTTAATTGTATCTTTGTTTGAATTGAATAGACTCCGTAATTACAGAAACGATTTTGAAAAGCTTTTTTATGAATGGCTACATTGTCTCTGAGTATATGCTACTTTTTGTCTCAATAATGTGTTCCCATAGGAATTAAGAAGCCACGGTAATCAGCCCCATTTAGCAACATGCAGCATGTTATTATGATTCTTTGAGCTTGGTGAGATACTGCATGGGTGCGCCATTTTCAATGACACTGGCCTCCTCTAAAAACCAGCGCTGGCAATAGTGTGTCTGCCCACGCATAAGCTGAGAGGAAACCAAATTCCACGCAGATGTGGCGTGTACTAGCATACACCTGCGATTTTCCTGTCCATATACCTACTTCTACTATTTCCTTGTGTATTTTGTTATCACCATATCTGTTTGAGAATAAACATGTTTTTCTTACTTTCTTCTTTCATTTAAAAACTGAAGGATACACTTACAATACCTATATTTTGCAGATTACCGAAAACAACAAATTTAGCCATTAGTTTATGAGACATTTAACTAGAGGTTATTGTGGTCAACTTGAACCGCCACATTTTTTGATGTTTGTCTTGCTAATTCAATTTTACGATTAAACAGTAAAACTGAAACGTTGCCACAGTGTAAATAAATCAGTAGATTGAAAATGTAATTCTTTAATATTGTATTTTCCATATATATTATACTTACTAGCTGCCAACGAACTTCGTACCGCCCTAATTTTGCCCACCCACAGTTTGACTATAATTTTGTTGGTCCCACGAAATAGGTGGCAAGCCTATTGCCGTTACCGGGCTATATAATAGAATATTCAAAACCACTTTGTAAATCAAACCAAAATTTCCATAGCTAGGACAGCTGGGCGCCACTGGGAATTCTTTCAGTGCTTACTAGAGGCGCTCGGCAATGGACGTAGGTCCTTTTTTTTTTTTAATTCTGGGAGATCGCGGCCGCTCCCATGTCCATTGCTGCGGGCGTCTCCGGTGATCCCAGAAGGTATTTCCAGTGGTGACCGACGGACTTTGGCCAGCTGTGTTGCCTCTTCGGGGGTTGGGTTTTATCCCGCGTCGGTGAGTGAATCTGGTTGCTTGCTGTGGGGCAAAGGCCCCGCAGCACGCAACCCTTCTAGCCTGCTTCTGTAAGAACGGCCGGGGGGCGATCCCGCCGTCCTCAGGCCCCGATCATGGAGGTCGATGGTCCTGGGCGTAGATGAGTCTGCGGCGCCCTGGCCGCTGACTGCGAAACTCAGCGGGGAGGGTACGCTCCCTCTCTCACTCGGCCGCCTCCTTCGCGAGCATGACTTGCTCGCGAAGGACAAGGACGTAGGTCCTGATTTCAAAAAATGACTAGTACAGATGTCACATACTACTCGATGGAATATCTTCAGTCCGAACGAACTTAATGGCTTAGCCATTCAACTGTTAGGCGATTCAGAAATGGTTACGGTATGTACATTTTTCGTATGAGAATTTGATTTAGTAAACTTTCCTTTTCAGGAAAAATAGTCCTCAGTAACGGCAATAGGCTTGCCCCCTATTACGAGCATAGAGCAACGCGGACGTCGTATACGCGGTCGTCGTATACTACATTACGAGTGATCAACAGAACTACTGGCAAAGTCATTCATCGTCATCATCATCATTTCAGCCGACTGCTAATCATACACAGTACGAGGTGGCCATTCCTTTCTGTTTCAAGAGTTTACACTAATAAGCATGAGCTCTATGATCCACTGAAAATACCTGCGTGTAACCAGAGACGTCCGGCAACAACCGCAGGATTAAAAAAAAAGAAGCTCTATGAAGCTTATAATTCAAAATGTACTATGCTTTTAAAAAATAAGCAGACTTTTAGTTATGTTATGTTTAAACGGCCACCACTAATGATATGCCTTCCCCAACGAACGCCACATTTGCCTTGTTGTCATGGTTTGTGTTTTAGGGGGGGTTTGGACTTAATCCGCCGCACTGATCCAATGCGTATTGGTGGTCTCTAGAGCCTCCTTCGTCTAACAGCAGGCACGGGCAGGTTAGGCTGGCTTGGGTCACATAGTTGGTGTTAGGACCCCTTGTACTGGCAAAGTGCAAATGTGTAATGCACTCTTCGGGTGTAAAGTCTTCGGGTGTAAAGTCTTCGGGTGTAAAGTCTTCGGGGGTAAAGTCGTGATGATTATGTATGTCCTATACTTTTCCTTATTTTTGGTACTGTGGCTATCGTAGTCTGCCTCCACACATTAAGTCGCGATCGAGGGCAGTAAATCTCGCTTACCACAGATAAACTAGAGACGTGAGGGGCAATGTAAGTCGGCCATCTTCCTGTTTATGAGTTCGCTCGAGTGACATTTTTATTGCGATCTTTTTAAATATGAATATATTAAAGAAACTAGCTAATACAGCGTCGTAAAGTTTTCAACCCACTTCCATAAAAGGAGGAGGTTCTCAATTTGACTATTTGTTTTTTTTCTTGTATCTATTTTCTGCAGTGTCTACCTAAAGATGGCATTTTGTACGTATAGATGGATAAGAAATATGAATGTCGAACGACAAAGTGTATTCTTCTTCTTATATTTTAAAAACGTGGCTCCATCGATATTCATCGATGATTTCGCCAATGTCAAGGTAATGCTTGATTAGTTGATAGTCCCGCACAGAAGAACTAGTTATTCCTAACTAGCTCCAGGTGCAGGACAAGAAACGTTGTTCGGTATGAGAGTTCTAGAAACCCGATTTTTGCGGAGCGCGAGAGGTAACCTAAAAAGTCACCAGCCACGCGCTCAGCAAAAATCGAACTCCCGACAAAGTGTATTGGTGGCCACGTACTTCCTGCCACAAACGTCACCAGTGACATTACGAGTAAACATCTTCGTCAGATTGACAGGATCTGCTTATTGGTGTTGTTCTCTGCTTAGTTTCGAATTGTGCGGTGGGAGCGCCGCAGGTCGAATACGCGCAGGAATACCTCTATAATCGGGGCCTGAGGACGACGGACTAGCAACCCACCGTCCTTAGAGAAGCAGGCTAGGAGGGCTGCGTGTTGTGGGGCTTCTCCCCATGCACGCCTTCACTCACCGACGCGGGATAAAAAAAAAACATTAAAAAGAACGTAGTCGTGATGAGTCGTTTGATTTGACGGTTACTTATCCCAGTATGTAATTACTCCGCCGGGCGCCACTGGAAATACCTTCTGTATGTGAACCAGAGACGCCCGGCAACGGACGTACGAGCGGCCGCGGAAATTAAAAATAAAAAGTTTGTAATGAATGAATAACTATTCAATTATCCTATGAATAAATTAAATGTTATTTCGAATACAGTTTAGAACTTTGCAATGAATAATTTAAACGATGTTTCTATCAGAATATGATTTACTTTAGATTAGCAATTCAAACCAATCTGTATGCAGTGCAGAATAATAAACGGGTTGAGAATAAATATAACATGAAAGATTATTCTATTTAAGGTATTTATTTAATTACGAAAAATTGATGTAAATTGTATATGTAAATGTGTAAATTGATAGACCATTTGGTAAGTTTTGGGGTGTATCCCACTTGTCTGGCTGACTTTAGGGTGACATACATTAGGGAGATTTTCTTTTGTACGTATAGTAAAATAAAAATGCACGTTAAAAATTGATGCAGCAACCAACTTCAAACTACCGAAATGGAACCAAATTGATGCAGCAACCAACTTCAAACTACCGAAATGGGACCAAATTGATGCAGCAACCAACTTCAAACTACCGAAATGGGACCAAATTGATGCAGCAACCAACTTCAAACTACCGAAATAGGACCAAATTGATGCAGCAACCAACTTCAAACTACCGAAATGGGACCAAATAGTTGTCGGAATGAGACCAGTTGGGAAGTAGTAGCTTTCAATTTAAAAAAAATCAAAATCAGTTCACCCAGTCCGAAGATATGAGGTAACAAACATAAAAAAAAGAAGTCGGTTGAAAAGAACATAAACATGGAGACAGCATGAAACGCAATAATTAAAGTTGATATCGTAAACCATTGGCTTTGAAACTTTCAGCAAATTCAGCTTAGTGATGTATAAATTTATAGGTAAAGTCAACGCAAATAGATCAGGGGTAAAGTTGCCAAGTTGGTAAGTAAGTAATAAATTCTTAGGTGAGGACAGTTATCTATTGGATAGGCCATTGGGATAATTTATTGATAGGGAAAGGAATATTTTTTTTGTTTAAAACTATTATATATATGTTATTTAGTGCATAACTTTATGAACAGTCAGAAGATTTCTCGGAGGCTGGCTGTTCATGGAGGAGTGCTGGTCGCTACACTTATGTTCGGAACTGAATGTTGGGTATGGCAGAAGAAGCATGAAAGTAAAATAAATGCAGTGGAAATGAGAAGTTTTAGAAGTATGGCTGAGGTGACATTGGTTGAGAAAGTGAGGAACAGATACGAGAACGTTGCGGTGTATCAGAAGATGTCGTGAGGAAGATAGAAAAAGGGATGCTTAGATGGTTTGGGCACGTAGAAAGGATGGTTGAAAGAAGATAGACGAAACAGATACATAAGGCGGGCGTGAATGGACAGGCAGGTAATAATCGACCTAGGCGAACGTACTTCGACCAAATCGGAGATGTTTTGACCGAAAGCCAGGTCAAGAGTACCCAGAACCGGAGAGCGTGCATGAAGATAGTTATGAAAGTGGAAGAAGCGAAAGAAGTAGGAAGGATCGTAGCAAGTGGAATTCCATAGTCTCTGCCTACCCCCATGGGAAAGAGGCGTGACAATGTATGTATGTATGTATATGTTATTTAGTTAGAAATTATAAAGCACTAAAACTGAAATGTCATCGGCAGGACTTGAACTCACGGCATTTCCCTAACAAGGGGAATGCTCTGGCCACTGAGCTACGATGACCAATTTGTTATTGTTGATGACATTTCAGTTTTATTGCTTTATAAATTACTAGTGGACCTCCGCGGCTTCACCCGCTTGATAAATCATACACGGCAAAACCTTCCTCGAGAATCACTCTATCCATTGGTGAAAACCGCATCAAAATCTGTTGCGTAGTTTTGAAGATCTAAGCATACATAGGGAACGGAAGTTTTTTTTTAATAAAGAGGTATGTATATATCTCAATAATCACTTAAAAGACCCGTTTGTCTTAAATTTACAATTACTTTGTTTTATATTATGTTAGTAGGCACCTAAAAGCAAACTCATTGCTTTGAAATAAAACATAGTTGAAATGAGAACCTCCTTGTTTTTTGAAACTCAGTTGAAAATAGAAAAGAAACGATTGTTTTTGTTAGAAGGAATTATTGGTACTAATATTATGAAGGTAAAGAGTTAAATGGTTGAAGCCGCAAATCTGAGGTACTACTTAGTGTGAATTTGAAAAAATATTTTTATGTTGAAAAGTAAATATACCGCCGGCGCCACTGGAAATACCTTCTGCGTGCGAGCCAGAGACGCCCGGCAACGGACGTGCGAGCGGCCGCGGCCTTGGGCTGCGGAATTAAAAAAAATTTGTAAATATATCGAGAAAGACTGTTTAAAATCACCGTTCAACGACCAATAAGAGCGGAGCAACAATGAAAAATATTGCAAAAACGGCGAAATATTTTTTTCCGAGAGTCTGCTGCTATCGCTCTCTGCCAAGCATAAAGTGAAGATATTTGGGGAGTAAGAATTTGACACAATAATAGGCATATCCTATCCATATCCTATCCACATCCTATATATATATAGCTTCCATGCTGGCCTGGGAGCCAAGGAAAAACGTATAATTGTCCAGCCCTTACACAACCCGGGGTGTCGTAGAAGTCGACTGAGGGAGACGGCACGGTGCACCATAACCAGCACTGCAGGGCACCCATCAGGCGGGGGACAAACCGTCCACAATAGCATTCCCAAGAAGGGTTGAGGTCAGGCAGTCGGCCAGTTGTAAAAAAAAAACAGCCAAAACCATTTTTGCAACATGATGAGCAATAATAGGCATATCCTTTATTAATAATATAAAGAGGAAATATTTGATGTTTTTTAGAATTGAATAGTCTCCGTAACTATTGAACCTATATAAAAGATCTTTTCAATAATATTTTCTACATTATCCCCGAGGGACGTAGGCTACTTTTATCTAAGAATTGGGAACGGGAAAACTAGATTACTCATAAGTATCTTAAGTTTGCCCGGTCTGCTGACTTTGTAGGATTTAGGTATATGTATATGGATTTAGTCCTGATTGATGGAATTAAGCTTAAAACCCACTGGTCCATCACATACGACGTGGGAGACAGCGACACACTGGTCCTGCGTCTTACGACGTCTGACGTTTACGTTATCTACGCGCTATGACACTTTAAACGTATGTGACAGCGTCCTACGCGTGGGATAGCATGGGAACACGCGAGTCTGGCGCGGTGACGCGTGAGACAGCGTGGTGAATGACCTGTGTGTTTGTTACCATACAAATTGTATACACCAGATCCGGTTCGGATGTCATAATGCATGATAGTCGCATGTGAAGGAGAAGTTTGCCCGTGCCTTTAAGGTTCAGGTTATTGTTTTTATTTGTAGGTACAAGGGTACGTAGGTTAATCTCTGAAACGGCTGAACTGATTTTAACGAGAATCAGTGGCAGATAGCTGATGTTATCAGAAGTAACTTAGGATAGTTTTAACTCCGGGAATATATTCCTGTGGGATTCGGGAATTAGACAACTAATCATTGCGAGCGTCTATAGATATAACTAGCTGATCGCCGCAGCTCCGCCCGTGTGATTTAGTTTACTCCTTCCCGGTGCCCGTGGGAACACATTACCGGGATAAAAAGTTACCTATGTTACTCAGGGTGAATGTAGCTTTCCAATGGTGAAAGAATTTTTGAAATCAGCACAGTGGTTTTTGAGTTTATTCATTACAAACATACACACAAAAATACAAATCTTTCCTCTTTATAATAGTAGTGCAGATTAGCGGGCTTTCGAACAGTTAACTACCTATAGCGAATACTCGTATTTAATATCAAATTATTTTCGTAGCTTGTACGGTTTGCCGTCAGCTTGTACGGAATATAAATCACAGGGAAAGATGCTACAATGCAGAGCCAGCGGGCTTAACAGGCCAACAGCTGGTACTTTACCGAATATTATTAGTAGGTAAGATGGTCTTTATACTGATTTATTTAATATTCTTATTAGTCCATTGAAATGTTACATTTGGGTGTGCAAAAGTCAGAGGACGCTATTTTATTTTTTAGCTATTTTAATTTCGGAGCGCTGTAAAACCCTTATAAATAAATAAATATTGAAAAGTTTAGAAATTATTCCTCGAAAACTCTTCTACAAAACTGCTGTGGTGAATTTTACAGCAAAAAGATCAGAAAATAAAATAATAACCCCTTAAAGGAAATTCGTTCTCAAATTTTCATCTGTTTTTGTTAATAAATTTGTTATATTTAATTCTACGACAAAAAGTTGTAGTTCAAAGTTGTAGAGAATTTAATTTGCGACTAAAATGTTGTCACGGAAAACCCATAATGGACCCCACAAACTTGGATTTAGCTTTACACTACCTACCCCCCCTCAGCGTCAGCGTCCTCTGACTTTTGCACACGTAAATGTAACATTTCAATGGACTATATGTTTTAATTGCAATTATTCAGGATCTGATTTGAGAACGTTACAGTACCGTATCCGAATTGACACATTTTAATTTAGAATTGCCTTACACTTAATAAAAGCTGTAAATTTCACAGAGCATGTCCCCAACAAAGGTAACGATTTCTGCGTACCTATGGAGTTGGAATTGTGGTTAGATACTTGTGTAGATATTATATATCACTGTAGTAAAAGTGTATAAAATAGTAACGGTTGGTTTCTGAATTGAGAATATGAAGTTGAGCATCCACTGAGTACGCCAAATGTCAAAATTCATGATCAAATTTTGACATTTGACGTGCTCAACGGATACTTAACTTCAAATTATCAATTCGTTAATCATGTTTTATTTAGCCTGGTTGTTTCCTAGCTCAGAGAATAAAACAGAATCGCAACATGGCAGTGTAGCCCAGCATTATGGGAACCTTACCAGTCAACAATAAGGGGCTCGTGGTCTAGGGGTAACCGTCTAGGGTCTAGACTAACACATTGCAAAGGTTAAGCAACATCTATCCAGGCCGGTAGGATGGGTGACCTTTTTCACCACTTTATGCCTCGGAGAGCCGTTAAGTCGATCGGTCCCGGTTGTCATACAAGCATCTATGGCAGTAGGGGTAGTCGGACCCTAAAAAAAACAAAAGCCCATCCATTCTAACTACAGAACATTGATATTGACCATGGGTTGTGGCAGTCGCTTTGCTTTAGGAAAATAAAATAAATATTTTGGACATTCTCGCACAAAGCTGCAAGTGCTATGGGATCTATACGACTGATAAACATCCTTATAATATTTCTAAATACATATATATTTTACATAGAAAACACCCAAATTCCGAAACAAACATTTGTGGATCACACAAATACTGGATTCGCCCCGGGATCGAACCCGAAACTCCGGAGTCGAAAGTCGACGCACTACTAACCACGCCACTTGAAGCAGTTCATGACTGGAAAGCCGACTTCAACTGCTTTGGAAAAAGACTCGATGGATGATGATGACTAGTCAACAAAGACACAGCGTATTTTTTAAATGAGCTTTTGTAAAAAAAATCTTTGAATATAAATAAATGGGTTACCGTAAAGTATATTCCTGTATTTCGAAAGCAATCAGTTATGACTGAGATGGCGGTTATGAGAGGACTGTAGATGGCGCTTACATCGCTAACAAATATATTTTGTATCGGTGTGTTAAATATTGCATATTAAAATAAATAAGTCATTATCACGAAAGAAAAAAAGTGAACTGTATCCGTGGTGCGGTCGAGCACGGGTGTGATTGAATTCAGTGCGATCCGTGGCGGAAATAGTCAATAATAAACAGATCAAAATATTGCTGTGACATTTCAAGGTGATTTCGATTTCTGGTCGGTAATATAAAAATACAACACAAATTCAGACTTTATAACACAAACATATATTACTTTGGTAGCATAATCTTAAAACTAATAAAAAAAATTATTCACATAAGAATCAAATAAAGTCATTACAACAATTTGTAATTTGTGGGTGCATTGTTATCGCGATATGAGTAAGTGTGGTGGCTGTGGTCAGTTCGTCTCGTCAACAGATGGCGCTCGGTGTACTAAATGCGCGAAGTGTCAGAGCATGTACCACAAGGCTTGTGTTAATCTGCAGATAAGGGGAAACGTACCGCAGGGCTGGACGTGCCCGGAGTGTAAGGGCCGTAGTACACACGGAACAAAAAATGATGAGACACCAGTGCGCCCGACGGCGACACAGCATTTACCGTCCTTAGCAACTACGCCGGAGCTGAGCCCGGCTGGCGAAACCGGCTACGAACAGGCGGACCTCCACTCGGTAATGGAGGAGATCAGGTCGCTGCGCAGAGAGGTCGGGACTTTCATGAGCCGCATGGAGTCTGAGTTATCCATGTTTAGGGAGGCCGTCCAGGCCTGCAATTCGCGCGTGGAGAACCTGGAGACTAGACTTCTAGCGGTTGAATCCAGGGTCTCGACGCCTGATCCGGGTGCTGGCGTGTCCATTGAGACTGCCGTCGAGGAACTACGCCGAGAACTTAATGACAGAGACCAGGAGCTCTTGGGAACCGACGTAGAAATCTCCAACCTGCCCGATCACAATGGGGAGAATCCTGTCCACCTCGTCAAGGCGATAGGGAGCAAGCTGGGTGTGAGTGTGGACGAGCGGGATGTGGTAAGCGCCGAACGAGTTGGTAGACGCCACCTGTCCGCCACTGACAGCCAAGGCCCCGCCGAGCGACGCGCGCGCCCCCTGGTGGTGCGACTGACGTGCCGAGACCTGCGCGACGAGTTGCTGCGGAGCGCGCGCGTGCGACGAGGAGCTACAACGGAGGACATTGTTGCGACCGGTCCTCCCGTCCGCTTCTACGTTAACGAGCGCCTAACTAAAACAAACAGGCAATTATTTCATCTGGCGCGGGTTGCTGCTGGTGACGCTGGGTGGAAATTTGTTTGGACAAGGCGTGGCCAAATACTGGCCTGCAAGAGGCAGGGAGACCATACCCAGCGCGTGCACTCCGAAGCGGATTTACCAACGGTTTTTGGACGGAGCAATGCATCGGACAGTCCTATGTGATTTGTTGTTGTGTGGAGCTAATATATTGTCTGCCGGTTTTATTATGTTGTGTTCATTGCTGTAATGTGTGTGCTGTGTGCTGTTGTGTATATTTTGTGCTCGGCCTTGATTATGTATATGTTTTATCTACTCGCTGTTGTTTTCTATATATGTACTTTTGTGTGAATCGACAATTTATTTCTTGCCCTATTATGGTAATTGTAGTGTTGTCCGTTCACCATTATATTATCTCTGTGGTGTACATTTTTCAGGTCGGTGTTGCTACTGCACGTCACATCTGCTGTGTAAATGGTCTGGGGGGGTCAGTGATTGTTATGCTCTTGCCAATTTATGTTCGTCGGGTAGTACGATGCATAGTTGTCATACATGTACACATACAACACAAATCATCATCATCATCAAAATTTTATTATATTACACAAAATCAAATATTTAATTCGCTATGTATGGAATACTATTTTAATATTACTATGTACAATTTCCTTCGACACAAGCATTTATATACACTCAATCTATTCAATACTATTTACACACTACACCATGAAATTAAAGATACATACACGGTACTTAGCATATTGGTACTTGCACCTGCACACTACATCATAATAAATATATTGCTATATTCACCAATTCCTACAATTTTTACTATTTACATTCTTCATGATATTTGCCGAGCTTTGTCTACAGTCAACACCGTATTTACAGAGATTATTTCCATACTTAACATTTTTAATGTTTACAGCGGAGAGCATTGCATAAAATTTAACACGAATCAAGTTACATGGGACTGTGGCATGATGGCATGCTCTTGCATTGGAAGTATATTCCATGAAACAACACACAAGATCTACTTACTAATTATATTTGCAAACAAGTTCGTGGTACATATAAATCTTTCCTTTATATATAATAGTGATGAAATACAATGCATCTATACTATTGGCGGGTTGTTGTTGTGCTCTTTATTACAATTGTTTACATATTCTTTATTAATCAACATTATTATATTTAATTCTTTATTATACTTAAATCACTAAAATCAATGTTCCCCTCTAAATATTTGAAATTTGGACTACTTAATACTGGATCTTTGTCAACAAAGCATGACGAGTTTAGGGTGGCCATGTTGCGTCACGCGGTGGATGTCATGGCCATAAATGAAACATGGCTGAGAACGGGGCAGGAGGGCCGCGCTCTGAAAGTACAGGGATATAATTTGAGACATATTCCGCGTCCGATTGACATTCGTAGGGGTCGTGGAGGAGGAGTGTCTTTTTACATAAAGACTGGAGTAAGTGCTCGTACTAGAAATCACCCCATACACATCAGGAAAGAAGTTGCTTGTTGGCAGTGCCTACCGCCCACCTTGGCTCAGCCTGGATGTGTACCTGGCCGGCATGATGGATAGCATCACTGCGTTGGGCCCCTATGATGGGGTGGTACTTCTGGGTGACTTTAATGTGGACATGTCGGACAGAGATGATCCAAATACTAGGAAGATGCATCAATTTCTTACCTGCATGAGCTTGGCTCAACTAGTGGAAGCTCCGACACACTTCACTTCCCACTCTGCGACACTCATAGATGTTATATGCACAGATATTAGGATGCACAGTGTTGTGGTGGATCACATCAGTGAGCTGGGTCGGCACTCATTTTTGGTCTGTGATGCAACAATAAAAAAGCCAAAACCTAAACCTAGAATTGTCACATACAGACCGATTAAGGATGTACTCATGGAGTACTTTGAAATAGATCTAGACCTTATTCCATGGGAGATGATGGGTGGGATGCACGATGTGGATGACATGGTTATAGTTTTTAACAATTTCATTACACAACTGTTTGATTTGCACGCTCCCATAATGAAGAAAACTTTCAGAAGCCGTCCAACGCCTTGGATCACTGATAATAATAATAATAATAACGTTTTTTTGGCCGCCTGACAAAAGTTCTTAACAGTTTTTTGTCCGGCGGTAACAAAATACGGGCTTTCAACGGTTGGGTGATACCTTTATTGTTATACTCCTTTGGCATACTTAGGTGGACTCAAACGGAACTAGACGCCCTGGATAGGCGAGTCCGTCAACAACTGACATTGCATCGAATGTTACACCCACGATCTTCTGTCATGAGACTGTACATTCCGCGGAAGTGGGGGGGTCGAGGCTTTTTGAATGCCAAGAACCTCCACAACCGTGAAGTGTGCAGTCTGAGAGATTACTTTCTACAGAACGGGTCTGACATTCATTGCGATGTCGTGATGGTTGACAAGGGCCTGACACCTCTTTCCTTGGCTAACGAGAACTGGCGTAAACCAAAGGTGCTAGGTACTGAAGACCGTAGGGACGTATGGAAGAGTAAGGAGCTACACGGGCGGTTCTACCGGGTCTTAACAGGACCCGACGTAGACCTGCTCGCTTCGGTGAACTGGCTGCGTTTTGGGGACCTCTTTGGGGAAACTGAAGGTTTTGCCTGTGCAATTGCAGATGAGGTTATCAAGACGAACAACTATCGGAAATACATCATGAAGGACGGTACGGTCGACATTTGTCGAGCATGCCACCGTCCTGGTGAATCACTTCGCCATATTATTTCCGGTTGTTCGTATCTTGCTAACACCGAGTACTTGCATAGGCACAATCAAGTAGCCAGGATCATCCACCAGCAACTTGCTCTTCAATATGGCCTTATTGAGTTTGAAGTACCGTACTATAAGTATACACCAGTGCCAGTTCTTGAGAATGGTCGTGCATTGCTCTACTGGGACCGATCAATCATCACGGACAGGACTATTGTTGCAAATAGGCCCGATATCGTGTTGGTTGATCGGACCCAGCGTCGGGCAGTGCTCGTCGATATCGCCGTCCCGCATGACGAAAATCTCGTGAAGGCAGAGAAGGACAAACTTAGTAAATACCTTGATCTGTCCTTCGAGATAACCGCCATGTGGGACGTAGACTCGACGATCATTGTCCCGGTGGTTGTTTCGGCAAACGGATTAATAGCGAAGAGTCTCGATCAACATCTCAAGAGACTCTCGTTAGATTGTTGGATCAAGAGTCAGATTCAGAAGGTTGTTATCCTCGACACGTGCCGTATTGTTAGGAGGTTTCTTAGTCTGTAGCCTCCACCGCCGGTAGTTTGGGTCCTACTCCGCTACTGGTGGGTCACTATTTTTTATATTTTTAAATGTATTTGTTTTTTTTTTATAAATGTATTTAAAAATGTATAAAATAAGAATGTAAAGGAATAAACGAAATAATAATAATCATCATCATCTCCCAAGAAACAGCTATTCGACCAAAGCCTGCTGTACCAGCTTGGCAGTGCAGAATTGAACGGCGCATCAACGAGGCTAGGGTGCTCATTGGCAAGCTACACTGCTTCAGGACGGGCAATACACGCCCGAGAGTCATGCGCTTTGTGATCCGTGCATTCGTGGGAACTAATATTAGGCCCTGTGAATACTCTGTTCGGGTCACAGAGCGCATCGATTACCTGAAGCAGAAAGTTTATGCGTGGGCGAACCGCATAAGGCGGTACAAAAAAAGAGTGGACACATACACTCAGAATCGCTTGTTCCAAAAAAATGAGAGGTGGGTATATAGAGGGTGGGAGCGACCTAACTCGGATGTGACTGATGGGAGTCTACCTGATGCTGTTTCTACAGTTAACTTCTGGAAAAGCATCTGGTCGACGCCCGTCAGTCATACACAGGATGCGTGGATTAGGGATGTTGAGCGGGCGTGTGAACCAATTCCAGCTATGGAACCTATAACCATATCTGAAGAAGATATTGGTTGTGCAGTTCGTTCGTTGCCAAATTGGAAATCTGCTGGACCGGACGGACTGCACAACTTTTGGTTAAAATGGTTCCGTAGCTCACACGCTTGCTTGGCATCTTGCTTCCAGTCATCCCTTGAGTCAGCGTCGCATCCAGCTTTTATGACTACCGGAGTAACCCACCTCCTATACAAGTCTGGTAGTACCACAGACCCCAAAAATTATAGACCTATAACTTGTCTACCTACCATATACAAACTTTTTACATCCATCCTGAGAGTAAAAATATATTCACATGTACAAAACAATAACATCTTGTCAATCTCTCAGAATGGATGTAAAAGTGGGGCACGTGGTACGAAAGAGCTCCTTATTATTGACATGGCTGTTTGCCAGCAGGTACGCCGCAACCGAAAGAACCTTGCGACATGCTGGATTGACTATAAGAAAGCGTACGATTCTGTGCCTCATACATGGCTTCGGAGGGTGCTAGAGCTGTATAAAGTTGATGCAACTCTATGCACCTTTTTGGGGTCATGTATGAGACAATGGAGTACGGTTCTTGTTTATCCAGGGTGTCGTCAGGTTCTAGGAGGTGGTGTACCAATAGGGATTGAGAGAGGTATATTCCAGGGTGATAGTCTGAGTCCGTTGTGGTTTTGTCTAGCACTGAATCCTCTCAGTACGTTACTAGAGGGTTCAGGGTTAGGCTATCGGATGCGCAGAGGGGGTCAAATTTTGTCCCACCTTTTTTACATGGATGACCTAAAGTTATTTGCCCCTAATGGCCCCGATTTGATGGCTTTGCTAAAAGTTACTGAAACTTTTAGTAAGGCCATCAGTATGGAGTTTGGGGTAGATAAGTGTGCGGTCATGCATGTAAAAAGGGGCGGGATTGTGGAATCTGAAGGAGTCAATCTTTCAGATTTCACACGATTTGGGTCACTCTCCGCAACCGAAACCTACAAATATCTAGGTATGTCTCAAGCTCTGTGTATTGCTGAGACTGACATGAAACAGAAGTTGCAGGATCGTTTCTTTGGCCGCCTAAAAAAAATACTGAAAAGTCTTTTATCAGGCGGTAACAAGGTGCGTGCTGTCAACGGCTGGGCCATGTCAGTCTTAGTTTACTCTTTTGGCATACTTAGATGGACTCAGACGGAGTTAGAAGCTCTGGATAGGAAGGTGCGTTGTCTATTGACTTCATATCGAATACACCACCCACGTTCGTCAGTAATGAGGTTGTATATACCACGGAAATGTGGGGGTCGAGGATTTTTAAATGCCAAGACTCTCCATAACCGTGAGATATGCAACCTTAGAGAGTATTTCCTACAGGTGGACGTGGATGTGCATCGAGATGTTGTGGCAATAGACAACGGACTGACCCCGCTGTCCCTTGCGAAAGAGAACTGGCGCAAACCTGTAATATTAAGTGTATCTGATCGGAAGGAAATATGGAAGAGCAAGGAACTGCATGGTCGATTTTATCGGTCTCTAAATGGACCCGATGTTGATTCAATAGCATCGGTATCCTGGTTACGATTTGGTGATCTCTTCGGAGAAACTGAGGGTTTTATCTGTGCAATCACTGACGAAGTCGTGATGACGAATAACTATCGGAGATTTATTGTCAAAGATGGGACGCTAGAAATTTGTCGGGCATGTCATCGTCCCGGAGAATCTTTAAAACATATTATCTCTGGTTGTTCCCGTCTTGCGAACGGTGAGTATTTGCACAGACACAACCAAGTAGCCAGGATTATCCACCAGCAACTTGCTTTAAAGTATAACATTGTCGACGTGGAGGTACCTTATTACAAGTATGTGCCCGACCCAGTTCTTGAGAACGGTCATGTCACATTGTATTGGGATCGATCTATTATCACTGATAGGACTGTTATAGCTAACAGACCTGATATAGTGATAATGGATCGATTAAAGCGCCTTGCAGTAATTGTCGATATCACTGTGCCACATGACGAGAATCTCGTGAAAGCAGAAAAAGATAAGCAAATGAAATATTTAGACCTAGCTCACGAGATTGTTGACATGTGGGATGTTGATTCGGCGATTATTGTTCCGATAGTCGTATCTGCGCATGGTCTAATAGCCAAGAGCCTCGACCTCCACCTACAGAGGCTCGCGTTAGGCAGCTGGGTCAAGAGCTTGATGCAGAAGGCTGTTCTGTTGAATACGGCTCGTATTGTGCGGAAGTTCCTGTCTCTGGAGCCCTAACCACCGGTAGCTTGGTCCCTGTACCCGATGCCGGTGGGTTACTGTTTTTTATATTTTTAAATGTATTTTTTATAAATCTATTTAAAAATGTAATAAATATGTGTTAAGTGTTAATAAAGAGAATAATAATAATAATAAAAAACATTTATTTGGTATGCCAAATAAATGTTTTTTATAACACAATTACATATTTATAAACCCGCCAAACTGCAAGACAGTTTGTCGGCGGGGATAGCACTTGTTGACATTTACTTAATCCAAGTAGAAATTATTAATTATTCCATTAATCCGTTACAAAAAGAGGGGCCTTAGCGAGTTTCTTTACAGTATCCTACTAGTGTTCCAATGAATAATGAATGCAACAAATACACATACACACACCCATACACATACATATACATACATACATATATACATACATACACACATACCTATACATACAAACATACATTATACATATATACACAATTTATTTTATTTTATTTTAATTTTCTAAACACTCTAATTCTCTAAGCATAACACCTTTCAGTCTACGTTTAAGCGAAGCCCTAGTAATAGAACCGTGGTCCTGCGTCAGCCAATCAATGCTGTTATATATTGTGGGAGTCAGGTATCTGTTGGCCCTCATACCATAGTAATTATTCACGCGTGGTCGCACTAGCTTACCGAGTCTTACTCTTCTAGTATTGTAAGAATTGTGTATTTTAATTTTGTGTTCGTCGTTATAATCTTTATTATCGTTATTATCTTTATATTTATTTTTTACCTTATGGTTTACAAGAAATTTTAAAAAACGTGTTTGCAATGATCTAATGCTGTCCAAATAGGTACTAAATGTGCGGCCATATGCTGCACCCAACCCGTAACTTAGCAGTGACTCAGCGAGAGCGAAGTAAACAATGCGCAGTGTTTTCTTATTGAGTGTCGCTTTGAGACTATAAAACTTACTCAGCATTGAGCGGAGCCTGACGCACACACTGTCAACATGCGTTTTCCAGTTAAAATTAATATCTACCCATAAGCCTAGGTATTTAAAGTTAGTTACATAATCAATATGCTCACAAGCACAATTCAACATCGCCGCGTGCAAACAACCGTATGTATGGCCTACTATACTTATATCCGCCTTTAATATAGACTTAGCGACGCGGTTGTATGGTGAGTGTATGTGCATGATTTTGGTTTTACTCAGGTTCAGTATAATGCCATTATCGTGTGCCCATTTTGTAATATTGTCGAAGTCCGATTGCAATACAGCTCTGGCCTCCTGTATGTTTTTGGACGAGTAAAGCAGGCACATATCATCCGCATACATGTAGACCCGGCAGTCACGCACCACGCTACTAACACTGTTGACATGCATGACATAGCCCAGGGGGCCAAAGACTGAGCCAGTAGGCACGCCTAGATGTACAGCTGCCTCTCTCCCGGTCTCACCCGCGATACGTGTCTGCAATGTCCTACCACTAAGGTACTCCTTGAACCATGTATTGACGGGACCCCGTATGCCACACTCAGCCATAGCCCCCAGCAGCACGCCATGTTCCAGAGTATCAAAAGCTTTTTTGTAGTCTATAAACAGGGTCCAGACTCCCGTTAATGTCCTCTGTAAACTGTGAAAGTGCTGTCATCGTACTTCGACCGCGCCTGAACCCGTGCTGTGCGTCCGTTAATATGCCGTTATGCTCGAGGAAATCGCTTATCTGACCGACAATAATCTTTTCTACAATCTTATTGATAACTGATAAGACAGCAATCGGCCTGTAATTAGCATAGTCTGATCGGTTACCCTGCTTGAATATCGGTCTAATAATCGCCTTCTTTAAGAGATCGGGATATACCCCCCTTTTCAAACACAAGTTGACGAAGTGCGCCAAAACTGGCGCTAGTTGATGTTTAACGTTTTTTATATCAATTAATCTAATTTCATCGACACCCGGCGCTTTGTCACTGCTCAGCCGGTCTATAACTTTACACACTGTCTGACTACAAACAGGTTTATATCGAAATGTAACATTACTCTCTGTAACATACTGACTCCTGTCTAGCAAAGTTAAATTACAAGAATGCTTTACATTCGTGATTTCCTCAGTAAAGGTGTCTGCAAATTTACTACAAATGTTATACATTGAGTCTGAGTGATCAAAATATCTTAAAATTGTTGCATCTATATTAGGTTTTTTCCTACCCAGCCAAGTGTTGATTCTATCCCAGATCTGTCTACTGTTCCCGTTACATTGTATTATTTCTGCCTGCCTATATTTGTTTTTTGCCTTATATATTAACTTATTTAATTTATTTCTAAACCGTGTATATTCCAATCTTTTTATATTACAATTAGGTACATTTTTCCATTCCCGGTACAGCTGATCCCTACGCAACAACATGTTATACAATTTACTGTCAATCCACGGCTGTTGAACACGCCTTTTTACATGTGAAGTTACGGTTTTACAATCGTTGTAAGTAGTTCTAAAAGTATTCAACATAGTGTCATATAACTGGAGCGGGCACTCCATAGATAACAACTGCGACCAGTCATACGTAGATAGTTTGTCAGTAACAAGTTGTGAGTTAATTACATACCGACTTTCCCCGCCCGCCGCACTAGTACCCGCCGGCGGCGCCGACTCAGGTAGTGATAGTCCAATAATATGGTGATCAGACATATGGCACTCAATCACATACGACTGGCCAAACTACATCTGTCTCGTACGTACCCACACATGATCAAGACACGATGTTTGCAACACTCCCGACACTATCGCCTGTCGCGTTATTTGATCATCCGGTATCACACTTTGTAGGCCTAATCCACACAGACTGTCCTTATATATTGAGACCAGGGGGCTGTCGATCACTCCCAATAAGTTTATGTTAATGTCTCCTAAAATGAATACATCTTCATTCCTGGGCACGCCACTGACCATCTGCTCGATTTCCGATATAAATAAGTACTCACTGGTCCTAGGTGGCCGATATATTGCTATAATATGCCTCTTCCTCAGACGATCGGAAAGTACTCCCCAAAGGCCCTCGGCTGAAGACATCTGTGTCGGTTCCGCCAGGAATCTGCAAGTGTCTCTGACATAGATGATCAAACCTCCACCCTTCATGTCTATCCTTGTGTTTGAAAAGGTGTGATATCCATCTACGTGATACAATGGCACCTCCTCCTCTTTAATGTTGACCTCGCTTAATATTAATAGTTTTATTTCTTGAGAACTTTGCTTTAGCAATACTAATACTTCATTAAAATATTTTCTTAAGGATTTGATGTTCAAATGTAATATATGTAAGAACTGATCACAAACATAGGTCTGCGCCCAATCAGGTACATTTTTAAATCTTTTAAAAGAACAGTCATACGGTAAAATGTTATCAAAATTATCCCCCGTGAATTTTATAACTTGCAGTGATCACGCAGTGCGTACCCAATATGCTGTGCCTCATGCATGCCTAACTCAGCCGCGCGAGGCTGGCTGGGGAACGGATTCATTTTCGACTGCAAACTTTTCGATGTCACGTTCATTACGAATCGAAAATATATTTTTTTCTTGGTCATTCTTTCGAATTAATATACGTCGGCTGTTTCATCTGAGAGATAGAGCTAGGAAGAGGTTCTACAGCACCAGGTTGGATCAGCACCACGATCAGTATTTAGATTTAAAGCATTTAGCAAGTACATCCCTAAGAAATGAAAAGTCTGCATACTTCAAAAGCAAAATCAATGGTAAAATCAGTGACCCTAAGTGTTTGTGGCAAAATCTTAAGTCGGACATCTTTCCCACACCTGCCGGCTCACTTTCGGGATCCAGACACCATTAACATGGCATTTTTAAATGTACCTGGTGCGTCACGTCCCACCATATCTCAGCTAACATACTTTGAACACCACAGGGGAACTTCTTCACAGTTCTGCATGAACCCAGTTAGCAGTGATGTGGTGCTTCGGGTCATCAGGGATATTTAGCACGGATGCACAGGGGGTAGATGGTATTGGTCATGAGATGCTATTGATGACCTTGCCAACAGCATTGCAGGCTATGACTGCTATGATCAATACATCAATAGTGACCAACAAGTTCCCGGAGCTGTGGAAGTGTGCATTTGTCCGACCCATTCCCAAAATTAGTAATCCTCAAACATTTAAAGATCTTAGGCCGATATCAATACTCCCCTGCCTTTCGAAGGTGCTGGAGCGGGTGGTATATGTACAGGTGATGGATTACCTGTAGTCAAATGGGCTGCTCCCAGAGTTTCAGTCAGGCTTCCGGAAGGGGCGTGGCACTGCGACGGCTCTCTCAGATGTCATAGGGGGTATCCTCGAGGCGAGGGACGTTGGGGAAGGCTCGATCCTGGTGCTTCTTGATTACTCCCGTGCTTCTGATGCTATTGACACCACACTGCTTCTCTCGAAACTGACATACTAAGGATTTTCGACTGGAGCGGTGCGGTGGTTTGATAGTTATCTTTTTTTTTTTTTTTTTTTTTTTTTTATATTCGGTTCGCCAAATTGACGCCGCCCGCCTGGTGGTAAGTCGTGACGACGTCTAGCGATTGTGGGCCACTCTCACAGCACACATTACTATTGAGAGTGGCCCTCAACTTGACGACCTACTGATGTGCCTCTTCACGCTCCGCTTAAAGAACCCAGGATTATATGTGGGAGGAAACACGTGCACAGGCAGGGCGTTCCAGGCCACTATCGTTCGGCAGAGAAACGAACGTTTAAAACGTTCGGTTCTCGCGAACATGCTATCCACTGTGTGGGGGTGGCATCTCTGCCCGGCACGAGTCGTTCGGGATCGGAAGGAAGAGGGTGGGATCAGATTGAAGAGCTCTTCAGAACACTCGCCGTGGTAAATACGGTAGAATGCGGCCAAGGAAGCTATTGTTCGGCGCTGAGCTAGCGGCTCAAGGCTTCCCGTTACCTCCGGACAACCAATAATACGGATAGCCCGTCGCTGCATAGCGTCGAGAGCGTCCAGCAGATACTTCGCGGAGCCGTCCTAGAAGTGAGAGCAGTATTCGACGCAGGGTCTAATCTGCGTCTTGTACAGCAGACACCTCTGGTCCGGTGTAAAGAATCTCTTTACCTTATTCAGTATTCCTAGTTTCCGCGAAGCTAGCCCTATACATCTTTCGATGTAGTTTTTATTATTGAGCTCTCGACGAACGTCTATGCCAAGGATATCAAGGTTGTCCTTCATTGGTAATAATGCATTCTGAAGAGAGGGTAGGGGAAGGAAAGGGGATTTCTTCGCAGTAAATGCACACGCCTGTGTTTTGCGGGCATTGAACTCGACCAGGTTCTCGGTACCCCATTGAGAGATACTGTCGAGGTTACGGTCGAGATCAGCCACGAGTCGTCGTCTCTCCTCCTCAATCTCAGATCGCCCCGCCGTCGGACGAAGCGAGTAACTCCCGTGCAGTGTGCTGTCATCTGCATAGCAATGAATGTTCCCGAGGGATAGCATATCATTGATATGCAGAAGAAAGAGAGTTGGTGATAGTACGGACCCCTGCGGTACCCCGGCATTCACTTGCAAGAAGCGAGAAGCCTGGCCATCGCAGAGGACCCGCACTCGGCGCTCGTTTAAAAAGCTGGCAATCCAGCTGCACAGTTGAGGAGGTAGACCATATGCCGGAAGCTTGGAAAGGAGCGAAGCATGCCAGACCCTATCGAAGGCTTTGGCGATGTCCAGGCTAATAGCCAAGGACTCGCCGTGCCTTTCCATAGCCCCACCCCAGACATGCGTTACGAATGCCAGAAGATCACCCGTTGATCGCTTTGGCCTGAAGCCGTATTGTCGATCATTGATTAGCGAGTGATCCTCTAGGAATTGCATGAGCTGCTTATTTATAAGGAGCTCAAGCACCTTGCAAATGACTGAGGTGACAGCTATGGGTCGATAGTTGCCTGGATCGGACCGATCCCCTTTCTTGGGGATCGGTTGTACGTTCGCCTCCTTCCAGACCTCCGGCACGAGCCCTGAAGAGTATGACAGGCGGTACAGACGCGTTAATACTGGAGACAACTCAGCTGCACATTTTCGTAGCACCACCGCCGGAATGCCGTCAGGGCCACTGGCTTTCCGCGTGTCGAGTGACCGCAGCACTGCCCGTACATCACATTGCCTGATAACAATATCAGGCATTGTGTGGCCACAGTTGGCGATGGCGGGGGGCTGCAGGCCACGGTCGTCGACCCGGGAATTAGCCGCAAAGAGGTCTGCGAGCATATCCGCTTTCTCTTGGGCTTTGTGAGCCAGTGTTCCATCTGGGTAACGCAGCGGTGGCAGTGAGGGCTGACAAAAGTTAGATTGCACGGCTTTGGCCAGTTGCCAGAATCCACGGCTGCCCGTGGGATGGGAAGTGAGCTTCTGACCAAGCCGCGCGACGCGCTGGGCATCCGCTCTCTTAAAGGCCCTCTTACTCGACTTTGTGGCCCGGTTGTACGCTGCTTTGAGGTGGCCCACGTTTGGGTCGCGCACAGCCCGGGCCCTGATCCAGGCGCGATATGCCGACTGTTTTTGTCGAGCAGCTTTGGCACAATCTCGCCCGAACCAGGGACGGGCTCTGCGGATACTGGCGACATCAGTGAAAGGGATGTAATAATCCATCCCTAAACTGATCTCGCCAGCAATAGCAGAAGCACTATCCGAAGGAGCCTTTCCTACAAAGCAGCGCTGGCTCCAGGGGACGGACGCAAAATAATCGCGTAGACCGTCCCAATCCGCTGACGAGTAGTGCCATAGTCGTCGTGACGTTTGTACAGGACGTGCAGGAGGTGACACCTTCATGCCAGCGTGAACAACACAGTGGTCGGAACTACCCAGTGGGGCTCCTACCGAAACACTGTACTGGGCTGGGCGACTCGTCAGCAGTAGATCCAGCAGAGCGGGCGCGTGATCTGACCTGTCTGGTATCCGGGTGATCCCGCATACCATCTGGGTCAGACCGTGGGAGAGAGCGAACGCATGGGCGGCTCTACCCGCATGATCAGTCTTGAGGGACCCCAGCCATTCAATGTGATGGCCATTGAAGTCCCCCAGAAACACTAGGTCAGCGTTCGGGAACCGCACCTGCGCTTCATCAGCCGTCTCGCTGAGGTACTGGAAGAGCTTTGTTGTCTCAGAATCCCCTGTGTGGGATCGGTAGACGCACACGTAGATCTGGCTCATAGAACCATGGTCTACGTGCAGCCAAAGGACGGAATTGGAGGGGTTCTCTAGGCAGCGCAACCGGCGGCAGCAAACATCCGCCCTAACGAACACGCACACCCCGGCTTTGTCTCGAAATTGTTCCTCGATGACATAGCCGGGGTAACACAGGTAAGACGTGTCGTCAGGGCGGCGTATTTGTGTCTCCGTGAGGAACATCACAGCGGGCCGTGCCGTCTCAAGGTGGTGGTGGACGGTATCGAGGTTCGCATGGAGTCCACGGACGTTAGTGAACTCCACCTCGAAATGTGAAGTTGTGGGGTTTCCTAGGGCCGCTGTGTAACGTTTATTTCTTTTTTGTTGCACTGCCATTGTAGATTTTGAAGAAGAAGCGTCAAGACAGGGCGACATTTGGTGCAGCAGTAAGTGACAAAGCGCAGGGGCTAGCTTTGTCTAGAACCGTGTGGTTAGGTCGGAGCCGACTCGCCGGACGGAAGGGCTCCCAAACCCCCCTGATGCAAGGCCGCCGCTACCCCACACCGGTTACCACCCGGAGCGGCGATCCCACATCAGGATTATGCGCAACATGTGGGGCAGCCTCCTGGGGTGGTTGGCCCCAGGCGGGCCCCATGACTGTGTTCCGGGCGGCCGCGGCAACGCCGTTGCTAAGGGTCTCCCTGGCCGGCGAATCGACCCACACCACCCACACTAGACTCCGTTTCGCCCCCACTGGTCCCATGCCTGCTGCACCATACATCGCCCCGGGCCCGGCGGTGCAGCTGCTGAACCCCTAACGCAACCCAGCCTGGGCTGGGTTACTTGGGGGGCTTTAGCACAGCTGCACGGTGGTACCCCCCCCGGACCAACACTGTTGTACCACCTGGTACCCACGTAGGGGCCGAAGCCACTCCATAGGTACCGTAAATTAACGAGCCTCGTCCGTTTATCAGCAGGTGCGCCACTAGCAGGTGAGGTCGCTGGGGCCCTATAGATGTTGGTAGAGCCCCTTTGCACCCAAAATATCTCAAGAATAGAACCCAGTATGTGGAAATCAGTAGCGAGGATGGATCTAGGCTTTACTCGGGTCCCCGTCTGGTATCCAGAGGCGTGCCCCAGGGCTCTATACTGGGACCACTCTTGTATATATTGTACAGTGCTGATATTCAGAACACCTTCACAAGCTGCATGTACCATATGTACGCGAATGACCTGCAAATCTATAAGTCATTTAAACCCCAAGACACATTAACAGCTGTGCAACTTTTGAATGAGGAACTGGAGAGAGTGGCAGGGTGGTCAGAGAGGAACTCCTTGGTGTTGAATCCATCCAAAACAAAATTTATGGTTCTGGGCTCAAAACATCAGGTTGCATCAATACTGTCATGGGATCCAACCATCATGCTTGATGATGCTAAGATTGAAAGGGTAGAATCTGCTACAAATCTGGGTCTGACAATGGACTCTAAACTTCATTTCGAGGCTCACATCAACAAAATAGTAAGCAATTGTTTTTACAGGCTCAAGGTGCTTTACAATATTAGAGAGTACTTGAGTGTTTCGTTACGGACGCTTTTGGTGGACACCTTGATTTTATCTAAATTCAACTATTGTGATACTGTCTATGGCCCATGTTTGCTTAGAAGGACAGAACACCTAATTCAACGGGTTCAGAATGCCTGTGTGCGGTTCTGTGTTGACATCCCAAGGCGAAGCCACGTTACACCATACATAAATGGACTCAAAATGCTAAAGATGGCTGCAAGGAGGAGGCTACACCTGACCGGTTTGCTATTCGGTGTAATAAAAACTCAAATGCCGGAATACCTTTATAATAAGCTCAGTTGGCGAAACGAGAAACTGAGATATAGCAAGAGGACAACTGTACCTCCTCTTACACTCCCCAAGTATAGGTCTGCTGCTTTCCGAGGTTGTTTCGGGCATGCGGCCACTCACTGCTGGAACATACTTAGACCTCCAATCCGAAGTCTGCAAAATCGAAGAAGATTTAAATTAATAGTGAAAAGACTGTACTTGGTGGAGCAGCTGGAAGCTGCATAACTACCCAGTCTTAATTCATCGTACAATTTAATAATATAATCTTAATTTTCATAGTCTAATCTAATCATAACATAATATACTTAATTATAATATAATCTTAATTTTTTAACTTTCATATTTGAATACAATATACTTACCAACCCTATTTTATCTCTGTTTCCTCGTACTTTCCACCGTTGTGGATGCATGATTTCATGTCCCTCCATAATGTTTTATTATTGTATCAGTATCTTCTGTAACTTCTGTTTGCCTGGAAAAGGTTAGGTTCGGCTGCGGGCTGACTTGCCGCATCCCGCATGTCGTGACGTGTCTACTTGTCAGTTCCGGCTGACAGGTGACAGCGTTTTTGACAGCTGGCTGTTGATCGCGTTCGTGTTCGCGAAGCCATTGCATCATTCCTGTGAATTCACCATAGACACTGCTCGGGCCATTGCTATGTCACAGAATTTCATATCATTTAATTTTTATTTTTTATTTTTTTTTACTTACATGGTGCATTGTCATTGTAACGTTTCACACACTGACACTTATCTATTGTACTGATTTGTTTTATTTGGTTTGGAGCAATGACGATTTTATAATTACATAAAATATCATTGGTTTGGAGTACATATTTTATTTATTTAGTTTATTTATTTTCTTATAATCGACTCAGTACATGCCATGATACTATGCTGGTAAGATACTGCATGGGTGCGCCATTTTCATTGTTGCTGGCCTCCTCTGAAAACCAGCGTTGGCAAATGTGGGTCCGCCCACGTCAGCATAAACTGAGAGGAGACTAAATTCCACGCAGATGTGGCGCGTACTAGCATACAACTGTTGGTTTTTTACTTTTACTTTCTATGTTTATATGTTTAGTTATGTAAGATGCTTATAATCGCCTTCGCATCTGTTTGCGAATTAAACATATTTTCTTTCTTCTTTCTTTCTTTATTCTTAAATATTCAGATAGACATTATAAATCACAAACCCAAATGTCATCAGCAGGACTAGAACCCGCAAACTTTTCTTTTCACTCGGGTAATTGGATTGTTATTCAATATCCGTACTTAATATGTTCCCGTGGGAACCGTCAAACGATTCCCCAGTACTTTCCATCGCCATTTTCTTGTAAATTTTAAGGACTTAACACAAATATCCAGACAGAAGCCATTTTGTTTACGGTACGGTCGGCATATTATACTGTGCGTTCCATGTTATATTTTTCTGAATGCATTAGTCAACATGTGTGTGACCTGGCGGTGCTCCAGCGAACACGTCTTGCTTATATTAAATTCCGTTTACCAAAGCTACCGTATGTGGACCTTACTCCATACTAGTTGCGAGTAGATTTAAATCGATATTAGAATTGAAATAAATGGTTGTTGTTTGATGCCCTATCTATACATATAAATGTAATCTAATGGGATAATTACACGATTGCAAACGCGGTTGTAAACGTGATATTAGATTGAGCACTTTGCTAGCTACACGGTTTAAAACCTGTCGTGTATGTTTCAGTATCTGCACTGCACCGAGCGCTGGTTAGGGTATCTTGAAAAAACCTAGTCAACGAAATGTATAAGACCTAAAGTAGGTACCTACTTTCGATCTGTTATAAGAATGGATCTTTCGTTCAAATATATTTTCAACAGTTGTTTATTTTGACTATTAAGTACCTACATACAAAATAATACAGTACGTGCAACGCTTATATCCCGGAAGGGGTAGGCAAGGAGGTGCAGTCTGCAGACAGAAAGGAATGCACGTGTAAAGGTGCTTTTACACACCCACACTTTGCCAGTATATTTGTTGTTACCAGGTAATAGGTTATTACCATTGCCGGGCACTATATAAAATCCATAAACACTGTAATTCAAACAAAAATTCCAATAGACGTTATATACTACCTACTAAAGAACTAGTATCTCTGCAGTCCGAATTTCTATATCCAGTTTACCTCAAAGTATAATTTTACCTATCTGCAATGCAGTATAACTTCTGGTTGAATTTTTTAACTATTTCAATCAATATCTCGTTTAGGTATGTGTTCCACGAATAGAAACTTCAATTCAATTGTTACAGAGGCTGTGGATTTCCCTGATATAGGAATAGCGGTCGTCCACGTGGTAATTTGGAATTTTTCCCGTTCCCGTCGGCTGTAATCATTGTTCCTGTCGCGTCATCCGTAACTGACTTTGATTTCCATTAAATATGTAATAGTGAGTTAACTTTAATAGATAGGTGTATGCTACCGCGAACTTTTTTTAGAGAGGAACAATTATTTAGTACATAATTTTTAACATTAACATTAACCATTTGATCAGCGCACACAACGGAAGTTCTCAAAAGAAATAAAGTTTCCCGGTTTTTTGCAATTGAAACATATTTCACTGCTGCTCCGCTCCTATAGATCGTAGCGTGATGTTATATAGCCTATAGCCTTCCTCGATATATGCACCTTTCAACACAAAAATATTTTTTCATATCAAACCAAACTTGAGATAAGTGCGTTCAAACAAACAAATTCAGAGAATTAACCTAAAAAGCCTCCATAGTCTTCACAAGCACTTTTAGCTTTGTTTGCGTTTTTCTCCAAAAACACAGAGGCACATAGAAAAGAAATTCGTACATAATTTATATGCTCCTAGAAGTGAATATATTACATGGGTGTATTGTATTTCTATTACATGATAATTCAATGGGGCCGTGTTAGGCAAACGTATGTAGATACATGTTGCTAGTATTCTTAAAAAAAATAGCTTTACATTATTTAACTAAAGGTATTTTCCTACTTTAGTAAAACAGTGGAAATCTTGTGTACCTATCATTTGATAAATTTCGAAAACTTTGTTATTAACAACTCATTTTAGGGTTCCGATTCAAGTCTCAAATTCAATGTCAATTTCAATTTATTTATGCATTGCAAATATGCCTTAAAATAAGGATGTTAAAGAACTGTCTTTAACATCCTTACCTACTGAGGTAGGTACAGAATCACCATATTTCACCATTAGGCATGCAATCTTAGTTGCTAAATCAGGAGGAAAACATGTGGATCAGATATTATAATCTAGATTTTATAATTTCCAAAATACTCTAAAAATTTAAATTATCAATGTCACAGTATAAATCATCTTAATTACAGTTAATGTCAGTCTCATAATCCATATAGTTTCGTCATGTCCTTCCGTCTGTCCGTCTATCCGTCCGTCCGAGGCTTTTCTCCCAACGGTTAGTGCTAGAAAGATAAAACTTTGCATTGATATGTGTAATATGATCACAGCGGGCCTGACGCATTTGGCGCTTAGAAATTTTCAGCGGTATTATTGGTTAGGTTTACCTACACTGAAATCGCCGCTGGCTGAGCTAGCCCTGCTTGCAATAAAGGAGAATAATAAATTAAAATAGCGTAACCGCTTAGAATCAGTTCAGTATGTACGAGTATATAATGTATGAAATGTTCTCTGTGTAAAGGAAAAAATGCTCTCAAGCGGTGTAGAAACATATCACAAAGGGGCCCTTTGATAAAAAAAATACGTGTTACGTACTTACGGCGCAGAGGTGTGCTAAAAGCACTTCTTTATGTACAGTTGAATAAAATTACTTTTATGTTATTTTAGCTGTGTTTATAAAGGGATTCATTCAATTTACATAGCATACAATATATTAATATAGCAATATATTTAAATAGCATACATAATAATCACAGACTTTCTAGAGACTTTCTTTGATGTCTAGAAACTACATCAATTTTAAGAATTTTGTTAAAAAAATGTGTTTGTTTTTCAATGTAATATTTCGAGTTGGTTCTGTTATCGAATCTGAATCCATAATATTTTTATTTAAATGGTAGTACTTTCACGGTGTATAAAGTATTTTCTTTTGATAAAGTGGGCCACAGTTGGCATTTGCATTCTGCCCAAATGTCGTCATTTACGGAATAACCCTGCAACTGGCAAGTCACATATTTATGAAAGTGACGCTCACGAAGTACCTCCTTATAGCATAACATTACGCAAACATGTATGAGTTATGGCAGTTTCTTTCGTTACTTTTATTTTATGTTTCGGTAGGTACAATAATCGCGACTCTTAGGCTGGGGCTGCACTCTGCCCTGCTTATCGTTTCTGCAGTAATCGATTTTAATTTTTTTGCAAAAACGGTCTCTCAAGGGGTTATTCTATAGGAAAAAAAAATATTTTCATTTTTTTTTACCAGAAACTTGTGTTTTACTTAATGAAATACGCCGTACTTGCACCAAAATGCTTCAATTGATACCACCAACAAATGATGTATGCTCATGCTAAGGCCAAATGTAGTACTCTTCTATACTGCGTTAGACTGTATCAAATACAACATAACACATACTAATATCAAACGTAGCATTGTACTATATTACGTTCTATATTAACACTTTTAACTATCACATAAAAATATTACACGATTGCTAACAAAAAACGTAGTATTCAATACGTGCTAGGCAATCATGCAGTAATAAGCATAATTACTGCATTTGCCCATAGCAATACTGTAGTATTCATAATAGAAACCAGTCCATTTGAGTGATAGATTAAATTTCGAAATTTCACATAATATAATATTAAATATAAATTACCTGCCCACACTAATAAGAGAACATAGAAATGAGTTTATTGAATATGCAAATAAGATAAAAGTAGATATGGATCAATATTATTATAGTATAGGATTACATATATACGTTATAGTAAATAAGAAACATGTTAATAACCAAAAGAGAAAATAGCAAATAAGAATAATATAAACAGAAGTGTGAATTTACCACATAAATAACTGTAGACTTAAAACTATACATATAGATATAAAAATTGTAATTATGTTTATTACTAAAAAAAAAAAAAGACCCTAATATCCCACCACAAAAGAGAATGAAAGGAATAGTGTGAAAGTGCGAGAGGGATGAAAGAAGAAATGGTATGTTATTAGAGAATCAGAATAAAAGATGATAGATTAAGAATAGTTAAAGGAAGGAGCCCTGTGAGGGCTATCGCTCAATTATCTAGCCCTGATAAAATTAATAAAATATTGTGTTTAATAGGCTTTGCTATCGGCAAAGGTGTGATATAATAAAATAAAAAATTAAAAAAATGTCAATACTGTGGTGATCCTAGGCTAAAATGGTAGATGAAAATGCAGTAATACGCATTATGTCCTAACTATACAACAAAGGAAATAAAAAACTATATCAGTAGAAAGCTAGATTTTTTTGCTAATTTTAGGTCAACTTCAAATGTTATATAATAACGACTTGTAGTTCTGATATCAAAATATATGTTTTTCGCGCTTGTCTTGAAACCGCGTTTATGCAAGTACTGCATAAGCAATAAGCAGGGCAGCACTGCGGTTAAACGCGAGCGGTTTACGAAGAATCAGACACTAATATCATCATCCACTGAGCCTTTTCCCAACGCAGTTGGCGTCGGCTTTCCAGTCTAACTGCGATACCGCTGAACTTCGATATTTTGCGTGGAGCGACGGCCCTCTGACCTGAAAGATAGGTAATTAGACTGGTCGGATTTTTTTATTTAGGGCTCCAAGTACCCCTAAGGACTGCTATGAATGTTTATATGACAACCGGGACAGACGGCTTAACTTGCTCTCCGAGGCACGAAGGGGTCGCAATGTCTTAAGAAATGGTCACCCATCCTAAGACCTACCTGACTAGATGTTGCTTAACCTTTGCAATGTGTTAACATTGTCGATTACCTCTAGACCACGAGGCCCGAAAATCAGACACTGATAAAAGTCACTAAAGCGTGCGCTTTTATTCTTGAGGTTTGGTGCTACAAATAGGTGGGACTGTATTTGTATACGGTGCATACTGCTTCGGTGGGGTGGTCGGTAGTGCATCGGCTTTCCACTCCGGAGTCTCGGGTTCAATTCCCGGGTCAATTTAAATATTTGTGTCATCCACAAATGTTTATTTCGGAGTTTGGGTGTTTACTATGTACATTATGTATGTATTTAGAAATAATATAAGTATGTTTATCAGTTGTCTAGATCCCATAGCACAAGCTTATAGCTTAGTTTTGGCTAAATGACGTTGTGTGAGGATGTAAAAAATATAACTAGTGGTCACGCTATGGTCGAACCGTAGACCTCGCGAACATTAAAATATATTTTTTTTGGGATTTTCGCCACCATCCAATAGGCTAGCCCTCATTTAATTTAACCAAAAAAACTGACGAAGTGTGGGTGTGTAATTCACCTCTGCCTACCCCTTCGGGGATACAGGCGTGATGTTTGTCTTCTCTTCTTTGGTTTGCGCATAATACCAAACATCCTTCTAAATCTTATTCCAAAATCTAAAGCAGTAGGTACCTACAATCAATAATGTTAACATGTGTAATCGCCTCTATCCAACTGTCTGTATCGTATTGCTAAGTTTACTTTCGTGTCCATTTGTTTGCGATTCACTTGGCTTTGATTGATATACTACCTAATTGTGAATACCGAGGTACTTGTATCCAATGGATGGAGTAGAACGTAAGTTATAATTGGAGCGTCGATTGCCCCGCTGCCTGGCGCATTGGGGCTATCCTTCCAAGCCTTGCCTTACCTGCCTACCTGGGATGCTCAGAAATGGACGCAAAAGCGGCAAGTTGTTAAAAAACCAGCCAAACGCGTGTCGAGCCACGCATAGGATTCCGTATCCATATCCGATTCGATTCCGTAATTACCCATAAAACCCTCTGTAACTCCTGAGCTAACAGAGTTATAGTTTTACTTTAAAGTTTATTACATGGATTTACCAGCTATAATCATTTAACGGTCTAGCCAATTTAAATTAAAACTTCTGTTATAGGATTTAGATAACTTATAACCATACATAATTCTTAATACAATCACAGATAAATAATCCCGTGGTAATTGGGACTAAAAAAAATACCTATATCACGCGAGTGGAGTGTCGGTAATCGGCTAGTCTTACAATAATGCCCAAACTCTGAAACAAATATGTACTTTTCGTAATTTTACAAACATTAATCGACGTCGCCACTGAATAAGTCCAATAATGGCCATCTCGAGGATTCTAGTTCATTAATATTCGTTTTCGCGGCCATGAGGGTACAGCGACCGTAATTAAGTTCGCTGACAGTTGCAGTGTCTGCGCTATCTCGACGCAATCATTTGTTATGTCGCTGTCTAGTGAAAAAGTTGCTATAATATGTCTAAAGATTTATGTTACTTGTGCTATCTATATTATATATACTAGTGGACATATGCGGTTTCCAATTCCGTTGTATAGGTAAGCAGTAGTAGGCATCTAATGACAGAGCACAGAGCACAGATGATGATTATGAATTCCCGTGGGAGGACATTCCCGGGATAAACAGTAGCTAAAGTAACTCTTTATAACATCGGCTGTCTGCGAGTAAAGGTCCCGTTAAAATTATTTAGTAAAAATACACGTCAAATATTGACACTGCAACCGACTTCAAACTAACGAAATGGGACCAAATAGTTGTCGGAATGGGACCAAATTGAACTGGGACCACTTGGGAATTAGTAGCTTCCAATTAAAAGAAAAAAAAACGAAATCGGTTCGCCCAAGATAAGAGGTAACAAACATAAAAAAAACATATAATCGAATTGAGAACCTTCTCCTTTTTTGGAAGTCAGTTAAAAACAGTTCGTTTGGAATTAAAAATTGACTTTTTAGTTATCTGTATAAATAGATGTGCCCTATCAACATCTCCGTATAAACATCCTCGTTTGCACGTGATACACCTGCTGACATATTGACGATCTGACAAATTATCCAGATTGCTCGGAAAGAGAACGCACCTCGCCCTACGAGTATATAATAAGTTAAAAATAGTAGTGAAAAAATGTTTGATGAAGTAAAACTATTATAAGGTAGAAGAATATCTTAATGATAAAAAACGCATGGTCACCCTAATCTTCTGTTGTTAGCCACTCGTATAATATAAATATTGTAACAAATGTAAACAAAACTATATTAAAAAAGAAAATGGATAATCTTGCTGGTATCTCCTCAGGAGAACCAACTTACCGAACCAGCGAAAAAATCATTTTCAAATGGTTATTTATACATAAAATATCCTTAATTTAGTATTTATATAATATTGCTTGACATAAAATTGTAAAATTTTGACATTCGTATTTATGTGCCTAATAACTAAACAAATATATAAACGAAATTGTTTCTTTGATTGATTCTTCTTGATTCTTTGATTCGGAGATAAAAACATGATAATTATTGTAAGCAGAGGCCTACCACTCCGGGCGGGCGTGATAATAACTATGGATGTAGCATCATCATTCACTAGGAAGCAAAAAGAACGGAGATGAACTCATCACCGACCCCAAAAGGATACTAGAAGTGATGATGGGCACACACTTTCCAGGAAGTGTTGAAGACACAGATGATAACTCACCGCCCACCCTAAATCCCATAGCGGAACAGGAGACGAGTGCAATCATTACAGAAGAACATTTACATTGGAGCGTAAGGTCCTTCCAGCCATACAAGGCTGCTGGACCAGACGAAATCTTCCCAAAAATGTTACAGATAGCAATTAGATACATAGTCAAAGATCTACTGAATCTATATAACAGTAGTATCACAACCAAGTATATTCCAAGCAAGTGGAGAGAGGTGAGAGCGGTCTTCATCCCGAAACCCGGGAAGATATCGTATCAGGAGGCAAAGTCCTTCAGATGCATCAGTCTCTCCTCATTCATTCTGAAGACACTGGAGAAAATCCTAGACAGAATAATAAGAGAAAAAATAGAGAAAAGCGGATCTCCACTGCACTTAAACCAACATGCATACATGGAGGGCAAGTCAACTGAAACGACCCTACATAGCCTGGTTTTAAGAGTGCAAAGATCAATAAGCAAGCAAGAATACGCCCTAGGCTGCTTCTTCGATGTTGAGGGCGCTTTTGACTAAGCAACCCCCGACTCAATAGAGGACACACTAAACCGTGAGGGCATTGACAGAGATCTATCAGGATGGGTGAAAAATATGCTTAAACACCGTAAGATACAGGCAGAAATAGCAGGAACAACACACAGAGTGGTGGCAAAACGAGGCTTCCCCCAAGGGGGATGCCCATCCCCATTACTGTGGTGCCTGCTAATAGATGAACTAATAAAGAAGATAAACGGGATGCACATATACACAACACGCAAGTCTACTCTGATGACGGCGTGCTCCTAATCACAGGAAAAGTCCTCAGCGTCATGTGCGAAATCATGAACAGAGACCTAAAAGAAGCGTTAGTATGGTGCAGGAGCAAAGGCCTTGACCTGAACCCCGACAAAACTAAATTAGTTTTGTTCACCAACAAGAGAAAAATAGAAAGTGCTATACCAGTGAGACTAGATAATCACGACCTAGAAAAAGTTACGGAGGTGAAATATCTAGGAGTAACCCTGGATAGCAAGCTAACTTTCAAGACTCATATTAGCAACACATGCACAAAAGCTAAAATGGCAATGATGCAGTGTAAAAGGACTATAGGAAGAACCTGGGGAATAAAACCATCGGTGGTGCTATGGATATACAAGGCCATAATTTTGCCAAGGACCCTGCATGGAGCCCTGGTATGGTGGCACAAGGCTGCCACATGTGAAAACAAGAAAGAACTAGACAAAGTCCAAAGGCTAGCAGCCCTCATGACCACAAGCGCGATGAGGTCCACACCAACAGCCGCGCTAGAGATCATATTAGAGCTGAACTCCTTGGACTTAGAAATAAAAAGAAGAGCCACCGAACAATGATTCAAACTTAGAAGCATCGGCCTATGGACTGGAAATTTCATGGACAAAGGTCATGCAAGCATAAGCAAGAACTACGAAGAAAAATTGTCAATGATCCTATCCAATAATGACCTTATCAGGAAGGTGAGAACTTTTGACCAAAAATACAGAATACATATAGGGACACGAGAAGAATGGCGGATCGATCCCAGTGATACTATCTGCTATACAGACGGTTCAAGAAAGGAATTGACCAATCTATCAGGATCCGGAGTGCATATAAAATGCCAAGACGGAACTGAAATGGACAGGTCAATACCCCTAGGAAGATTTGCAAGTGTCTTTCAGGCAGAGATATATGCCATAAAGGAATGCGTTGAAATAATGGAACACCTGACCATAACGGGAAAGGTGACCATATACAGCGATAGCCAGGCGGCACTGAAAGCGCTGGACAAAGTGGAGACAAAATCAGCAACAGTCAAGGAATGTAAGGAATCATTAGATAGATTGGCCGAGAACAGCGACCTAACGATTGCCTGGGTACCCGGACATGAGGGAAACCCTGGCAACGAGCGGGCCGATGAACTAGCCAGAGAAGGTGCTGACGTAAACTTTGTGGGACCGGAACCCCGGTTACCCATTGCGCATAAAATCGCCAAAGGAGTAATCAGCCACAGAATAAAAACAGAAAACAACCAAAGATGGAAGACCTCGACTGGAATGAGACAGTCGAAAATCTTCATCAAGGGCATGGATAAGAGAACGACGAGTCATATCATGAAACTCCCAAGAGGAAATATGAGACTCGCCATAGAAGTCAGAACAGGACACTGTCGACTAAATAGATACCTGACAGTGATAGGAGTGAAAACCGACCCGAAATGCCCAGAGTGCATGGACAGCGATGAAACAAGCTTCCACCTGCTGGCTGAATGTCCCATGTACTCATTGCTCAGATGGGAACTCCTAGGGTCGGACAGACTATACGAAGAAGACATTAGCAATCTGAAGGAGGAACAGATAATTAGATTTATTAAGGACACAAGAAGATTCGACGGGGTGCCGTGAGAGCTGGATCAACCACAATCTCCCCAAGGGGAGAACTGGGGAAATGGACGAAATGGCCCGCAAGAGTCACGGGTGAATCGTCCGTCCGGCTGCCGGCGTCCCCGTTGGAAATAATAATAATCATCATTCACTGAGCCTTAAACCAAAATAATAAAAAAAATTAATAAAAAAAAGCCTTCTCCCAAACTAGTTGAGGTCGGAAGAACTACGATTTTCCGTGGAGCGACTGTCATCTGACCTCCGCAACCCATGGGCGATATCAATCAAAGAATCACGAATCAAAAATCAATTTCGTTTATTCAGTTTAGACACATAAGGAGCACATATAAATGTCAAAATTTAAAGTTTCATGTCAAGCAATATTATAAAAAAATCGAAAATTCGACCTAGCCCTAAGGGGTCAAAAGTTATAGGGCAAAACCTATAACCTGGTGCGGCGCGAAGCACCGCGCAAGACACCGTACTAGTCATTTAGAAAATATCTTGATAAATTCAAGAAGCATTTTTCAAAAATAAATCCACACTTACATACTCGTATTTCATTACAGCATCATTTCAATAATACGAGAAAAAAAAGTTTCAGCCCTCCAAGTTATGACGTCATAGCCCGAGATTGATGACGTATGTTACGTCAAATGAATACTTTATGATATTGCGTACAGTTTCCAGAAAAAGAGGAATGTAACGTGACAAATTATAATTTATGAAAAAGTCGGTCACATTTCAATATGTGAATAGTTATTTCTTGCTATTTTTTACGAGATTTCCACTTTGTGGAACACCTGGTCCCTTATAGCAAATAGTAGATATGTCTTGAGTAACGATGGAAAAATAACTTTCATTTTTAGGGTTCCGTACCCAAAGGGTAAGACGGGATCTCTATTGCTAAGACTCCGTTGTCCGCTCGTCCGTCCGTCCGTCATCAGGTTGTATCAGATCATGAACTGTGAGAGTGATTTTTGGTTATCTAACGCGGCTTACAGGTAGTGCGATTATGTAGAAATCGTCACGTTACACCTTCAGTCTATTTTCTACGAGTATGTACAACTATTTGTTCTTTATTACTATCACGAAATAATTATTCGCTTTTTTATAAATGTACGTCTCTGATTGGGTAAGCAACGCATAGCAGCTATAACATGATTTGCCCCTGAAATTAAAGGTTGCAATAGACTTAAATGAAGACGTGTGTGCGGGTTGTTTTCTAATGTACACCTTTTTGTTTACAGTAACGATTGGCTCTTTATTGACAATGACGTACTTCTCTGATTAGCCAATTAGAGATGTACATCATTCATTTCGTAATAGAAAACAAACTAGTGTACCTATAACAGTGGTTCCCAACCGGGTGGTCCGCAGAAGCCAAAATATGGTCCGCGAATGATTTGAAATTTAGCGTCTGCGTCGTTAGTAACACGAAAAGTAACCCAAACTCAGGTTGGGCTACGTTGCAGTTGCGTAAAGTATTTCGTTAAAACCTGTACGTCTACTTATTGACTGAGGGAACGAAGTGATCGAAGTCTCCGTTTCAACTTGCAGACTGGGGAGAATTTCTTTCGTCTGTACCTCTACATCTACGGGTTCTGTCAGATCATGTTTGAGGCCGTATTTATCAACCGATTTGCATGAAACTTTACACACACACTCCTTGCTTACAATGAACATTTGAATAATATTTTTTTGGATTGGATGACAAATGAATGAATAATAAAGAAAATTGAAGAAGAAATTTTCTAAACACTGCCGCTCCCGAAGTCTACGTTCACAGAACCACTAGTAATATATAAGTAGATAAAACTAAGTTTCAGAATATTCGAAGATCGAATCCAAAAAAATATTTGTAATATATTTTATATAAAGGTTGCCTGGAGGCAACGGGATACGGAAAGAAGTTACATGTGTGTTTAATCTTTACTATTAATATTTATTGTATACGGTGTACAATAAATAGTAAGTATTTATCTAATACTTAGCCAGCGCCCTGGGGATCCTTCCGAGGGCGTACCCGGGGGTGATGGTAGTGTGAGAGATAAAACCAATAACTCAAACGCTCAACGTTGTCCCATATAGGATAGATTTCTTAAGTTGCACCTTGAGTGAAATCACAATTCTTACTTTGTTTTTTTTTGTGAAAATAAACTACATCAGTGACACTGGGGGTTCCCCTGTAAGAATGGATGTAGATGTGAGATAAACTAGGTCGCCGCAGTCGCGAAACGTACCGTTACGCTGCAGCATATATTTGAGCGAAGCGAGTTTAAATTCAAAATTCTGACATCGTAATAACCTGGGTAATTCTGTAAGCTATTGATGAGTGCAAGAAAATCCGAAATCGGCCGAGTATTCGCCGAGAAACAATTTAACATAAATCGTTTGAAAAATAATTTGAGTCACCCGTTGAGAGCTCCGCTCGCCTTCGGCTCGCTTCGCTCAATAAATAAATATTTACTATGCCAGTAAACCCGTCTAGCCAATGTAAGTGAAATGACCTTTAAATAATGAAAATACAATGTGTAAAGAGATAATTATGTAAACTATTATACTTAGGTACTGCAACGCTGTCGTTAGAGAAATGTACACGATTCGCTTGTACTCACTCATGCTTTTAACACGTTGGTGAACAGTGCCGCCTGTAGCCGTCGAGATGGCTAAAGTAATACGATAGTACGCCCGTCGCCGTCTAAATTTCTAATCTCATAAAATCAGTACGCCTTCAGACGTACGGGTTTCTACGCAATCACAAGGAAGAGCATATTGTACTGTCACCAAAGATTAAATTTAGACTTTCTACTGTCACTATATAATATTAAAAATCCGTTCAAAAAAGTATTTGCACACACACATTTACATTTTGGTGTCTCCTTCCACACGCACACTACGCCCGTAGCCGTCCTATTTCAATACAAACCGTTCAGTACTGCGGCCACGGGGCGTAATGTTCTAATAAAAAATCTCGGACATAACAATTTTATATATTATCTGTGTCAGAAAACGATGTATGACATTTCTTTCCCCCGTGCTCCCCTCACTCCTCCCCTTTATGGCCCTTTTGACGTTGCGGTCCTTCGTACGGCCGCCATTGCTGTTTATGCTGTTGATAGTCGTGGTTACGTTGATTAATTCCGTACCTACACTTCAAGTCCACATAAGGAGTGATATTTAATCCTCAGATTTTCGAATGCATCAAGAAAGAGGTAATTGTAATGAATAATTTTATTCAATAATAGTTATTTACCAGTACTAGTAAGTCAAGTAATTTACTAAATTTTGTGAAAAATTAATTAATCTTTGTATATTGCTTCTTCTTCTTCGTCGAGGGGCTCGTGGTCTCGTGGTAACCGACAATGTTAACACATTGCAAAGGTTAAGCAACATCGACTCAGGCCGGTCTTAGGATGGGTGACCATTTCTTAATACATTGAGACCCCTCCGTGCCTCGGAGAGCACGTTAAGCCGTCGGTCCCGGTTGTCATACTAACATCTATGGCAGTCGTTAGGGGTAGTTGGAGCCCTAAATCAAAAATCCGACCGGTCTAACTGCAGAACTTCGATATCGCCCATGGGTTGTGAAGGTCAGATGGCAGTCGCTTCACGGAAAATATCGAAGTTCAGCCGAATCGCAGTTAGACTGGAAAGCCGACCCCAACTGAGTTGGGAAAAGGCTCGGTGAATGATGATGATTGCTTCTTCTTCTTCATTGTATCACTGCTGAGAGGATCATGACTACACACATATTACTCTTCCTAAAATTGGCGCGATTTTCCATGGTGTGGACTGTTTTGTAGAAACTGTATATTGCACACTCTTACCTATATTAATTAAACATTTCTTTTCAGGTGTCCACTTGGACTAATAATAAAAAATACTGCAGCATCATTTTTGATGAAATGTCTCTGAAATCTGGATTGACATTTAATGCGAATCAAGATAGGATCTATGGGTTTGCTCACCTATTACAGAGAACCCCAGATTATGCTGATCATGCATTAGTTTTTATTATTAAGGGAGCAGTATTTAAATGGCAGCAAGTAATTGCATATTACTTTTGTGAAGGTGCAACAAAAGGACCAGAGCTGAAAGTATTTTAAAATCTATTGTAAAAGCTGTAGGAGAAACAGGGCTTATTCCAGTTGCATTAATATCAGACCAAGGAACTTCTTTTCAATCAGTCTTGAAGAGTTTACAGGAAGAGACAAGAAGAGAGCAAATCCTATCTGAAAATCATACAGGTAATAAGTTTTTAAGATTATAGAATGGGTTCTTGATTGCGGTATGTGTCTACAAAATCAGTGTAATAATTTGTTTTTAACTTTTTTATTTCAGATGAAACAATAAGGATTCAGCAGTTTTCATTAAGTGTAATATACGACCCACCGCATCTTATTAAGGGGATAAGAAATAACTTTCTTACAAAAGATATCTCTTTTGGTGGCAAAAGAGCCAAATGGTCTGATATTGTTGCGGTTTACAAGACAGACTGTGAACATGCAGAATCGAGACTTCTCCACAAACTGAATGATGAGCATATACTTCCAGAAAAGATTTAAAAAATGAAGGTTTGTCATATAATAATAATCATGTCCTCCTGACTGAATTTAGGTCATAGAGGCCAACCTCAACGGAGATTAGTCAACTACGCAGAAAATATTATAGTGGACCAGTGTGTGCGCTGCCACAGGTGCACTCTCTATTCACTCACACTCATAGTCCGATGGGACCGGACTGGGCAATCCGACCGGAGAGACGACCGGAGAGAGATCAGGCGCAGAGCTAACGACTTTACGTGCTTTCCGAGGCACGGAGCGAGTGATCATTCATTTATGATACGCACATAACTTGTCATATTTATAACTAGCTGTTGCCCGCAGCTCCGCCTGCTTGTTACTTTAGATCTACATAACTTTTTTATTTAGGAAGCGATTGAAAACCAAACCGCAAGTTCAAATCAAAAAATCAAATGATTCCTGAGATTAGCGTGTTCAAACATTCAGACAAACAGACAAAAGTTCTAAAAACTATTAATAGTGAACTCCACTGCGGGTGACGTAACCTGTTCTGAAGAGCTCTTCAATCTGATCCCACCCTCTTCCTTCCGATCCCGAACAACGCGTGCCGGGCAGAGATGCCACTCCCACACAGTGGATAGCATGTTCGCGAGAACCGAAAACGTTTTAACCGTTCGTTTCTCTGCCGAACGATAGTGGCCTGGAACGCCCTGCCTGTGCACGTGTTTCCTCCCACATATAACCCTCAAGGTCGTCAAGTTGAGGGCCACTCTCTATCGTATTGTGTGCTGTGAGAGTGGCCCACAATCGCTAGACGTCGTCACGACTTACCACCAGGCGGGCGGCGTCAATTTTGCGAAACCAATATAAAAAAATATAAAAAATCTACGACAAGCTTATTATTTGCGGTTGGTACAGTACTCGGGTCAAGGGATCGAACCCCAAAATTAAGTTTGTTTTTTATTATATATACTTTTCCGGGATAAAAAGTACCCAGTGTGGTGCCCAAGATATTAAAGAATAATTATACCAAGTTTCATCGTAATCGAACCGGTAGTTTTTGCGTGATGCCTGAACAGACAGACAGACAGACAAAATTTTTTTTAATCACATTTTGGGTTCGGTGGCGGTCTAGTAACACCCCCTGCCATTTATTTTTTTGATATCTTCAATGTACAGAATTTTCACTTCTACAGATTTATTATAAGTATAAATAAGCACATAACTTGTCATATTACGTTATTAATTTATAATACGTACATACGTCAGAGGTGCGCGCCTTAGGTTCGAACCTGAGACCTCTGACTCGCCAGTCAACGGTCATACCACTAGGCTATCACGCCCAAACACGTTCTGTTTGTCAAATATCGTTAATATTATGATTTGTATCCTCCTTTAATATTTAATTCATTTTGTCTAATTAATTATATTATTAGCAGGTAAAAGATGTTGTCTAATCAATATATTAATTGCATTATAGGTAAAAAATTGTGTCCAGGTGTTAAGCAGCACAATGGCACCAGCTTTGTTTCCAGCATATTTTCTACTTAATAAAATATAATGGTGAAATAATTATATTCTTTGGATTTCAGTCTTTATATTATGGTTAGAAGTGACCCAATAACATATGTGGTAAAATGGATGTTAGTGTTTAAATAAAATAAATTTGATATTGTCCAACGATAGTATAAAAATGAATTTTATGATATTATTACTATTAGGTTCAAAATTTTGTAGAATTAATAAATTGTTATAATATTATTACTAAAGTTACAAACGTTTCATTCATTGTTACAGCACAATATCGTGATGGGAGAGCTGTGAGTGATACACTGAAGAATACTGCAGAAGTGATATCATTTCTGGACAATCTGTTCGACAGTGTGAATGGTGTGTGTAACTTTAATAAAAAAATAAGGGTAAACTGTTACGAACAGCAGTAACATCAAAATCCACCCATGTGGAATTCTGGGGAGGTGCTATTTTAAAATTAGACACTTTAAAATTTCTAGACAGTCGTAATCGCGAAATAGTCGTGCCAAGCATAAAAAATTGGCAGACTACCTTAAGAAGTTTTTTGCGGCTATGGCAATTTTTCGCAGAAAAAAACCTAAAAATCATACGCCCAAGGTTTTTTAATTCTGACACTATCGAAAATTTCTTCGGGCAGGTACGAGCGTACAATTACAGAAGTAACAATCCAAATTGCCATACTTTCACAACCACAATAAAATCTTTGATTATTACAGGATTTATAAAATGTCTTTGGGTGCAAAGGGGCTCTACGAACATCTATAGGGCCCCAGCGACCTCACCTGCTAGTGGCACACCTGCTGATTAACGGACGAGGCTCGTTAATTTACGGTACCTATGGAGTGGCTTCGGCCCCTACGTGGGTACCAGGTGGTACAACAGTGTTGGTCCGGGGGGGTACCACCGTGCAGCTGTGCTAAAGCCCCCCAAGTAACCCAGCCCAGGCTGGGTTGCGTTAGGGGTTCAGCAGCTGCACCGCCGGGCCCGGGGCGATGTATGGTGCAGCAGGCATGGGACCAGTGGGGGCGAAACGGAGTCTAGTGTGGGTGGTGTGGGTCGATTCGCCGGCCAGGGAGACCCTTAGCAACGGCGTTGCCGCGGCCGCCCGCAACACAGTCATGGCGCCCGCCTGGGGCCAACCACCCCAGGAGGCTGCCCCACATGTTGCGCATAATCCTGATGTGGGATCGCCGCTCCGGGTGGTAACCGGTGTGGGGTAGCGGCGGCCTTGCATCAGGGGGGTTTGGGAGCCCTTCCGTCCGGCGAGTCGGCTCCGACCTAACCACACGGTTCTAGACAAAGCTAGCCCCTGCGCTTTGTCACTTACTGCTGCACCAAATGTCGCCCTGTCTTGACGCTTCTTCTTCAAAATCTACAATGGCAGTGCAACAAAAAAGAAATAAACGTTACACAGCGGCCCTAGGAAACCCCACAACTTCACATTTCGAGGTGGAGTTCACTAACGTCCGTGGACTCCATGCGAACCTCGATACCGTCCACCACCACCTTGAGACGGCACGGCCCGCTGTGATGTTCCTCACGGAGACACAAATACGCCGCCCTGACGACACGTCTTACCTGTGTTACCCCGGCTATGTCATCGAGGAACAATTTCGAGACAAAGCCGGGGTGTGCGTGTTCGTTAGGGCGGATGTTTGCTGCCGCCGGTTGCGCTGCCTAGAGAACCCCTCCAATTCCGTCCTTTGGCTGCACGTAGACCATGGCTCTATGAGCCAGATCTACGTGTGCGTCTACCGATCCCACACAGGGGATTCTGAGACAACAAAGCTCTTCCAGTACCTCAGCGAGACGGCTGATGAAGCGCAGGTGCGGTTCCCGAACGCTGACCTAGTGTTTCTGGGGGACTTCAATGGCCATCACATTGAATGGCTGGGGTCCCTCAAGACTGATCATGCGGGTAGAGCCGCCCATGCGTTCGCTCTCTCCCACGGTCTGACCCAGATGGTATGCGGGATCACCCGGATACCAGACAGGTCAGATCACGCGCCCGCTCTGCTGGATCTACTGCTGACGAGTCGCCCAGCCCAGTACAGTGTTTCGGTAGGAGCCCCACTGGGTAGTTCCGACCACTGTGTTGTTCACGCTGGCATGAAGGTGTCACCTCCTGCACGTCCTGTGCAAACGTCACGACGACTATGGCACTACTCGTCAGCGGATTGGGACGGTCTACGCGATTATTTTGCGTCCGTCCCCTGGAGCCAGCGCTGCTTTGTAGGAAAGGCTCCTTCGGATAGTGCTTCTGCTATTGCTGGCGAGATCAGTTTAGGGATGGATTATTACATCCCTTTCACTGATGTCGCCAGTATCCGCAGAGCCCGTCCCTGGTTCGGGCGAGATTGTGCCAAAGCTGTTCGACAAAAACAGTCGGCATATCGCGCCTGGATCAGGGCCCGGGCTGTGCGCGACCCAAACGTGGGCCACCTCAAAGCAGCGTACAACCGGGCCACAAAGTCGAGTAAGAGGGCCTTTAAGAGAGCGGATGCCCAGCGCGTCGCGCGGCTTGGTCAGGAGCTCACTTCCCATCCCACGGGCAGCCGTGGATTCTGGCAACTGGCCAAAGCCGTGCAATCTAACTTTTGTCAGCCCTCGCTGCCACCGCTGCGTTACCCAGATGGAACACTGGCTCACAAAGCCCAAGAGAAAGCGGATATGCTCGCAGACCTCTTTGCGGCTAATTCCCGGGTCGACGACCGTGGCCTGCAGCCCCCCGCCATCGCCAACTGTGGCCACACAATGCCTGATATTGTTATCAGGCAATGTGATGTACGGGCAGTGCTGCGGTCACTCGACACGCGGAAAGCCAGTGGCCCTGACGGCATTCCGGCGGTGGTGCTACGAAAATGTGCAGCTGAGTTGTCTCCAGTATTAACGCGTCTGTACTGCCTGTCATACTCTTCAGGGCTCGTGCCGGAGGTCTGGAAGGAGGCGAACGTACAACCGATCCCCAAGAAAGGGGATCGGTCCGATCCAGGCAACTATCGACCCATAGCTGTCACCTCAGTCATTTGCAAGGTGCTTGAGCTCCTTATAAATAAGCAGCTCATGCAATTCCTAGAGGATCACTCGCTAATCAATGATCGACAATACGGCTTCAGGCCAAAGCGATCAACGGGTGATCTTCTGGCATTCGTAACGCATGTCTGGGGTGGGGCTATGGAAAGGCACGGCGAGTCCTTGGCTATTAGCCTGGACATCGCCAAAGCCTTCGATAGGGTTTGGCATGCTTCGCTCCTTTCCAAGCTTCCGGCATATGGTCTACCTCCTCAACTGTGCAGCTGGATTGCCATCTTTTTAAACGAGCGCCGAGTGCGGGTCCTCTGCGATGGCCAGGCTTCTCGCTTCTTGCAAGTGAATGCCGGGGTACCGCAGGGGTCCGTACTATCACCAACTCTCTTTCTTCTGCATATCAATGATATGCTATCCCTCGGGAACATTCATTGCTATGCAGATGACAGCACACTGCACGGGAGTTACTCGGTTCGTCCGACGGCGGGGCGATCTGAGATTGAGGAGGAGAGACGACGACTCGTGGCTGATCTCGACCGTAACCTCGACAGTATCTCTCAATGGGGTACCGAGAACCTGGTCGAGTTCAATGCCCGCAAAACACAGGCGTGTGCATTTACTGCGAAGAAATCCCCTTTCCTTCCCCTACCCTCTCTTCAGAATGCATTATTACCAATGAAGGACAACCTTGATATCCTTGGCATAGACGTTCGTCGAGAGCTCAATAATAAAAACTACATCGAAAGATGTATAGGGCTAGCTTCGCGGAAACTAGGAATACTGAATAAGGTAAAGAGATTCTTTACACCGGACCAGAGTTGTCTGCTGTACAAGACGCAGATTAGACCCTGCGTCGAATACTGCTCTCACCTCTGGGACGGCTCCGCGAAGTATCTGCTGGACGCTCTCGACGCTATGCAGCGACGGGCTATCCGTATTATTGGTTGTCCGGAGGTAACGGGAAGCCTTGAGCCGCTAGCTCAGCGCCGAACAATAGCTTCCTTGGCCGCATTCTACCGTATTTACCACGGCGAGTGTTCTGAAGAGCTCTTCAATCTGATCCCACCCTCTTCCTTCCGATCCCGAACGACTCGTGCCGGGCAGAGATGCCACCCCCACACAGTGGATAGCATGTTCGCGAGAACCGAACGTTTTAAACGTTCGTTTCTCTGCCGAACGATAGTGGCCTGGAACGCCCTTCCTGTGCACGTGTTTCCTCCCACATATAATCCTGGGTTCTTTAAGCGGAGCGTGAAGAGGCACATCAGTAGGTCGTCAAGTTGAGGGCCACTCTCAATAGTAATGTGTGCTGTGAGAGTGGCCCACAATCGCTAGACGTCGTCACGACTTACCACCAGGCGGGCGGCGTCAATTTGGCGAACCAAATAAAAAAAAAAAAAAAAAAAAAGTCATAGGAATACATTTAATTGTGAGGATGACTTAACAGAACAAATAATTAAAATTAAATCATTATTTAGTGAAAACACTAATACGCAAAATAAAATTCATAAGAATTGTGATTTTCTTGTGGAAGAATCATACTGTGATGCTAATTTTATGTTGGGGGCAAGACGTGAGCGGCTAAACAGACAGTCTCGGGCTTATACTGCTGGATGGGTTATAAGAAAAGTATTAAAGAAAATGAATAACTGCAGATACTGCCAAAACGCTGTTACAGTGGACGAAGCGTCATGGCTGCATAAGTGGGTTTCCCAAAGAGAATACAATTCAGTTAAAAATAAAAAAACTCACTTAAACTTCTGAACAATTTATTATATTATTCGGAGGGATTTTAAAAACAACTAATACTTTTCTGCAAGTAAATGCCCCCAAAGAGTGTAGAACCCAACAAATTTTTAATCTAATACAACAAAAGCTCATAAGATTTGAATATATTCAATGTGAGGCGCACAATAATTTAGCCGTTACCACGTTTTGCCAAATCGCAATAAAGTTGGCTATATTTAACTGGTGTAACATAATTAACAAAATTAACTAGGGAAAATTTGCCAGAAATGTTCAGGAAGGCATTAAATAAATATATGAAAACGATGAAAAATAAAAATAAATGAATGAATAAAAGTTTGCTTTTTTTTTATTTTCGTTTACCTATACACTATTCATTTTATTCAAGAGATCACAGTAATATTCCGTGATCTCTTGAATAAAATTTACTCTCCAAATATACTACGAGCGGCCGATAAAAAACTGGCTGTATGTCAAATTTCTTTGCCTTTTTTTCTTTGTTTTTAGCACTCTCCTGTTCAGAAATTAAAAAAAATAAAATGTCACGCATCGTTTTCAGTTGGCCAATCAGAAAACAGACGCTACGTCCTACGGTAGTTGTTTGGCACATGTCTATCTGATACGTAGTATCTCTATTAGATCTGTGACTGTGGCAGTGCGAGGCGTTGACGGGTCGCTTCGTGATTTCACGCGCAATATTTTTTTCAAACGTAAGTATTGTTGGTTTTCAACGTAATTTTATTACTTCATGAATGTGAAATACTAAAAATAGTATACTTGTATATCCAAATAACGTTTTTATGTTGCTAACGTATGTTTTATAACCGATTTTGTTGTAATCAACTCTAAACTAATGTTTTCGCAGAAGGCTTCCCGCGATCCGTACGAGGCAGAACAAAAGCGGCTGCAGGATCTATTTGACGGTGCTTCAACTCCTGGATCGAGTCAGGGCCCTTTTGAAGATGATGGAGAATACGCATCGGACGTCGATTATCAACCATGTGGTGAGATATCTTCAAGTTCCGAAGATGAAACTCAGGCAACCCGAATAAGATACCGACAACAAAGTACAGCTGCAGTATCCTCTGGCGAGTCTACATCTTCTTGCTCTAGTGATGCAGATGTCTCTGATGAACTAAGTAATGAGGTTATTCAAGGATCTGATATACCACCGTAAACCAAGATCCTGCCCTGTTCGTTCCTGCTGTGCTTGTAAATGACGAAGAACATCCTAATGTGAATCAAGTCACCTCTGATCAACCAAACCCAACGAATATAAAGAGACTTGTTCAGTCTAAAAACATTTATGATAACAGGCGATTTAGGCAAAGTACATCATCTGCTCCAGCGGTGGTTTCTGAAAATATCACAACCGGTCACTGGCCAGAACAATTTTTATCTCGAACCGGTGCAGCCAAAAAGTTTGCCTTCCTGAAATGCAAAGTTTGTACAAAACATAATATTAGAAAGGAAACGAGCTATCGTTGTAAAGGATGCCCGGATAAACCCCCACTGTGCCCATCATGTTTCGAACCTTACCACGTCAGTCTAAGTATTGGAAATAATGTTTGAATTTATTTTTTTATAATTGGAATTACTTTTATTTTAGATTCCGAAACTGATTGTGAACTAGATTTCCTTACGTACAAAGTGTAAGACTGATTAAAATATAATTATGTTGATTTTTGAAGAGATTTAATTAGATTTAGTTAATAAAAATTGTGTTCCATAGTCACAGTTAAGAATAACTGTAATTATTCTGATATTGATTTTGAAATAAAACTAGTATTGATTGATTAAGACTTCTTTTTATTTATTAAGTATCGCATAGGTATTGACGCCTAGGACGTATGTGCACAATGTATATTACTTAGGGCATAAAATATGACACTACGGATATAGGCCATACGCCTCAGAACGTACTGACATATCTCATAATTAATACATATCATCATTATGACAGAACGCCTTATGACGTTCACGTCTATATCCGTTCTGTCGCATCATGTGTTACAATAATAATTGTGCTGTGACACTACGTTCATGGGCAATGTATGAAAAATAGTACTGTCTCCGCACCCACAACCTGTGAGACAGTACTGTCCGCCGACGTGTTAAGTAAAACTTTTGATACGGCCCCTGCTTGGAAGTTAAATTAAACGACGTAAAACAATTAACGTTACTTTATTAGCAGTGAACCTAGGGTTTATATAATACAAGTAGCTATGAGGGGTGAACTTGGGGTCCACAGGCGACGGGCGGTCGGCCGGCAGGAACCGTTGGTGTCCTCCAATTATTTCGATTTGCTTACTAGCCGCTCCGGGTTGATGGCCACCGGAGTGCCGGCGCAGCGTCTAGTCGCTCAGCAACTGGCGTAGAACGTAGGCGGGTATTCGGCAACACAAACACTGGCTTCAGCGAGCACAATTGATATTACATAGAGTCACTTTCAAATGAGTTTAAGTGCAGTTTATTACGATTATGACGTCAGCTGTGTTGACGAGTTTTTTAATATGCGAATGTGTCGCTGCGCGCGGTGTGCCTGGGTTTTTAAAAGATGTCTGCGGTGACTGGGAGCTGGGGGGGTGAGCCGTATCCCTACTCGATTGCATAGTGAGAAGACAAACCCCTTCTCGACATCTAATCTCGCTTTACCATTGGCCGGTGGCTATTTATTATCTATTCGATCTAAACGACTTTCCGAGGCAATGGACCGTGTTGGCGATACGAACTTATGCATTGTTCGAACCGGTCCGCTAATGTTCTAGTAGATTCTAAATAGTGATGTGACCACAAGTAATATATTTGGTGTCGATGTTCGTAACATCGTAACACTTTTAGTAATTTATATGCTAACCTTTACTAGGAGTAGGGTGACAATCACATCATATTGTTTGCCCAAATTAAGCTAATTTAAGCGTATTCCATGGGCTCTAGACAACTGATAAACATATTAAATGTTATTACTTATAATAACTATCCCAATAATATTATGCGTATTGAGTACTGTGTAATAAGTAGCGCGTAGCGTATCGCGCGTAGCTTATAGTACGTAGCGTATGGCACGTAGTGTGTACCGGTGGTACCAGTGCTGTAGCCCATAGCGCGTAGGGTGTACCACGTAGCATATAACGCGTAGCATGTAGCGAGTAGCACGTAGCGTGCTATGAGAGTCAAAGTGGTGGGTGTACCATTGCGAATCATGTTGTACCACTTACCAAAAAATGTACCTAAAATGTACTAAATTGTACCTAGGTCTAAAAAATAAGTCTACCCGATTCAGAACTAAAATACACCCGCCATTTTGACATCAATACGGCGGGTGTACTATAATATTTTGTTACTTAACCATTATTCATAAAATATAATTACGCCAAAAAAATGTACATAAAAAGTACCTCAAGTAAAAAAAAACACTTGATCCGTTGGATAGTTTCTGAGAAATAAAACAACCGTGTCTAGTTTACTTACGCTAGTAAAATTATAAATCACTATTTTCATAACTGGACAAAATTACATATATAACATAATTAACATAATTGTGACCCTTTTATTTCCGTCCATACATTATGCAATTAACAATAAGTGAATTCGGAGTTTTGGTTATAAAATTATTTAAGTCATCAAAACATTTCCATTCCGAATTACGACGACAATGAGCCCGATAGTGGCCAATATTGTGGATGTTTGTTACATCGCCGCCGGACGGTAAAAACTCAATTAATCCTAGAATTTCGTATTTTATATTATATATTTCTATAGGTATGTCTAAGATAAATTACATCAGTTTGATTCAGCTCGAAGGCTATTGTATATTTTATATCGTATTTTAATGTTCGTATACCATTGCAGTTATTACGTCGACATTTCAAAATATTATCATCATCACATAACATAGACTCTACCGATTGATTGAGCATAGTAATTACTTAATATTATTATAATTAATATAGAAGTGTACGGCGGTATTATTTCATTATAATAATAATAAGCGTAGGTAAACTAGACACGGTTGTTTTATATCTCAGAAACTATCCAACGGATCAAGAGTGTGTTTTTTTACGTGAGGTACTTTTCAGGTACATTTTTTTGGTAAGTGGTACAACATGATTCGCAATGGTACACCCGCCACTTTGACTTGAGAGTCAAAATGGCGGGTGTACCATTGCGAATCATGTTGTATCACTTACCAAAAAATGTACGAAGTACGCTATGAGTAGCGTGCTTCGTATGATGTACCATCGACCATCGACCTCCATGATCGAGGCCTGAAGACGGCGGGATAGCCCCAACCCCAACGACGCGGGATTTTCATCCCGACCAAATCCCCAAAGGCAACAGTTGGCAAAAGTCCGCCGGGTGCCACTGGAAATACCTCCTGGTGCGTACCAGAGACGCCCGGCATTGGACGTAGGAGCGGCCGCAGTCTCGTGGAATTTAAAAAAAAAGGGTCGGTCCTTACCAACCTAAACATTCACACTCATCTATCTCAAACTTTATGTTAACTACACTTAACGTGTTAGGCCTGGCCTTCCTGCGTGTGTGGGGACGGCCAACCAGCCAGAGCGCATTGCCAACATGTTTGTGGAGCACTTTAAAGTTGAGTCACCACTAGTCTCTGACGGCAGCAGTTCCATACCTGATTGTCTGGGCTGTCGTGACTCGGACATAATCCGTTTCTCTGCTAAGCAAGTCTCATATGTGATCACTAAGATGACTAAAGGTAAGTCTCCGGGTCACGACAGTCTTAGCATTGAACACTTACGGCATGCGGGGCCACACATCTCGAGGGTGCTGGCCATGTTTTACTCGCTATGTATGTGCCACTCTTATTTGCCCTCAGATCTTATGAAGACCATTGTTGTGCCAATTATTAAAAATAAGACCGGCGATGTAACCGATGCGAGTAACTATCGTCCTATCTCCTTAGCTACTATTATAGCGAAGGTACTTGACGGTCTGCTGGACGCGCACTTGGACAACTATTTAAACCTACACGATGCTCAATTTGGGTTTCGTTGTGGCCTTGGTACAGAAAGCGCGATACTTAGCCTTAAGCACACAGTGCAATATTATACGACTCGTCGAACTCCAGTATACGCGTGTTTCCTACACCTTTTCCGTGCCTTTGACATGGTCTCGTATGAGGTTATGTGGGACAAGCTGCGGGAGAGGGAAGTACCGGCAGAGCTGTTAGGTATCTTTCAATTTTGGTATAAGAACCAATTAAATAGCGTGAAATGGGACGATAGATATTCGGCACCGTTCCGTTTGAACTGCGGTGTGAGGCAGGGGGGATAACATCCCCCAAATTGTTCAACTTTTACATTGATGCACTGATCGTTGAACTCAGCAGTAAAAGAATTGGCTGTCGTGTTGATGACGTTAGTGTAAACAACCTGAGTTACGCGGACGACATGGTGCTGCTGGCTCCAACGATCAAGGCATTAAGGGAGTTGATTACGATTTGTGAGGGCTATGTACGGAGACACGGTTTGCTCTATAATGTAGTGAAGAGTGAATACATGGTCTTCAAGGCTGGTGGTAAATGTCCAGAGACTGTACCCACACTCAAACTGAATGGTCATGAGCTGAAGCGCTTCTATCAGTTTAAATATCTAGGCCACATCGTTACCGACAGCCTTGATGACCGAGTAGATGTGGAAAGGGAAAGTAGGGCGCTGGCTGTGCGCTGTAACATGTTGGCGCGGAGGTTTTCACGTTGTAGTGAGCAAGTTAAAACTACACTCTTTAGAGCTTACTGTCAGGTTTTCTACACGTGTAGCCTGTGGGCCGGCTATACTCAGCGGGCAATCAGCGCCCTACGGGTCCAATATAATAATGGCTTCAGGATGCTGATGGGGCTGCCCCGATTCTGCAGTGCATCAGGTATGTTCGCTCAGGCGCATATCGATGACTTTCATGCGATCGTCAGAAAACGGTCTGCCTCACTGCTTCGCAGAGTGCGGGACAGCTCCAACTCCATCCTGGGGACTATAGTGGAGAGGTATGACTCCCCTTTGCTAAGGACTATTGTTCGTCGCTGTGTGACGAACAATAATCTGGTATCTAAATAAAAAAATATGAAACGTTTACCTACTAAATCGTACTAACATAGTTTATAAGTCTTTATTGTTACTAACCAATTAATAGCTATGGACTACGAAGTCCGAAATAAATGATTTTTATTTATTTATTTATTTATCAGTACCGTCAGTATGTTTTCATCCATACTCTTCACCAATTTTTTTTTAAATACACGTATATACCTACGTCAAACATTGACACAAAAACCAAATACCGTAAATATATCCGAAAATTATTTGGTCCCACTAAATAATTATCGGAATGGGACCAAATTTAAAAAAATCCGAATCGCTTAACCTAAAACGTTAACATAAAAAAATTACAACCGGATTGAGAACCTCCTCCTTTTTTAAATTGATTAAAAATGGAAACAAAATGCCTGTGAATTAGTTTTCTTAAAATACAATCTTTCTGGATTTTGAATAAATAAAAATTTTTGTTAAGATTAAATAAATTATATTAGGACAATTCACACAACGCCATCTAGTCTCAAACTAAACAGAGCTTGTGATATGAATACTAGATAAACTGATATAAATAGTTATATATTTTTTTTTGTAAATACACACATATTATACATAGGAAACACCCAAACTTCGGTACAAACGTATGTGTCATCATACAAAGTTTGTCCCGATCGGGAATCGAACCCGAGACTCCGGCGGCGTCGAGAGCGGATGCACACCGACGACGCCAACGTAGCAGTCTAAAGTCTAAGATTGTAAAAGGTGTCGTTATTTTAAACAACTTAGTTAGTTAAAACAAACAATTTAGTAATTTTTTTTAGTCTATGGTCATGTCAAATGACAACGTCCAAATTTTTCTCGGAAATAATAAAATCTCCTTTTATTTCAAATCGACAACATATTATTTTATTATTCTGAATTCTAACAACTTTTTTCTTATAGGTGCTGATGCAGGTGCCGCGAAGCCTGCCGCCTACCTCCTCGGCGTAACGACCACGCCGCCGCTTCGGTGGCGCCGGGGCAGCGCTGCGCTTCGTGACAGTGCGTCGAACCCATACAAACTCTAAAGCTTTCTGTGTTTACTATTTAGGTTTAGTGTATTTATAGTAAAAAGTGTAAATAAATGCAAGCAGCACAAAATAATGGATGTGGCAATGCCAATGTAAATTCAGGTGAGCTTGCAAGTGCATCGAGTGGTCTTGTACGGTGCCCACATTGTCCACAAGCCCGTTTTTTTTTTTTTTATATTGTGTTCGCCAAATTGACGCCACCCGTCTGGTGGTAAGTCATTTAAAACGTTCCGTTCTCGCCAACATGCTATCCACTATGTGGGAGTGGCATCTCTGCCCGGTACGCGTTGTTCGGGATCTAGGAAGAGGGTGGGATCAGATTGAAGAGCTCTTCAGAACACTCGCCGTGGTAAATACGGTAGAATGCGGCCAAGGAAGCTATTGTTCGGCGCTGAGCTAGCTCAATGCTTCCCGTTACCTCCGGACAATCTATAATACGGATAGCCCGTCGCTGCGTAGCGTCGAGAGCGTCCAGCAAATACTTCGCGGAGCCGTCCCAGAGGTGAGAGCAGTATTCGACGCAGGGTCTAATCTGCGTCTTGTACAGCAGACACCTCTGGTGCGGTGTAAAGAATCGCTTTACCTTATTCAGTATTCCTAGTTTCCGCGAAGCTAGCCCTATACATCTTTCGATGTGGTTTTTATTATTGAACTCTCGACGAACGTCTATGCCAAGGATGTCAAGGTTGTCCTTCATTGGTAATAATGCATTCTGAAGAGAGGGTAGGGGAAGGAAAG
>OY748310.1:2747642-2862480 GCA_963556515.1 Nudaria mundana
GATCAGACACGAGTTGTTGTCTATCCTCCTCAATCTGCAACCGCCCCGCCGCCGGACGAGCCCAGTAGCTCCCGTGCAATGTGCTGTCATCTGCATAGCAATGTATGTTCCCGAGGGATAGCATATCATTGATATGCAGAAGGAAGAGAGTTGGTGACAGCACGGACCCCTGCGGCACCCCGGCATTCACTTGCAAAAAGCGAGAAGCCTGGCCATCGCAGAGGACCTGCACTCGGCGCTCGCTCAGAAAGCTGGCCATCCAGCTGCACAGTTGAGGAGGTAGACCATATGCCAGAAGCTTGGAAAGGAGCGAAGCATGCCAGACTCTATCGAAGGCTTTGGCGATGTCCAGGCTAATCGCCAAGGACTCGCCGTGCCTTTCCATAGCCTCACCCCAGACATGCGTTACGAATGCCAGAAGATCAACCGTTGATCGCTTTGGCCGCGTGAACAGCGTGGCAGGTGAACGCGGATTGAAAGTACATTTTGGAAAAAATCATAAAGTACAAAATGTCTCTTCAAGCGCGTCTACGATATCCCAAATTTTCCCAAATCAACAAGAAATTTCTGATAATATCGAAATTCCCTTTTGGCAAAGGTTAAGTACCATGAAAAATTCTATTCCAGTTCTAAAAAGAATCCCCCGAGGTGCGAGACCCTCTGTGGCTCAATGTTTAGCCTCCTGTATCGGTCAAGTAGTCCAGGAAAATACCTTTAGCGCTTGGGAACAAATGTTAACCTTCTCTTATAGAATCCTACACGTAAAGAATAGGACGTTGACATCTTTACGGTCCAAATCAAAGAAAATTGTACAAACAATTTTAGCATTTTAAATTCAAATTCAATCCACACTCCGGCCCCTGATTATTCCTGAGAATAATCACCAAGTTCAATCAAGTTAAACTTGTAGAGAATAAAGTAAGGGAAGGCGACATCAGTGGGGCGGCAAGACTACTTTTTAGTAGCGACGTGCTGGCTCCTTATTCTGCAGAAACCTTGCAGAGTAAGCACCCACCATCTGCAGCTGACCTCTCTTTCCCAGATCCTCCGAACAACGATACAGAAAATCTTGAGACTACTGCCAAGGATGTGCGCACAGCTGTTGACTCTTTTCGTTTTGGATCTGCAGGTGGACTTGACGGTCTGACACCACAGCACCTTAAGGATCTGTTGTGTCCGAGCGCTGGGGAAGCTGGTGATGCACTTCTGAGGAAGCTAACTGCTCTAGTTAACCTCATGATCTCAGGCAATGTGGACAGTGGCATCACAGATATTTTGTATGAGGCCAATTTATGTGCCCTGCACAAGAAGGATGGTGGCATTCGTCCCATTGCCGTAGGTAGCATTTTGCGGCGTTTGGCAGCCAAAATTTTGTTGTTAGTTAGTTGTCGTTTTTATAGTACGGAGCTTACAACCAAATTTCAGCCCTTTCAATTTGGTTTTGGTTCAAAAGGAGGTTGTGAGGCCGCAATCCATCTTGAAAGTTGACCTGAAAAACGCTTTCAACTCTGTAAACAGGGACACCTTGCTGACACAGGCCAAATTAGAAATCCCCAAAATTTTTAACTTTCTTTGGCAATACTATAGTCAGCCAACAAAATTAATTTAAAGGACCACCTTTTGAATTTAGCCGTTGGATGTCAGCAAGGTGATCCGTTGGGACCAGTCATCTTCAGTTTGGCCATTAACCCAATTATTCAAAAAATAAAATCAAAATTCAACATTTGGTACCTAGATGACGGGACTTTAGGGGGAAAAGTAGAGACAGTTTTACAAGATTTAGCCCTAATAAAGAACGAGTTTCAGTCAATTAGCTTAGAACTGAACCCGAATAAATGTGAGATTTTTATATCTGAAAACACAGATAAATTAACAACAATCTGCAAATTCAACTGTTTGGCCCCCAACATAAAAGTACTGGACAAAACTTCTTTACGCCTCCTAGGGTCCCCGATTTTAGAAGATGGCTTTTCCACTTTTATCGAGGAAAAAATTCAAAATTTTGATCAGGTTATTGATAGTCTATGTAATAGACTATCAATAACCTGATCAAAATTCTGTGTGTAAAATTTTAAATGTAAATATTAATGACCGGGCCTGGGTCCAAGCGTCTCTTCCAGTTCGCTTGGGCGGGCTAGGTATTCGTAGAGTCACAGATGTCAGTCTGCCAGCATGTCTGTCGTCGGTCCATAGCACCGAAGAATTAGTCAGGAAAATTTTGTCAAATACACTTATTGATTTCGAGGTGCGATGCAAGACCGATGCCATAAATGCTTGGAGGATGTCTTGCCCCAACACTGACCTGCCCTCACGCCTAGGCTCACAGCGACTGGGATTCGCCGCTCTGTAAATTGAGAATTAATACACTAATTGACACTTCTGTCAATATTTCAGAGCGTGCACGCCTACTAGCTGTTGGAGAATAGGAGTCAGGGTTATGGATCCAGGCGCTCCCATCGCCCAACATCTGTACAATGTTGGACGACACAACCTTCCACATTGCCACTTGCCTTCGGCTGGGTACACCTTGTGTATCCCCGCATCATTGCACCTGTGGAGTAGCCGTCGATAATCTGGGACATCATGGCCTTTCTTGTAGCAGAAGCGCAGGTCGTATACCTCGGCACGCTATTCTAAACGACATAATTCGTAGGGCTCTTTCCACCGCAGGTCTTCCGGCCGTACGTGAACCAAATGGTTTAGCACGAAGCGATGGAAAGAGACCGGACGGTATGTCGTTGCTACCGTGGAAGATGGGACGCTACATGCGTTGACACCTTAGCACCTTCACACCTTCCAAGCATGCTGCATCGGCTGAAGGCCTTAAACGGCGTAAATATGCTAACCTAGTAGGTGATTACATATTTGAGCCGTTTGGGGTTGAGACACTGGGGTCATGGGGTCCGATGCTTCTCAGGACCAGAAGGCTGGCTATTTTCTGGCCCAAAGAATAAGTATCGCCATCCAACGTGGCAACACAGCCAGCATTCTGGGAACCTTCCCAGTCGGCAATGACGCGGAGGATTTTTTAAACTATATTTTGTAATGTAAATATTTATAGTCTATAATTATGTATATTTTGTATATTGTACTTCTTATTGTTTATTTTCTATAGTTTTAACATAAAGGTCACTTAGTTCTTAAATGGTTGTTGGTATCTGCTTGTCATCGGTTGCTAGGCAACTGATTTTTACCTACTGTCTCTAATTTGGCATAACTTATAGTCACCCTACCAAAGGTGATTGTCCACATTGTAACATGTTGGAGCATTTACCAGTTTATGATAATTGAATCTTTTATATTATGCAAATTTCTACGTTGTATAAATTACAGTTGAAAATTAAAGTTTACAATGAGTTTTAATGAATCATATCAAAGCATGATTGTAATGTATTTAGGGATACCTACTATAATGAACAGTCATACAAGGAATATTGAACAAAACATACGACTACTATAATATTTAGTTTAAAATGCACCTGACCTGTCTGAAATGTTGTGGAAAATTTAAAAGTATATTAATTATGTATTTTGTTCAATGTTTAGTAACTTTCATCAAGTGCCGTCTAAAAATAGTATAATGGATATTGACCGCAGTGTCATCAGTTCTTTTTTCTTTTAACTTGGCTGGACACACTGCATTGTCTTGTGGTCCAACTTCCATCTGTCGCTACAAAATGTCATATCGCTAAAAGATTTAGATTTAGATTTAAGATTTCCAGTAACGCACGGCTGACCTTGGCCACCTGTGTGGCCGCTGTGTGGTGGTCGGGTTTTACCCCGCATCTTTGGGGTCGGGTTTTATCCCGCGTCGGTGAGTGAAGGCGTGCGTGGGTTGAAGCCCTTCTAGCCTGCTTGTAAGGCTAGCTTCTCAGGCCCCGATCTTGGAGATTGATGGTCCTGGGCGTAGTCACGTCACACTTCGGAACTTAGCGGGGAGGGATCGCTCCCTCACCCTACCGGCCGCATCCTTCACGAGCATAACCTACTCGCAGAAGTCGACGGCCGCGTTCTACTGGCTCTCTGGCGAGAGGGTATCTACGCCCAGGCCCACAACGAGGTCCCAGCACTGACTCGCCCATGCTGAGCATGCCACGAACGTGTGCAGTGCCGTTCGCTGAAATTATTGAAATTATTTGATCTATTATATTGATTCGGGATTTCTTTTACGAGTATCAAGTTATCACTATCACTACATAATAAAAAAACAAAGTCGCTTTCGACCGTATGTATGTTTAGATCTTTAAAACAGCGCCTTTAGATGCGGTTTTCACCAATGAGTAGTGTGAGAAAGGATTTTGTTTGAGGTCCGCTAGTAACTGATAAACTACTTATTGGATTCGCCGACTCACAATATCCTACGTAAAATTACCCTAAAAAGCATTATTTTCATACTCAGTACTTCCCTATATCAATCATCCCTAAATTATGTATACCTTTAGTAGGCTCTCCTTCTATCACAAGAATCTTTTGTAAGCAAATTGAAAATAATATTGTCTTCTAACTACTTTAACCTCTCGCTAAACATATTTATAAAGCCCATAAAATGTAATCCGGTCTTTGCAATTAAGTAGGCAACTTATAACTTTAAAACAATTTATACAGTACTAGCAGACGTCCGCGGCTTGGCGTGCTTGACAAACTATATACACACAATCCAGATCGAGAACCACTTTATCCATTGGTGAAAACTGCATCAAAATCCGTTGCATAGTTTTAAAGATCTAAGCATACATAGGGAACGGAAGCAGCTTTGATATGATAATTACCAGAGTAAAATAAAATTTAACTTACTTTGAAAACCTGTCCATTGGATAGCGCTACTGATTCTAAGTAAAGTAAGGTACAAAAAAATAATATATTGATGTAGAAATAAATTAAACCAACTTTAAATCGGTGAAGATAATAGGTCGTTTATCTCATCATAATTATAATTATTCACATCATCATGGTTATCTTCATTATGAGTACTCCTAATTTTGTCATCGCCTACTGAAAAAAAAAATATATGGAAGGTATAATAATGTGAATAAGAATATAAACAATACATAATTATCCGCTAGTGGATTCCGACATTTGAACTCGGCCGAAAATAATAAATAATAACCAAAATTACAGCGTTAAGACTCCGTTTCATTGGTCGATAACTTGACCGTTGACATGTGACTAATCAATCTGACTTGGTCGATAGTCCGCCTGCGAGAAATCATCCACATGCACAGTAACGACTACAGGCTCAGTTTTATTGGTCGATAACACGATCTTTACCCGTTACAAATGAAATAAGTAGGTACGTCTATAATTTATTCGAAAACAATTATTGCAACGAAAATTTACGGTTCCATTACTAAAGTACCCGATAGAATTCTAGTACATACCTTTTTTGAGACAGTCATCAGAGTCATCATTGTCATCACAAACCCTTATAGCTGTTTCCGCAGTCATCGCTGAGAATATGGCGAGAGCCACGAAGAACATCCAAAAGAACTTCATGTTTATTGTACGAGTACAATGTATTCTGGAATACTATGCGATGATGTATATTATTCCTTTATATAGGTATCTGACTGAGTCTATTTATAAATGAAATGCTAGTTAGTAACCGCGGTTTTGTTGTCACGTTTTTCCTGTTTAACTGAGTTCTGTTTGAATCATTGTGCACGATATCCTACTATAGGTAGGTAATATTATAAAAGTTTTTAATCATCGATATCTGCCCAAGGGTCTTCGCGTGACGAAGACCCTTGGGCAGATTTCGATGAGAGTTGGTAAACTAAAGTTTAAATATTTAAAAAAAATTACACGTCAAATTAATATAATTATGATCTATACATAATTATATTAATTTGAATTACTTATTTTACAGTAAATATTTTTTTCTCTGCAAATAAACTAATTGTTTAACAATACTAAAAGTAATTCAAAAATATACATCTATAGTGTGTTTTTATTCTTCCTTCAACTGCGTCAAAAAAATAGCTATGCATCACGAACTTAAATTGCTGTTAAAATTAATATATTTTGAGGTAATTATTTGCTGCGCAATCAGTATTTTTGCTTAGTAAATGCTTTTTTTTAGTACAAAACGAAAGTTTATTGATTAGCAGTTCAATACTACCCTAAATTATATAGGTAAGAAGTAGCTACGATTTAAAAAAAAATCAAAATCGGTTTACCCAGTCCACAGATAATATGAGGTCCTATAACAAACATAAAAAAAAACATAAGTACAGTTGAATTGAGAACCTCCTTCTTTTGTGAGAGTTCGGCTTTCCAGTCTAACTGTGTTTCGGCTGAACTCCGATATTTTCCGTGAAGCGACTGCCATCTGACCTTCACAACCTATGGGCGATATCGCATTTTGTAGTTAAACCGGTCGGATTTTTAAGGGCTCCAACTACCCCTAACGACTGCCATAAATGTTCGTATGACAACCGGGACCGACGGCTTAACGTGCTCTCCGAGGCACGGAGGGGTCTCAGTATCTTAAGAAATGGTCACCCATCCTAAGACCGGCCTGACTAGATGTTGCTTAACCTTTACAATGTATTAATATTGTCGGTTACCACTAGACCACGAGCCCCTCAAAACAATCAAATTAAAATTTCGTCTTTGTAATTTACGTAATATCTATACATCAGTATGAACAAACTCGGGTGCTTCGTATACCTCGGCACGCTATTCTAAACGACATACTTCGTAGGGCTCTTTCCACCGCAGGTCTTCCAGCCGTACGTGAGCCAAATGGGTTGCACGAAGCGATGGAAAGAGACTGTATGTCTTTGCTACCGTGGAAGATAAGAAAGAAGGCCTTTGATGTGGGACGGTACGTGCGTTGACACCTAAGCACCTTCACACCTTTCAAGCACATCCAGGTGTGCCGGCACTGCTGCTGAATCGGCTGAAGGCCTCAAACGGCGTAAATATGCTAACCTAGCAAATTTGAGCCGTTTGGGGTTAGGACTACCTCGGTGGCACAATGGTACTATGTACGGACTGCCACGCTCGAGGTCTCGGGTTCGATTCCCGGGTCTGGTGGATAATGTATAATTCTCTTTAGAATTTTACCCAGATAATTATCTCAGAGTCTGGAACTTGTGCCCGGTAAATGGCAATAGGCTCGCCCCCTATTACATGGGACCTAACATAGCTGGCGAGATGTGGGTGTGTTTGCACACCTCTGCCTACCCCTTCGGGCAAAAAGGCGTGATGCTATATATGTATGTATGTATGTATGTATGGGGTTAAGACACTGGGGTCATGGGGTCCGAGCGTGGGTCGCCTTTATAGAGACACTAGTGGTCGCCCGCGACTTCGTCCGCGTGGTAATTTGGATTTTTTCCCGTTCCCGTCGCGCCGCGTCATATTTTGAACAATTCACACAATATCTTTATAAATTGTAGCCTATGTGTTATTCTGATGTATAAACTATATTATTGTAAAGTTTCATAAATATCCATTCAGTAGTTTTTACGTGAAAGAGTAACAAACATCCATCCATCCATAAATATAGCGGGTGTTACGTAAGGGTTATATCAATCCGAAGCCAGCACCATCAGCTGGTCGACCAGAACCCGTTTCGATATGTCACGACCGCCAGATAAGAAAAAAAAAGTTCATAAAAAAACATTATTACCGAATAAAATACTCACTTGTTTAAACAACACTAGCTAAAATCAGCTGCTTCGGTCATCGACAACGAATAGGTACAAATAATGCGCGCCTTTGAAAAGCCTTACGTCTCACTCCTGGCAGTAACATTATGTCTCTGTTTCGCATCAAGCGATGCCGCCCATACGAACACGAAGCGCTCGGTCGAGTCACGAAGTTTCCTAGAATTTTATATAAAATCATTTAGCAAGGTCACAGGTCAGTTCAGTTGCATTCTTTGCTTTGTGCAGTGAGGTAGCTAAATAATTGTTTAGTGTGTTAATTTGTGAGTTGTGTCAAGTATTACGAGATGATGCTTTGTGTAGGAGCATCAGAAGGCAATTAGAGCGCTGCCCGGGAGTTGTACCTACCGTGAGTTTTGATACCTAAAAATACTGTGTACGCAGTCGAGTCGAAGTCGCATTTAGCACTGTTACACAAGAAATTAAACTTTCCTGTAAACAGGTAAGATTTTTCTAAAATTGGGGACAGAGATTTTACTATCACTTGCATGTGGTGCACCTGTCGAACCACGGACGAGGATCAGGGGAAACATTACTATGTGTTGGTCAAAATTTTATTTACATAAACAAAAATAATCCTTTAAGGACGCCCACACCGCCGCGACGCCCGCGCCACCGCCAAGGGCATTGTACATACGTACCACGCGCTCATTGTCTAGTTGTAGTTGTAGCTACGTCAAGCCGTAGCTTTGGGACACGTTTGTTTTGATTTGAAATATCTTTTGAAAATTTTTGATGAACTTTTTTTTTCTTCTTTGGCGGTCGCCATATATCGAAACGGGTTACGGTCGACCAGCTGATGATGCTGGCTTCGGGTTGATATAACTCTTTCGTAACACCCTGTATACATACATACATACATACATACAAACTTTCGCGTTTACAATATTAGTAGGATATCAAAGCTTCTCTGGACCAGAAGGCTGGCTATTTGGCCCAAAGCATAAGTATCGCCATCCAATGTGGCAAAACAGCCAGCATTCTGGGAACTTCCCAGTTAGCAATGACGCGGAGGATTTTTTTAAACGAGATTATGTATTATGTAAATTGTTATCCTTCAAGACATGTAAATCAAACATGTAATCTCTCTCCCACACGGAAACCAGATTGGTTAGATACAACCGTTCGATCTAATAATTTCCTTGTAAATTAACAATTGACCCGGAATGAGTTTGTCTATCGGTTGTGTGTTCCTATTTCAGTCAACGAGATTCAATTACGGGCCGGATCAGAGGCAAAAACTTTTACGTTTGAAAGGAAATCGAAATTTGGTACATATTTGAGGCGGTTCATTTCTATATACAAATACTTATAAGCAAAAAATACGGTCGAATTGAGAACCTATATATTAGTATATTACGGAACCCTAAAAAGGAAGCTTTTCAGGGTTCCGTAATATACCGGATACTATAATACTATTACCGAGACTTCACTGTCGGTCTGTTTGTCTGTCTTGGGCTGTATCTCATGAACCGTGATACGTAGTTAGAAAGTTGTTATGTTGCCTCTATAACAACAACTACTAAAAAAAAGAATGTAATAAATATTTAAGGGCTCCCATACAATAAACGTGATTTTTTGCCGTTTTAGTACGGAACCCTTTGTCCGTAGGTTTGAGTCGCACTTGGCCGTTTTTTTTTTCAAGTTCTAATGGACTTGTAAACAAGTCAAAATTAAATTTAAAATTTAAAAAAATCCCCGACTCACAAAAAAAGTGATTTATAAGTTATGACCTTTCATTTGATACCCAACACGGGTATATTTGAACACATTAAATTTTTCATCACCACTTTCACCCCTCATATCTTTGAAATGGCTTAACCGATTTTTATAAAACATAGCTAAGAACACTCTCCCCTAACCCATCTTTCAAACAAAAGAAACAGAATCAAAATCGGTTCATCCGTTTGGGAGCTACGATGCCACATACAGACTTACAAACACACACACACACACACAAACACACGTCAAACTTATAACACCCCGTTCTGGTTTCCGTCGGGGGTTAAAAAGGAGGAGGTACTCAATTCGACTCTATTTTTTTATGTTTGTAACCTCATATCTGTGGACGGGGTGGTTTGCATTTTCTTTCCTTTTCAATTTGGTCCCATTTCGGTAATTTGAAGTTAGTTTTCAGGTCAATGCGAAAAACGGCTAGCTTTTCCCGTGTTTCTAGTGTTAGTTGATCTACGTGAGTTAAAATTTTAAGAATATTTACATGGTTATTGCTCTACTCTACCAACTCTAAATTAAACTGCGCTGATAGCATAAAAACGTAATATAGAGATACTATATGTTCCACCAAGTGCCGACAATCGAAAGCATAAATTATATAGTATAGAGATAGTTGAGCAGGTACGCTACGCCACATGTAGCTGAGTATAGCTGTGACCTCTCAGATGCATTTAAGACTAATTTCTGTAGCGAATATGATGCCAAATAAAGCTGAATTTCAACTAGTTTTCTATATACAATTGAAGTGTATCAAGGGGTTTGACGTCCAAAAATAAATGTTAATGTTACTAGCCATAAAATGTCATTAAATCTCTATAGAATTTGTCGTATTCAGATACTGAAACTGTGGCGTATTTCCCTAGAGGAACATTGAAGAACACAGTATACACAAACTAGGCATTTTACAACGCCACAAACACTCATTTTTCCCGAGAGAGCAGACAGAGGCGTAACATACGCCAATATTTTACGATTTTGTTGAAACCGTGTAGCAAAAGAGCCCCGGCCTGTTGCCAAAACATTTACCTACCTGATCTGAGCTCTAAGTAAAATATAGTTTTTGGCAATCGATGGTTCCCCGTGAATCTAGAGCATCCAATTGGTAAATAATATCCGTCGATGAAACTATTTAGAGGAGCCAACAGTCCTTAACCTAGGAGACCCTTATCTGCATTGATTAAAATTTGTTGCTTACGCATTGTATCGGCGAATATCGTTTAAATCATCCCTGGACTTTTATAAAAATTTCAAGAGCAAAATTAGCCCAATCAGTTCAGCTGTTCCTGAGTTTTATAAGAAGAATAAGAAGAGAAGAAGAAAAAGAAATAATAGAAAGACAGATTGACAACAAAATCTAAATGGAACCATCGGAATTCGTAGATCCTTTTGGACTCACCAATGCAGTCATAAATACTAGTGATTGATTACCTTAACGATAAAAGTGTCTGGCTTGAGCATGGTGCAGGTGCCTCCTAGAATGCCATAATTATAACATATTTTATAATTATGGCATTCTAGGTGACTACAATTTTATTTTTGTTGTATTATACACAGTTATAATATAGGCTTATGTCAACTTTTGAAATCATAATTAGAATTACAATATACAAAATAAACATAATTATAGACTAAAAATATTTACATTACAAAATATCGTTTAAAAAATCCTCCGCGTCATTGCCGACTGGGAAGGTTCCCAGAATGCTGGCTGTGTTGCCACGTTGGATGGCGATACTTATTCTTTGGGCCTAGGCGTGAGGGCAGGTCAGTGTCGGGGCAAGACATCCTCCAAGCATTTATGGCATCGGTCTTGCATCGCACCTCAGTTATTGATTTTGACACGAGACCAATGTACATTCGTCCACATTTAGTCTTATGAAAATGTGTAATTTACCTATCAGTTGTAAAAAAAGTGAGACCGTGAGTTTTATTGCCAGGTTATTTCTCTCGATTCTACCTATTGCTTTGCGAATCTGGCAGTACATGTAAATATAAAAGCAATAATATTTTTTATTTTAAGTACTTACTGACTTTTGTAAGAGCCATTTAATGACCTATACAAATAAATAAATAATTTCATTTAATTTCTTCAATCCTATTAGACCCATTAATGCCTTTTCCTTTCATGCAGTGTCCGCACCAGCGAAGTTGTTCTTTCATCAGCATGCTCTTCATTCTCGTGTTCGGAACCCGATCTCGCCAACTAAAGGTCAATATTATCCGAAGGCATCTGCGGTGGAAGCTATTGATCTACCTGATGTCTCACCTTTTAAAAGCCTCCAGGTCTCTGAGGCATATAACGGTAGTATAACTGCGTTTTATACAGATATAGTTTTGGTATGATTGATGGCTTATCTCAAACTGAACAGTGTTGTGAGAACTAAGAACACTAATATAAATATACACCTAGGTATATAGACAGTATAATATGAATTTAAAAGACTTAGTTACCTTCCTGCCAGCTACCTTCATGCCGAGCGGGTTAAGCAGCTTAAAATGGTTTATGTTTACCAAGGGGGAATCTAAAATGTAGTTTATTGAGCGAAGTGCATTGAGAGTTATGACGTTGCATGCTAATCAACTTTATGACTCTATTTGTAGGAGATAAATGATATTTTATAGGTATAAGCCGAAATAAGCCAGAGGGGAAATCAGTGGCTCATGGCTTTGTGGTAACCGATTACTTATGTTAACACATTGCAAAGGTTAAGTAACATCTAACCAGGCCTGTCTCAGGATGTGTAACCATTCCTTAAGACATTGAGACCCCTCCGTGCCTCGGAGAGCACGTTGAGCCGCGCGTCGCTGCCGGTTGTCATAAGTACATCTATGGCAGTCGTTACAGGTATTTGGAGCCCTAAATCAAAACTCTGACTGGTTTAACTACAGAACTTCGATATCGCCTGTGGATTGTGGAAGTCAGATGGCAGTCGCTCTACGGAAAATATAGAAGTTCAGCCGCATGGCAGTTAGACTGGTAAACCGACCCCAACTGAGTTGAGACAAGGCTCGGTGGATGAATGAAATCGAAATCAGCCAGATCATTTTAAAAGTGAATAAGTTATGCTAGGTATGCTAAGTAAGTACTTAGTACACTGTTCCCAAGACTCTGTTCTATTTATATTTCTTATTTCTTCACCAATGCCTACCCCCTGATTCTTAAATTCTGTTCCTTCTACTTTGTCCATCCAAAGGTTGCCTGTAAGAAATCACTTTTTAGTGATAAGGCAAAATACATATTAAAACCTGTTTATGTTTGATATGCATTTTATATTGGTGTACAATAAAGGTTTTATTGTATTGTATTGTAAGTTTATTATGTGTTTGTTAATGTTATTGTTAGTAGAAAGTGCTTTTGGATTTTCATTATTTTCTACAAGTTCTACTACCGACAATCGAAACTGTAAATTATAAATTGCCTCCCTTTTACACTGAGATGCTGGTTGCTTTACAATGACGTTTAGCTGAAAGCCTGACGTCTCAACTTTAAATTTAATGCCCATTCTCTAACACTTGCATGCAACCAAATGCACCACGCTTTTAAAACATTTCTACCTGGTTGCCGCAGAGTGACTATACGACAAGGATTTTATTTTGATCGAGTTTATTACCTACCTATATTATATTGCCATGACACCTACGACGACGTGCAATGGAATCCTGTGGTTTGCAATGGCATAATTTATCAAAATAAAGTAATATGAATTACAACTACCTGTTTACATAGATAAAATAAGAATAAAATAGGATAAGGACTTTATCAAAACTAAAATCTTATGCAGTGCGGTGCTGCGACGTCACTCTGCGTTTCCTCGAAGGGCTAGGCGTAGACAAATAATAATAGGTAGGTGTAGTTAAGTGAATACTCATGTTATTGAGTACGAATATATTATTACCATTAGGCTATATAATAAATAGGAGCGGAGCAGCAGTGAAACAGTGTTTCAAAAAGGAGAAAGTTTATTTCTTTTGAGAACTTCCGTTGCGTGCGCTGGTCAAATGGTTAATAATGATATGTTAAAAAATGATGTACTAAAGAATTGTTCTTCTTAAGTTAGCGGTAGCATACATCTATCTATTAAGATTAATTCACTATAGTATTTATGGAAATCAAATTCGTTTTAAAATATTTATTTGCGAAGCTAGATGTTATTACGGGCGACACGACGGGAACAATAATTATAGGTGACGGGAACGGGAAACATTCCAAATTACCACTCGCACGAAGTCGCGGGCCACCGCTATTCATTTATATTTTTCTTTTATTTTTTATTTCAGGCAACTTAGTCTAGTTACAGATCTTATAAACTAATCTACGACCCATAGATATATACCTTAAGACTAAGAATCTATACTTATAATAAATCTGTAGAAGTGAAAATTCTGTACATTGAAGATATCAAAAAAATAAATGGCAGGGGGTGTTACTAGACCGACACCGAACCCAAAAATGTGATTAAAAAATTTTTTGTCTGTCTGTCTGTCTGTTCAGGCATCACGCAAAAACTACTGGTTCGATTACGATGAAACTTGGTATAATTATTCTTTAATATCCTGGGCACCACACTGGGTACTTTTTATCCCGGAACAGTATATACAATAAAAAACAAACTTAATTTTGCGGTTCGATCCCTTGACCCGAGTACTGTGCCAACCGCAAATAATAAGTTTGTCGTAGGTTTTTATATTTTTTATATTCGGTTCGCCAAATTGACGCCGCCCGCCTGGTGGTAAGTCGTGACGACGTCTAGCGATTGTGGGCCACTCTCACAGCACATACGATAGAGAGTGGCCCTCAACTTGACGACCTACTGATGATTTCTTCACGCTCTGCTTAAAGAAGAGCTCTTCAGAACAGGTTACGTCACCCGCAGTGGAGTTCACTATTAATGGTTTTTAGAACTTTTGTCTGTTTGTCTGAATGTTTGAACACGCTAATCTCAGAAATTATTTGATTTTTTGATTTGAACTTGCGGTTCGGTTTTCAATCGCTTCATAAATAAAAAAGTTATGTAGATCTAAAGTAACACGCAGGCGGAGCTGCGGGCAACAGCTAGTATTTAATAATATAAATGTTGCTTAGGCCCATCATAATAAATACCTAAACCTAAAATATTGATTACAAAAAAATGATTCAACTCAAAAAGTACCTATCAGAAATCAAAATAAAGTCATCAGACAACAAACACAGATTAACAAAGCGCGAAGCTAATAAAAGCTTCATTGCTGGTCTATAATTCAACCTTTCATTAGAAGCCGGCGTATTTTTCGCTACAACACGCGAACGGTTTACGAGTTACACAAGCCGACTACGGGAAGTAAACATTTTATACCGGACCCATTACGTGTATAAATAGCGATAGGAATCTGTTTCTATCATCATTCACTGAGCTTTTCCCCAACCCAGATGCGGTCGCCATTTCATTGCTCCGATGCGGCTGAACTTTGATATTTTCCGTGAAGCGTTTTCCGACTGCCATCGGAACTGAATCGATTGACGATATCGAAGTAGATAGGAATCTATTTTTATGACATGAGCATAACTTCCTGGACAAAGTTCCTGGAAAACTTAGAAGTAGTTCTCGATAGCGTAATAATTGAGATATAACATAATAATTTAACGCCTATCCTTAATATTATAGCAATTTAACGAATACACTTTGCTTTGACACCTCAATGTTTAGAAGTTATAAAAAGCGCATGTATTTTTTGGCAACCTCTTTATCAAGTCGCTACCTCTGCCGCTACAGTATATTTACTCAAACATCCAAAATAATAAAGAAAATGAATAGGGTAGGTAGGTGTTGGTGCACCAGTGCGCCTTACAACGCGTGGCCGGGGAAACGAAACGTTGGTCGGCCCGTCCCCACCGCACTTACTTTATACGATTCATTCACATCACATAAAACTTGTCATCGAACACCGCCCGCGATACCCACATCTTGTACATAACTAAGTGTTAATTTTGGATAGAATCAGGCGTTACCTGGCGAAAATCCATGACAAAGTGGCCTGGATAGTTGTGCTAACTGATCTCAAATATTGGATAGAATCAGGCGTTACCTGGCGAAAATCCATGACAAAGTTTTTTGTCTTGTGTTATTTATTTGAACTATATAATACTATATAATAACTATATACTTATTTGAAGACCACTTTCTTCTTTTTTATTTTTAGGCCACTTTATTTGTATAACCAAACCTCATAAATCAAAATGAGTAGATACAATACAGGGAGGCGCCACTTGAAATTCTTCCCAGTGCTGACCAGAGGCGCTCGGAAATGGACGGAGGGAGGCCTTGAGCCGCGGAATTAAAAACAAAATAGGGTAGGTACTTAGGTTTACCTATTGATATACGATAGCAACTACCCATTAGTGTCTATTAAAGTGGGTCAACACTTAATAGGTCAAAAAAGCTTGTTTTACTGAGATTTCAAGAGTTAAATTATTTTTACTACAACTTCTGAATAATACATTGTGATATCTGAAAATCCAGAGTTTTACAACCATTTTTATGGTTTATGTTAAGAGTTGAAACGAATTCAACACGGTTTATAGTCTCTTATTGAAATGTAAGCTCACCTGTCATGTATTTTTAAATAACTTTTTATTTTAATACTGCATTACCCACTGAGCCTTTTTCCGGAGTTCGATTTTTGCTGAGCGCGTGGCTGGTGGCTTTTTAGGTTACCTCTGGCGCTCCGCAAAAATCTGGTTCCAGACGCTCACATACCGAACAACGTTTCTTGTCCTGCACCTAAAGCTAGTTAGGAATAACTGGTTCTTCTCTGCAGGACTATTAACGAATCAAGCATTACTTTGACATTGGCGAAATCATCGATGAACATCGATGGAGACACGTTTTTTTAAAAGAAGAACAAGAGCCTTTTTCAAACCTAGTTCCGCCATCTGACATCCACAACCCATAGGTATGTAAGTACTATTTCCTATTGTGCCATAGGCGACATCGAAGTACTGTAGTTAGACCACGAGAATTTTGTTTTAGGGCTCCAACTGCCATAGATGTTCGTATCATGACAACAGAGTTCAGCTTTTTTTTATGTAACATCCAAAAAAGGAGAAGGTTCTCAATTCACCTGTTTGTTACCAGCTATCTTTGGACTGAGGGAACAGATTATGAATATTTTACTTTAATAAAAACCTACTTCTTATCCCATTTCAATCCGACAATGATTTGGTCCCATTTCGGTAATTTGAAGTCGGATTTTGTGTAAATTTTTGACGTTTTTTCTTATTATACTATTCTTTCCACTTTTTATTTGTGAGATAATAATATAGTACTTACCTAAATAGGTGATTACCTGCACTATCGTTTTCCAATAGAAAAATATACCTTCACACAGTAGCGCTCGGTATCTGAGTGCTCATTTTTAACACAAACTCTGAACAAAATACATTTTATATCATCCAATTTGGTTGGTAATCCTATCGGGGGTCCCCCGACTGTGGCTGTATAGATTAAAACTGTTCCACATTATGAATGCAAAATGTTTTCATTTGGGGAGTACCTACTATGTTTTCGGTGATATTTTTTTACTTTTTCTGGCCGCGTTACACGGTCTAGTGACAGATTGTTTTTATTTTGCAAACATACATATCATCACGCCTATTTTCTCCGAAGGGGTAGGCGGAGGTGCATTCCATATCCACACTTTGCCAGTAATTTTGTTGGTCCTGCGCTCAGGGCGACTATCTCTATACTAAGTACTAGCTGATCGCCGCAGCTCCGCCCGCGTGATTTAGTTTACTCGTTCCCGGTTCCCGTGGGAACCCATTACCGAGATAAAAAGTAGCCTATGTTACTCAGGGTGAATGTGGCTTTCCAATGGTTTTTGAAATCGGCACAGTAGTTTTTGAGTTTATTCATTACAAACACACAAATATTTCCTCTTTATAATGGTACTGGTGGTCGCCCGCGACTTCGTCCGCGTGATAATTTGGATTTTTTCCCGATCCCGTCGCGCCGTCATATTTTGAACAATTCACACAATATCTTTATAAATTGTAGCCTATGTGTTATTCTGATGTATAAATATTATTGTAAAGTTCCATTAAAATCCATTCAGTAGTTTTTACGTGAAAGAGTAACAAACATCCATCCATCCATACATACATACATACTCACAAACTTTCGCGTTTATAATATTAGTAGGATATTAAGTATATAATAATATAGAGCGCTGATAACCGGTCTGAACCACTAACAACCACTCTGCACGTCAGAACAGTCAAACAGTCGAGGATGACGCAACGTCACCCCAGTTTAGTTCTTCCCAGTTTAAGTTGACGTGTGTGTGACACAGGGTGGCACAAAAGTTATGACACTATTTGGTTCAGCTACAACTTCTTTTCTAAATTAGAAAACTAGAATTCGTTTTTTGAAAAAGTATATTTGTGCCATGAAATTTTGTTGCATTATGATTTAAATATGATGTCTATTAAATTTTGACCTCCAGAGTTGACGCACATTTGAGCTCTATTTATGACATTTTCAATAACTAGCCGTGACACTTCCTGTGATATGTTTTTTATTTCTTGGTGTATATTTTCTTTTAAAGCGAGAGTCTGTCTTTTGTACACATACACCCGAGGTTTTAAACAACCCCAAAAGCAAGAAGTGTGGTCAGGTGAGATCGGGTGATGTAACAGGCCATATCACTGATGAATTGTCCCGTAAAAACATTGACACGATTTTATGCACGTTCTTGGGGATTAAACGGTCCATGGTAATTTTTAGTGAATTCTGCGTTTGATTACTACAAAATTTTGAAGAAAAATTAAAAAATATAAGGAATTCCTATAGCGCCAGTCGGTACCTATATAAAACAAAGTCGTTAAGGTTAAGAAATCAATGGCTCGAGAATTTCGCTCATTCTTTTTTTGTTGTATTCGTTATTATCAGGAAAAGGATCATTTGGAAAAAAGATTTGCCGAGACAGTTAGTTTGTGATATAAGGAATCTACATTTTATCCGGGTAATCTGTTCCCATGGGAATCGGGGGCAAGAAAACATACACATACTTACTTCGATTCAATTTCGAAATTTAGACGGAGGATTAACCCCAGCAAATTACTAACAGACATTACTTAAAAGCCTTATTTGCTGTATTCTGGTTATTAGTTAATCCACAATCTTGGAGCCTATTACAATTTGAAGATAGCAACTCTCATTACAGCTTTACATTTAAATTAGATTCGTACTTCTTGTCTGTTTGTGTACAAATAATGTATCTAAAATACTTAAGTATATGTGATGGCTTAAGTCGTGATTACGATTTATAAATTAAAGTTAAGTAATAGGTACCTACAAAAGAAACACGTGTCAGTAAATGTATAAATTATATCTGAGAGATGAGAGATTTTGAAAGGATTGTTATAAAATAATTAATTAAGGAGGCTCAAAGACTTACCTTGGCAAAATGTTTTTTTTTTAACTATATTGTAAACTTGTTATATACAATATCTGCTTTATGCAGTACCAGGCAGTACCCCAGGGTGCAGCGGACGCTCGTTTTGCAACATACTTCATTTCTATTCCACTCCTGTTAGTCCTAGCGTTATATTATGCACATGTTCTGATTGGCCTTTATTTATTTAAGTTAAATTAAGTTAAATTATTATTATTATGACTTTGAGATTATGTGGCATCTTTAACTAGTATTGACTTTTTTTTGTGAATAACAGAGATTCATAATTTTTAAGTTCACTTGGTCCACACATGGTCACATACTGCCCTTAGGGCAAGGGCAGTATTTTTATTGTTGTAACAGAATCATTGTATTTACTGGCGAATAAAAAGAGTGGCCGTGAGTTTTTCTTGCCAGGTTCTTTCCTCACAGGCTCTACCTATTGCCTTGCGAATCTGGCGGTAAATGTAAATGTAGAAGCATTTTCTTTTTTTGACGTTCATAAGTGTTACTTTGTGACCTACATGAATAAATATATTTCGATTTTGATTGACGCGATAAACCTCAAAATAGGATATTAGTAACCCCTCAAGGATTAAAGCATGGTTATCATAATACTAGCAGACGACCAGGGCTTCTCCCGTGACAAATTCTACACTGAAACCTTCTTTGAGAACCACTATTTCCAATAATGAAGGCAGCATGAAAATCGCTGTTGTATTTTTTGTATCGCGAACAGACAGACAGACGCTATGGAGGACTTTGTTTTATAATATGTGATGACGATGTTGATGATAAAGTTGTAGTTCTAGTTATTTTATAAAAAACCTTCAAACTATCACGGCTCATGAAATAGGTACTAACAGCTCAAGACAGACGGACGGGCTGACGGACAGCGAAGTTTCGGTAATAGGGTTCCCGTATAACCCTTTGGATACGGAACCCTAAAAAGATGTTCTAAAGAGAAACTACATTTTTTTAAAAACAATTTATATTTACAAAACAACTATAAACTAACATCACAGATGTGTATACATAAAGGCCCGGCTACATTCACAACACTTACTTACTTACAATACTTTACTGGCTAAATTACAATACTACTTACTTCCAAACTAAGTATAATCTATAAGCGTTATGTAGTGAAGGTATAAAAAAAGAAACAAAACTAAGGTTTATTTTTAAATTTCCCCATTTTTTTCACAGGGAGGTTTCCGCGGCACCATGCCCCCAATGACATAGTCATCATATTATCGACCAATGTGCCCTGCGTCCTGGAGCCTCCTGGCTTCAGCAGGACTGATGGCAAGCAGCTGGGAGGTTTGACCTTGGCACCATGGAAGAATGGTAAATTCCTGGTGTGGGATGCCACTTGCGTTAACACTGTCGCGGCGTCTTACCTTGGTCTAACCGTTCGCGCACCGGTTCACAACCTAGTTGGGGTTGGCTTTACAGTTTACTAATAACTATAATAGAAGAAAACGCTGGCATACTTAAAATATATTCATCCGCTACATATTCCTTTTACAAAGAAAACTAAAGAATTAAAAGAAAAAAGAAAGCTAATGACAGATTAAGGTTATAAAATAAATTGTATTTTATTACTAAAGAGTTTACTGGCACTATTTTGTCTACAACCGATTTTCATATAAATCTAGGTAAACTTCACTAATACAGCGGCCCCTGGCTGCCGGAGACTTTCCTTTGAAGTCTAGGTACCTTCTATAAGGCAATTCTTGGATATTCAAGAAATTAGGTTGAGAAAGAGACACCGTATGGTTTAGTTCTTCTTCTTTTTTTAAAAACGTGGCTCCATCGATGTTCATCGATGATTTTGCCGATGTCAAGGTAATGCTTGATTTTTTCCCGCACAGAAGAACTAGTTACTCTGAACTAGTTCGCGGTGCGGGACAAGGAAACGTTGTTCGGTTTTTTAATTGAGCGTTAGGGCCTGGATTTTTCCCCGACTAGAGGTAATCTAAAAGGCAACCAGCAACGCGCTCCACAAAAACCCAAGTCTGGTTTAGTTCATTATGAGCCCGACGTACAGACCTCGCTTATAGCTCGATGTGTTAAAAAATAACCTTTCATTCCAATACTATGACCTAATATACTACGTTTGGCACTCTATTCTATGCTAAGTTGATATACTGACATAATTTCATTGACAAAATTGAGATACACCAAAAAGCACAACGGAACGGATCACGTCCCATTCATTACTGATTCGGTGGCGTAGTCGGTAGTGCATCTGCTTTCGACGCCGGAGTCTCGGGTTCGATTCCCGGTCGGGACAAACTTTGTGTGAAGATAGATACGTTTGTGCCGAAGTCTGGGTGTTTCCTATGTATAATATGTATGTATTTACAAAAAAAAAATGTATATCGACGATTAACCATCAAGACCTCCTAACTGACATATTTTGATAAAATACTTTTTCATTCTAAAAAATTCTAAAATATCGTATCCCACACAATACTAAAATCTCGTATTTACGCTTTGCATTATTGCGAGTGTTTTTATGTCATGGCAATACCTACGAAATACTCGCGTGCAAAATTTGGCGGCAATTGCTGCTAACTTCAGTGTGCGCCTCGCGACTTGTACGAACTCTTCGCGTGTTTCGCGCGCTTTCTATTCCAAAGTAAGTTTTATTGTTTTTTTCTTATTTTGTACCAATATTTTTGGATGTTGTTTGTGTATGTGATATATTAGCATAAATTGTAATGTTGCTTGTGTGATATTGTCAGTTTATTACGAAGAAATCCTGTGTAAATAAAAAACATGTAGATAGAAGTTATTAGTTGTAATGAAAACTTCGCAAGCTCTCGATAAACTCACTCAATGTAATAGCAGTTAGGAGTATTATACTTTAATATTTACCAATACATTATAGAAGTAGTCTCAGATTTAGTGTTATTTTATTTTCAGAATGACTTACCACCGGTCAAGACACTTGGTCAATCTTTGTTTGGACTCAGAAAAACAAGATTCAGACACAAAACAAAATGAAAACCAAGCGGTTCAACATCCCATCATACCTTCACCCACTGCGCCTCTAATTCCTGTGCAAATAGAGTATATAGACCAATTCAATCCCTGCCGATTCTTAACATGGAAAATCCAGATATCGACAATATTCCCTTAGCCAACTCTTCACAAATACAACAAAATTTTGAAGAAATTTTAGAATTCACTGTAGAAAATAGTTCAGGAAGTTTAATACCATGTACTAATACGCCATTAGAAATTGATTCCTCACTCATTCAACCTACAGATTTAGGATTTGATAGTGACTCTTCACAGTTAATATTAGAGCAAAGTGCCGACGCTGCTGATGACATGGCAGATAGGGAAGACAACGAATATTCAGCGCCAGATTCCGATAGTTCATCTTCTGATAGTTCTCTGAGCGAGGTAGAGAATACAGTACAAGAGCTCCAAAGTCACTCAGAAGTATTCTATGGTGATATGTCTGAAGGCAGAAGAAGGAGAAAGAAGGCTGATCCTGAACATTGGAAAAAGAACCTTAACAAAAGGCTTCGAATGGAGGGTAAGGCTTATTTAGGCTATAATGCTCCAAGAGGTGAAAAGGTTCAGCAAAATAAAAACAGACCTGAAAGATCAATGGGACCTCCTTGTACGTCTGATTTCTGTAAAAACTCTGCAGTACGTCGGTGTGATGAATTTACTGAAGACAATCGCATAAACATTTTTGAAGCTTTTTGGAAATCTATGGATTGGTCACAACGTAAAATTTACGTCGGCAACAATGTTACTGTTGTTAGTAGAAACCGAATAACTACAGCAGGTCCATCACGACGTGGAAGCACGTTAAAATATTACTTGCCACTTACAATAGAAGTTAATAACACGACAGAAAGAATTCTAGTGTGCAGGAAAATGTTTGTAAACACTCTTTGTCTTGGAACATTTACAGTCCAATCGTGGTCAAAGAAGAGTCGATCTGGAATGCTTCCCTCTCGACAGAATGAGTGTAGATCCAGGAATATTACACCACGTGAAGGTCGGATCGCGCAAGAAATAATATTAAACGAATTTTTTGATTCTATCCCTAAACTACCGTCACATTATAACAGAAAAGACACTAGTAAACTTTTTTTAGAGCCAATTTTTCGCAATAAGTCCCATTTATACCAGGTTTATAAGCAGTTCTGCAACGAAAAAAATTCTACACCATTTTCTATAAAAAAGTTTGATATCATTTTTGCAAATAAAAACATTGCCATACACAAATTAAAGAAAGACATGTGTGACACCTGTTTGACCTATCAGAACGGAAATATAAGTGAAGATGAGTATCAGCAGCATATTTCGAGGAAAATTACTGCTAGGCAAGAAAAAGAAAAGGACAAGAAGGACGCATTAGAAGGTTTATGTATAGTTTTAAATGTTGACCTGCAAGCTGTAAAGGTGTGTCCGTTTTTGACTGCTAGTGCAATATATTATAAAACCAAATTGGCTCTGCATAATTACTCAGTATATAATGTGGCAACCCACAATGCTTCATGCTATTGGTTTGCAGAAACTGAAGCCGATTTGTCTTCTTCTACGTTTGCGACTATGCTTATAGATTATTTAGAAAAACATTGTCTGTCTGAAAATATCCCCATTATAATATTTTCCGATGGCTGTGCAGCGCAAAATCGCAACAATGTGCTAGCTAATGCTTTACTTAACTTTGCTATACGCCATAACGTTTGTGTGTACCAAAAGTTCTTAGAAGTAGGACATACCCAGATGGAAGGGGATTCAGTACATAGTTGCATAGAAAGGAAGCTTAAAAATAGGATTATTAATTTACCAAGCGATTATGTTACAGTAACAAAAGAAGCGAGAATTAAACCCTTTCCGTACGAGACATGCTTGTTAAACTATAATTTTTTTCTTAACTATGCTGATCCTAAATTTTGTCGATACTCTTCAATAAGACCAGGTAAAAAAGCAGGTGATCCAAAGGTTACCGACATAAAAGCTATTGCTTACCAACAAGATGGATTGATCAGAGTTAAACTGGATTATAACTCTGAATGGGTAGAACTTCCTCAGAGACCCAAAAGACTCCCTGTCATAGAACAGTATGAACCATTAAACTCCCAACAATTACCGATTCCCGAATCAAAATTTAAACATCTCCAAGAATTAAAATCTTTATTGCCGTCAGATTGTCAGGCATTCTACGATTCTTTGCCTCACATTTAATAATATTTTATAAAATTTAAAGTAGATTTAAAGTATGTAGTACAAAACTAAGATCTCAATTATAGACTGATAGGGTAAGATCTGTAAGATCTCAATTAATGACTTATAGGTGGTAACATCTGTAAGATCTCATTTAATGACTGATTATATTATTGATACCCAAGTACTTTAACTATGTAAGTGTTACTGAAAGATTGTGTTTTTATATTAAAGTAATTATCTTCTAATGCCAATATCTTTTATTTCTTGACTTTTTGTAAAATCCACATTGATTTTGCGACCAATTCCTCCTAAATAAAATAACAAGTCCTCCTATCTACAATTTTAGTCTTTTAAAAAAGTGTAAATTTCTCCTATCTTACCTAGTAATATATTGGAACGCAGTGAATACAAAAATGTATTTTAATATCGTAAATAATAATATTTAGAACCAACTGTATTTTTGGTTCACGCGCATTTACATATGTATCAAAGATATAATATTTTTTGCTCCTCCTGTAAAATTTTTACATATTGAGTTAGGAGGTCTTGACGGTTAATCGTCGATATAAGTATTTATATCAGTTTATCTAGTACTCATATCACAAGCTCTGCTTAGTTTGAGACTAGATGGCGTTGTGTAAATTGTCCTAACATATTTATTTATTTATTTATTTATTTATTACACTAATCATCATTGCTTATTATTTAATGCTCTATATCTCCTCAAACATCTAAACCAAATCTTACCACAAAAATGATATCAAATCTGTCACTGTGATCATCTCTTTCTTCATCTTTCAATGCTATCATATTATCATACTTTACTGTACTAATATGTATAGGTAAGAGGTACAATTTTCTAGCGGGTAATCTTAGAAACTACTCAACCTCTTCAGAAAAATTCACTAATATATACAGCTGATTTGTTTCCTTGTGTATGCCATTTTCTTGTCGGTGAAGACGGGCCTGAGGTACAGAGCAGACTGGAGAAGTGGCAGTGTAAACTGGAGAGTGTAGGCTTGAAAATCAGCAGAACCAAAACGGAGTACATGTTCTCTGATTTCGGCGGTCTCTCCAGCTTTACACCCATAACGCTAGACGGCGTACCATTGCCAGTCTGCTCCAGCTTCCGATACCTCGGCTCTCTTATCCAGGACGATGGGGGAATCGATCGTACAGTGAAGCACAGAATTGACGCAGGTTGGATGATATGGCGGCAGGTCAAAGCCACTATATGCGACCCCCAATTTCCTCCGAAACTTAAGGGGAAAATTTACAAGACTGTCGTCAGACCTGCCGTCCTGTATGGACTTTCATGTGTGGCCGTAAAAGCGACGGATGAAAGAAAACTGCATGTAGCGGAAATGCGAATGTTAAGATGGATGTGTGGTGTAACAAGGATGGATAAAGTAAGGAACGAGTATATTAGAGGAAGTTTGAAAGTTGCCCCAGTAAATGAAAAAGTGAGAAGCGAACGGCTATCATGGTATGGACATGTTACGAGAAGAGAGGAAAGTAATGTGGTAAGAAAGGTACATAGTATGAATGTAGATGGCCTGAGAACTCGAGGTAGGCCCAAGAAAAGATGGATAGAATGCGTTAAAGAGGATATGACCAGGAAAGGAGTGACTGAGGAGATGACGTGTGACAGGGGACAGGGATGTATGGAAGATGAAAACATGTTGCGCCGACCCCAAATAAATGGGATAAGGGCAGGCAGATGATGATTTGTTTCCTTGGGTATTGGAAACACGAAAATTTCAACTAGGTATAACCGTGTTTAATGGCTAGTTACATTATGCAACAAAATCGTCTTCGGAATTGATAAGTCCAGCCAATCGTGTATAAACTTCGCTCTCCTTTCTTAACCCTTCATTTGCTTTAAAGTAAGGAAAGTAATTATTGGTAGCAAGATAGTAAATTCCAGGCTTATCGAATTTACTTTCTATACCTAGATAATTAGTCTGTGTATTATTGAAACATTGAGCGAATCTTGCATCCTGTACGGTATCACATTGTACTGCTATAAATTTCTTTGGATGTTCTAGAGCCTGCCACCAATATATCATAGATCTTAGATGACTACAAATGACTAAACAAGGTACATAAAGTACATCGCTTGGTTGATATTCTCCTCCATTCACGTAGTAATCTATATGACCTAATGGTTCAGCAATACCAAACCCATCTATATTAGTATGTACCACGTCAACTTTTATAGCATCATTTCTAAATAATTTATTATCTGTATCCAAAGCCCTAAAACAAGGACCAGCAGGATCTAAACCAGTTAATCTTGAAATTTTTTTACCTATAGTTTTGTAAAAATATTTAGCAGCAAACGCAGCTTCGTGAGCTCCAAGGCTGATACCAACCATTTCAATATTTTCTGGCTGTAGTCCCAATTCCGTTAGCTTGATTAAAAATTCACCAACTTTCTTGCCTATGACCTTGGATAAGCGGGCGGCTCTGAAAAATAAAAGTACCTATTTAAAAAATATATATAACTTAAGGGGCTCGTAGTCTAGTGGTAACCGACTAGGTTAACATATTGCAAAGGTTAAGCAACATCTATCTAGGCTGGTCTTAGGATGGGTGACCATTTCTTAAGACATTGAGACCCCTCCGTGCCTCGGAGAGCACGTTAAGCCATCTGTCCCGGTTCTCATACAAACATCTACCGACCGGTCTAACTACAGAACTTTGATATCGCCCATGGGATCACGGAGAATATCGAAGTTCAGCCAAATCGCAGTTAGACTGGGCCTTTTTCCAATTAGGTTGGGAAAAGGCTCGGTAGTTAATGATGATATAGCAAACTTAAGACTCGTAACATCAGGCCGTGGGAGGCTTCTGGGAATAAACAGGTCATAGATGAATATGACAAGAAGACACGTTCAGTCTGTAAGTGTCCGTCTTCGATATCTCGCATCAGGTTGAAGTAAAAGGGATTCCGCGTATTAAAAAAGGTTCTTAGCGTTACCGGTGGCCGGGTGTGGGATGACCGGGATTTTTTCACATTATGTCTTCATCAATCTGTTAATATGTACTGCATACTCTGAACAATTTGTATAACGCTTTCTCACATATTACGGGGCTAATTGCACCATCAAAATCAGTTCTCATGCAGTAGGCACATGACGCCAGTGTTACTAAGGGCACTCAATATTATGGCCCACGGCGCACAATACTGATATTATGTCTTGAACATCCACCGAATTTACAATAGCCGCGTGACGAAAGGGGAACGACCATTTCCCATACATAGCTGGTTTATTTATTTTTTCTTTACGCAAAAGGTGAAACATAAAGCATATTCTAGAGGACTGTGCAAGATATCAATTGTCAAAAGAACTTAGTCTACCAACCGTAACCGAACTAAGTTAGAGAGTGTTTAATAAATTGCTGTTGTTTTTTAATAAGACGGTATTTTTGTTAAAATAAGGTATTTTGCGTTGGACATATTATTGTTTCCATTTTTAATTACTACTCGGAGGACCCAATTTCACAGAGAGTGACTCTTTATACCAATGAGTACACAGCCAACGGTGGCTGTGTTGGCCAAACCTCAAAATGTCAATTGAAATTGTATTTCCGTTTCATTCAATACGCAAAAATAGGTAACGCCTGACAAAATATACCTCTTTCCCAGTGGGGTAGGCAGAGACCAGACTTCCACTTGCTACGATCCTAGAAAACTGCTTTCGTTTCCTCAACTTTCATTAATGTATTCATGCATGCTCACGGGTTATGGGTGCCTTTAACCTGGACTTTATTCAAGATATCTGCGATTTAGTCGCCATAAGTCCGTCTAGATCAGCGTTTCCCAAAGTGGGCGATAACGCCCCCTTGTGGGCGCTGCAGGCCTAAAGGGGAGCGGTAAGACCCAGAAAAACTTTAAAGTATTGTCAAAAGTCGCCACTTTAGACAATAATCCAAAGTTTGGTTACTTCTTGGTAATAAAATACACAACATACATCTCAAAAATTAGTGGTTTTTAAGTAGGTAAAAAATGGGGCGCTAAAAAATAATTTATTATCAAAGTGGGCAGTAGACAAAATAAGTTTGGGAACCCCTGGTCTAGATCGACAAGATTACATTATAAGTCGCAAGAAAACAAAATATTTTAGATTGGAGTTAAACCAGCGTTAGTTTACTTTCAGGGAGAATACCTACTCTGATAAAAACTCTACCAAGACCACAGCCGAGGACATCAAAATTGTGATCTATCCTATACGTCTCAGGTCTTTTGACTGTTTCAAACTAAAATAATCAAAGTCTAAAAACCTCGGAGCCATTTATCGCGAATCTTTTAAATGAGTTCATTCAACGATAGACGATTTATCCTGCTATTACAATTATTAACAAGTGATTTAAACTTTGACCAAACTTTGGATGAATGTCTTCTCATTAAGTTTCTAAGTATTTAACTTAAGCTCTAGAGACTTCAAACGCTAACTTTCCTGACCTCTTACTATTTGAAGTGAGACACCGATCAAGAGGATATTACTTGGCTTTTACATTAGACCCGTTCTTTGTTGGATTTGCTTAAGTTTAAACAAAGATAATATAAGAATATATATTGTTTCGTTGTGTACCTGTAGATATTATGAACCTTCCTTTGCATAAATTCAAAAAGGAAATTTAAGCACATCTTTTGAAAAGGGCATATTACTCCATTACTGATTATTTTGATATTAAAGAGAAATGGAAATGAGTTGCTTGCACATCTTTTTTTTTTTTTTAGATCCGCGGCTCAGGGCCGCCGCCGCCCTAACGTCCGTTGCCGGGGGTCTCTGCTTACAAGCAGAACGTATTTCCAGTGGCGCCCGGCGGACTTTGACCACCTCTGTGGTCTCTGCGGGGGTTGGGTCGGGATGAGAATCCCGCGTCGTTGGGGTCGGGTTTTATCCCGCGTCAGTGAGTGAATCTAGTTGCGTGCTATGGGGCAAAGGCCCCGCAGCACGCAACCCTTTTAGCCTGCTTCTGTAAGGACGACGGGTGGCGATCCCGCCGTCCTCAGGCCCCGATCATGGAGGTCGATGGTATTGGACGTAGATGAGTCTGCGGCGCCCTCGCCGCTGACTACGGAACTCGGCGGGGAGGGTACGCTCCCTCTCCCTCTGCCGGAGTGTTGTGAGTTCTATTGCCAGGTTCTTTCTCTCAGGCTCTACCTATTGTTTTGTGAATCTAATGCAATTTAGACTTTAATTGTAACCTTAATAACTGACTGACTTTCAAAAGCGTTACCTTGTAACCCACTTGAATAAACATATTTATCATTTTCATTTTATTAAATCAAAAAGAAATAAGATAAGGTGGGAGTTCACACTCCTGTCTCCGAAGGGCAGTTTTAAAGTAAACTTCGATGCTAACCGATCACAAAAAGTTGCCATTGCACCTATTTTAATTAATCAAGACAATAAGCAAAAAATAATATGGTAAACGACTACAACCAAAATAAATAATTTTAATGTATTTATTAAACACAAAATACACGTCAAAAATTGACACTTCAAATTACCGAAATGGGAACAAATAATTGTTGGAATGGGACTAAATTGCAATGGGACCACTTGGAAAGTATTAACTTTAATTTTAAAAAAATTGTCAAAATTCGTTCAACCAGTTCAAAGATATGAGAGGTAACAAACATAAATAAAAACATACTAGTTATCCCGACGAACTTTGTATCGCCTCAAATAAAATAAAATAAAAAATAAAAAAAGAATATTTTAAAATTTCATGCAAATGTATGTAAATTGAAAAACGCGACGGACGGAACGACAGACAGACAAATTGTCGTAATAAATATATAGATAATCGGATTGAGAACCTTTTTTGAAAGTCGGTTAAGAAGTATCTAAATGTGTTCGTAATAAACGGTTCTATCTACCCTCAGATATCCTTATACTTATAAAAACATACTAGTTATCCCGACGAACTTTGTATCGCCTCAAATAAAATAAAATAAAAAATAAAAAAAGAATATTTTAAAATTTCATGCAAATGTGTGTAAATTGAAAAACGCGACGGACGGAACGACAGACAGACAAATTGTCGTAATAAATATATAGATAATCGGATTGAGAACCTTTTTTGAAAGTCGGTTAAGAAGTATCTAAATGTGTTCGTAATAAACGGTTCTATCTACCCTCAGATATCCTTATACCTTCAGATATAAAGTACGTCACCTAAGAGAATAGCAGATTTTATGACAAAGGAGTCTGCACACGTGTGGTCGTTAGTTTAATATAAATACATCATGACATAATATTATGTAATTAACATAATTGAGATATTATACAATGTTAAATAAACATTTTAACTCCATTATACATGTATACTGACACGCTGTACCTAGTTAACTAATTAGTAATCTATAGGATGCATGACTTCCTTAATATGCATTTATTATTATTCACTAAATTAAACACACACACACACACACATATCACGCCTATATCCCCGAATTTTAGTCCCATGTAATAGGGGGCAAGCCTATTGCCGTCACTGGGCACATTTATAATGGGTTATGTCCAAAATGGCAGAATGAACTTTAGCAGCTATATATTGTAATTGTGGAAAAAAAATTAAACCCGTTGCCTTGCGATGAAATGTTGATTAAAGGCAACGAAATTTTACGTGCCAGCCGCTATGTCACAGCCAATTAAAGTCCTGGGCGTCTCGGACTATCGGACTAAATTAAACAACATATTGTCATAAACATGTACCTACTTGTGTAGTTGCTGTCCGTGACTCCGCCCGCTGTGTATTATATTAGTTTACACTTGTCCCAACAGAATTACTAGCAAAACCTCTGCCTACCCTATCTGGGATATACGCGTGATTTTAGGTATGAAAAACATTAAACACTGATATTCAGTTGGATTAATATATCAACCTGTACAATTAAACAATTAGCCCCTGTATAATTGCGGTATAAATCAAATTAAGGCAGATGTTTGTTTGAATGACCACCGAAAGTGATTATATTGAATTAAAAACCAATTAATCAAGAATATTATGCCAAATAACAGCTCGTAAGCCTTTATGTTCCTACTACACCTATTCGGTTCAGGAATATCAAGCTTTGTCGATAAATAGTGCTGCAATGAAAATATCGATAATAGTGATGACGAAAATATTTTCAACCTCTGCTTTTTACGGTTACCAACCCATTTGGCGAGCGTGGTATATGTAGGCTGAATTCCCCCCTCTTTGGGGGAAGCCTATGCCCAACAGTGGGCGTTAAATGGGCTGAGATGATGACGTTGATAAAAGTAACCCCCCGCAGGCGAATTGGCAGACGATTATAATAATATCAGCCGGTTTCTGAATTGAGAATTTGAAGTTAAGAATCCGTTGAGTACGTCAAATGTTGACATTTGACGTACTCAACGGATTCTTAACTTGAAATTCTCAATTCAGAAACCGGCTGTATGTATAAGGTTATTTATTACCTATTCAATTTCATCTCTGGGAACTGAGCACGTGCGTGCTTACCACGTTGTCATGTTGTCTGTTCTTCTTCTTCTTCTTACTTCAAAAACGTGGCTTCATCGATGTTCATCGACGATTTCGCCAATGTCAAGGTAATGCTTGATTAGTTGATAGTCCCGCACAGAAGAACTAGTTATTCCTAACTAGCTCCAGGTGCAGGACAAGAAACATTGTTCGGTATGGAAACCCGATTTTTGCGGAGTGCCAGAGGTAACCTAAAAAGCCACCTGCCACGCGCTCAGCAAAAATCGAACTCCATGTTGTATCTTGTTTAGTGTTTAGTTTACGTATATCCTGCCATGTCATATGTGTCACATGTCACCACTGACACACGTCATCCGGCGCCTGTGGCGATCGTTACCACAGACAAAATAATGTAAAAAAGTGTTTGTTATTTGTATTGCTTGCAAAGTGTTGATTCATAAATAAAAACAATCTTTCTTTTTTTCATCTCTTGTCATAAATCTAATCGGACACTATACGTCAGTACTCCACTAAACTATCGATATATTAATAGCAGCACTTTCGCCTCCCTAGCTATTTCGTAAAGCTGATAAGCTGTTGATGCCACTCCGATTGTTCTTGTTCGTATACAATTGATGGCACTCCAGGTGGATTTACAATTCAATTTGCGAGAATAAACTAAATATTACAATAGTAAGGCAAACATAAAACTGATCGGGTAACGACATGGAATGGAATAACATTTCTAAAACTGTTGTTCTGACAGGTTATTTAGTTAAACAACTTTGCAAACTATAAAAATAAAATGTTTAGTGTCTGTTTGTCAAATCACGTCTTTATCCCCGAAGAGGATGTCCGAGGCGCTTATTACGACCACATATCACTAATTCTTTAACCGCCTTCGCTGTCCGTCCGTGCGTATGTCTTCAGCGGTATCTCATGAACCGTGATGGTTAGAAAGTTTTATTATTTTTTATTTTTTTTTCATGTTAAACTGAAAAAATGTTTTATAAAGACCTTTAACAGTCATTATCTTTATCCTATCTCTGTTGTTGTTTGATTTATCACTAGCGATTTGAACTGGGACCTCAGAGCACTCGATTTTCAATCGATTACGGACATTCTCAAAGGAATTGAATTGAAAGATATTATGATATCGTTAGCGGACGCTCGTGGTTCCACCCATTTGGAGGTTTAGTTATTGTACAATAGATCCTACAGCACAAGCTTATAGCTTAGTTTGAGCTAGATGACGTTGTATGAGATGTCCAAAATATTTTTTTAATTTTAAGAAGGTACCTACATTCTTTTAATTCGGAATTTAATTCAAATCCGATAAGTTACTTTAAAAAGTAATTTAAATGGCCGTTTAAATTTTGTAATGCACCCAATAATATTTAACTTCTAAATGAAACACGACAAAATACTTAATTGAAAAGAATTAATGAAGTCGGTCCTCCAGCCATGACCAAGTGTAACTTAGATTGTAGAGATTAAAATAAAGTACTTAGATGATTTTTATACTCCTCAGAAGTGGGATTTCATGGGAGTTAACGAATTGGCAAAATGTGATTTTACTAAAAAAATGTCCACCAGCTCTCGTACAAGCACTTGTAAATAGCACTGTTAATAAAATAACTGACGCTGGTTTAATTTAAGCCTTAGATCGCGATTTTTTAAATTTTACGACGTAAACAAACCCCCTGGCGTTAAGTAATGAATACAAAGTGCCCATTATTCTCATGAAGGGTACGCAGATTATAGACTGATTAAACCTAATCTTCTATAACGCAATGGGAATTGACAAACATTGATTTGCATATCTATAAAACCATAAATTTCGTAGCGTCATATCTATCCGGGTCACCCAGTTTTTGCCAAAGACTACGCGTCGCCCGTTGTCCAGTATTTAAAGGACACTTTAAACTTTTTTTTTTAAATGTCCTGTTTTAATGTTGTAAGCATAAATCAACCCTTTATATTTAATTCTAGATCTTATTATAAACTTAAGACAAACGGGTCTTTTACGCGATTATTGAGATATATACATACCTCTTTATTACCCGACGTTTTGACCCTGTTACATGAGCCGTGGTGCCTCTCCGAACACAATATTTAGTGACGACGAAGTGAGGGTAGTTGAACAAACCCGCACGTCATGAAGACGACGATGAGCTAAAGCCAGTCCCCGTGACCACGGCTCTTGAATGAATGCTCCCTTGAAATCTAGGCTCTTGAGTGAATCGCGTAAAAGACCTGTTTTTCTTAAGTTTATAATGCGTACAAAACGCGAAAGTATAAAAAAGTATCTAGATCTTATGTTTAAAATTTTGCTCCTGTCTTAAAATAACACTGTATACACCTACGACTTACTTTGGATAAATATATGAGAAGAAGTCTAAAGTTTCCGATATGAATACATTATATCCCCTCTTGGAGTACGAAGTGCCGATAGCTTGTGAGAAAGGGAAGTATGAGCTATCCAAATAGCCCACAGAGTAGAACACTGTCTTCTTGTTTATGAGATCTGAAAAAGAAATATATATTCCTGTATTGGAAAGTAATGACTTTGCTTATACTATTCTTAAACAAATTGCGAGAAATAATATAAAAATAATGCGCACCAGCGCCTAACAACCCCCGGCCGGGAAAACGGAACGTTGGTCGGCCCAACCCCCACTTACTAAAGGTCCCCATTCACGACGTAACCATTTGGTTTTCGCAACCATCATTTGTGAAAATTGGCAGGCCAATCTACCATTTTAGATGGTTGTCGAAACATTTTATTTTCCAAATAGATTGAGATCCACAGATAACTATACAATGTAGTTGAGATATATTTTGAGATCACCAGATAACTTTGTAAATTTATTTAATATATTTCGTATATAAGTCCGAGATGCCGAGACTTTTTATAAATTCATTCGGCCGTTTTGGACATAACCCATGTGCCCGGTAACGGCAATAGGCTTGCCCCTTATTACGTGGGACTAAAAATACTGGCAAATTGTGGGTGCGTAATGCACCTCTGCCTACCTCTGCGGGGATATAAGCATGAAATGTATTTCATTCGGAGTTTAAAGTGAACGAAATTTCGGGAAACTATCCTTTTTACTCTATGGTGAAGCTATGCACAATGTGTATTATCTATGGCCATGTGTTCCAAACGGTAGCACCGTCAATGGTACCATGTTTGTATGCATTACCATTCGGTTGAGGTGCAACCATCATTTCTGACAAATGATGGTTGCCAAAACCAAATGGTTACATCGTGAATGGGGACCTTTACTTTCATACGTCTTTTTGACATCAAGAACTGTCAAATCGAACACCACCCGCGATACTCGCAACTTTATAACTAATTGTGGAATTATCGAAGAACCAAATACACCTATGTTTCAGCAATACAGTCCACTTATTTATAACACCAAACCTCAAGAACATAGGTATAAAATAAAATAAAATAAAATAACGTTTATTATCTTTGAAATTTTCTGAAAATTATTTAGATTCGTCAGAAGTTGGTGTGACTCTACCGAGGGTTCCAAAATGCAACGAGACTGAGAAGAGCCCTCAAGAAACTCAGCTCGGCTTTTTTCAAAATATTTCATCTTAAATCTAATACAGAGTTATTTAGAAAGGAGCAATTCGTTACGTTGTTACAACCAGGCCGCCTTGTCATCTAAGAAATCATTAATACTATAATAAGCTTTATGGCACAATTTACTTTTTATTAGTTTTTTAAATTTATTGACAGATAAATTTGCTATTTCGGTTGGCAATGTATTGTACATTCGAATAAAGTTCCCCGCAAAAGAATTACTCACTTTATGAAGCCTAAATTTAGGAACAGCCAGTTTATCCTTATTTCTTAAGTTTAGATTATGATTATCACTATTTTTCACAAATCTACTTTTGTTCTTGTGGGTATACAATAAAATTTCATAAATATACTGTGAATACACTGTAAGGATGTTAATATGCTTAAACTTATCTCTTAATGACTCCCGAGACCCCATTCCATAGATAGTCCGGATAGCCCTCTTCTGCAACACAAAGATGCATTCAATATCGGCAGCGTTACCCCACAGTAGTATGCCATATGTCATGATACTGTGGAAGTAGCTGAAGTAGACAAGACGCGCCGTTTTAATGTCTGTAAGTTGTCGGATCTTTTTGACAGCATAGGCTGCTGAACTAAGCCTGGCCGAAATTTTCCCGATATGAGGCCCCCATTGCAATTTGGAGTCTAACGTTATGCCCAGAAAGACAGTGTCATCGACCAATTCTATTATATCATCCCTAACCTTAACACTGGTTTTAACAAGTCTTACATTAGGTAAGGTGAATCTTACACATTTAGTTTTATTTTCATTTAATAATAAATTATTAGCACAAAACCAGTGGACTATCCTAGAGAGGGCAATGTTTACATCGTCAAGTTCGCGCTGTCCACGTTTAACTTTAAATATTAAAGAAGTGTCATCAGCAAACAAAACTACCTCGTGGTCGTCTCTTATGAGGTGAGGGAGATCATTAATATATACTAGAAAAAGAAAAGGTCCCAAAATTGAACCCTGCGGTACCCCCATTGCTACAGGAGAACCAGGTGACTGTTTACCATTGATCACTACTTTCTGGACCCTATCACTTAAGTAAGAATTGACGAAATTCAAGGCCGTCCCCCGGATTCCGTAATGATCAAGTTTCTTAATTAAAGTCTGGTGCTGAACGCAATCGAAGGCCTTAGATAAGTCACAGAATACTCCATAAGCATCATATGACTCATCCCAGGCCCTGTATATACACTCTAATAATTTAATTCCGGCATCAGTGGGGGACCGACCACGAGTGAAACCGAATTGTTTTGTATGTAATAGTTTATTAACGTTAAAGTGATTTTGCATTTGATTAAGCATAATTTTTTTAAAATTTTTACTAAATGTAGGTAGTACAGAAATGGGACGGAAATTGGAAGGATCTGAAGTACTACCCGATTTAAACAGGGAAATTAATTTACTAGATTTCATTAAATCAGGGAACACACCACTATCAACACAATTATTAAATATTATTACTAGTTCAGGAGCAACCATTTCAATAAAAGAATTTACTAAATACACAGAGATGCCCCAGAGGTCAGCTGTTTTCTTGATATTTAAAGATTTAAAAGTTTTTAAGATAGTGTTTATGTTAACTTTACTGAATTTAAATATAACGTTACAACAAGGAACGTTTGCTTTTAACAAAGATTCTGCAATGGGGGTTGAAGAGCCTAGGGTTTTTGTCAAATCTACAGGAATTCGGGAGAAAAAAAATTCAAATTCGTTAGCGACCTCGAAGTCTGATGTAGTTATTTTACCATTTATATTAAGTTTAAAATGATTATCATTTAATTTTTGTTGACCTCTTTCCGCGTTTATAATTTTCCAAGTAGATTTAACTTTGTCTGCACTATTGAGAATTTTATCACTTATATATTTTGATTTAGCTGCTAAACAATCTGCTTTAAACTTTTTTGAATAAGTTTTAACATAATCTAGAAATTCAACTGATCTATTAAGCTGTCTTTCTGAGTATAGTTCATAAAGTTTTTGTCTACTTTTGTGTATACCCTCAGTGGCCCATTCACTGAAAGTAGGACTATCACTAATCATGACCTCCTTAGACTTGAATATGGAGTTGAACTCGTTGTAAAAAGAATCAAAAAATAATTTATACATTACATTTGGATCTAGGCCAGTGTCTAAGAATGGAATTTTATTGCAAAGTCCAACCCTCATACGTTCCAAGCGGTCACCAGTTATTGGTCTACATAATATTTTACGTATTTATATGTAACTGATATAATCTAAATGGCGCTGATAATATCAAAGGTACGAAACGTCGGAGAGGTATCTTCGAAACCCATGGACGATATCGGAGTTCTGTAGTTAGACCATGAGGATTTTTGATTTAGGGCTCCAACTACCCCTAACGACTGCCATAGATGTTTGTATGACAACCTTGACCGACGACTTAACGTGTTATTCGAGGCACGGAGAGGTCTCAATGTCTTATGAAATGGTCATCCATCCTAAGACCGGCCTGAGTCGATGTTGCTTAACCTTTGCAATGTGTTAACATTGTCGGTTACTAGACCACGAGCTCCTCAATCAATATACCTACTTATTATTCGTATACCGCGTGCCTCTACTACGTACTCGACAGTAGCGGCAATCACGCCGTAAATGATCAATAATAAATATTGATTCAATTAACTTAATTGCGTCAAGTGACTTGGCGGTCTATTAAGTCCCGTTTAAAAATTAAATTACTCTTTTAGTTATGATTTGATTTGTGTAATTCACAGTAACCTCCTCTTCCCTCTTAAATGAAATCGTTTTCCTCTATAACTATAAGAATTGGTAAAGTAAGAAGTAGAGTAAGGAGTAAAGTAAAGGACTTAAGAGCCATTTCACAAAATGATTGCGCTTGAGTTTAGGTAAAATACTGTATAATTGTTTATTGTGCGTAACTACTCACTCAAACGTAACATAAACAGTGTAACGCGAGAGACGAGACGGACGAAGCAATCTTGAGCCGTAATGTGATGTTATATGAGATTTATAAAAGTTATATATTTAAATCGATTTAAATTTAAAAAAGTTGAATTGGTCTAGGCGGGAACGATATTTTATTTAGTCTAATGAAATTTTCAGGTTAGGTAAATAGAAAAACAAGAAGTTAGGTATGTAAAATAATATAATAACAATTAGGATAAAAACAATCACATATTATTGTCGATTAACAATAAAATACTCATTAATGCTATATGAATAATTGGCGAATGAATTTGCCTTTCTTGGGTCTATGATTTCCGGTAATACGCAGTATTGGTAAAATCAAGTCAATTTGGGTAGCATTTTCTCCTGCCGAAAAACGTCGTCTTTCTGTACTCTTACTACTTTCAAGGGAAATACACATATGTTGATGTCTGTGATGTTCCTTACGGAGACACAGATACGCCGCCCTGACGACACGTCTTACCTCAGTTACCCGGGTTATGTCATTGAGGAAAAATTCCGCGACAAAGCCGGAGTGTGCGTGTTCGTAAGGGCGGATGTCTGCTTCCGCCGGTTGCGCTGTCTAGAGAACCCCTCCTACTCCGTCCTTTGGCTGCACGTGGATCATGGCTCTATGAGCCAGATCTACGTGTGCGTCTACCGCTCCCACACAGGGGACACTGGGACAACATGGCTTTTCGAATACCTCAGCGAAATGGCTGACGATGCGCAGGTGAGGTTCCCGAACGCTGACCTGGTTTTCCTGGGGGACTTTAACGGTCATCACGTTGAGTGGCTGGGGTCCCTTAGGACCGATCATGCGGGACGATCCGCCCATGCATTCGCTCTCTCCCACGGGCTGACCCAGATGGTACAGGGGATCACCCGGATACCTGACAGGTCAGACCACACACCCGCCTTGCTGGATCTACTGCTGACGAGTCGCCCAGCCGAGTACAGTTGTCGGTACGCGCCCCACTGGGCACTTCCGACCACTGTGTGGTGCACGCCAGCTTCCAAGTGCCACCGCCTGCTCGTGCTGAGCAAATGACTCGACGACTATGGCACTACTCGTCGGCAGACTGGGACGGTCTCCACGATTACTTTGCGTCCGTCCCGTGGAGCCAACGCTGCTTTGTAGGGAAGGCGCCTTCGGATAGCGCTGCTGCCGTTGCTGGCGAGATCAGTCTAGGGATAGAATATTATATCCCTTTCACTGATGTCGCCAGCATCGCCAGCAGCCGTCCCAGAGGTGAGAGCAGTATTCGACGCAGGGTCTACTGCGTCGAATACTGCTCTCACCTCTGGGACGGCTCCGCGAAGTATTTGCTGGACGCACTCGACGCTATGCAGCGACGCGCTGTTCGCATTATAGATTGTCCGGAGGTAACGGGAAGCCTTGAGCCGCTAGCCCAGCGCCAAACAATTGCTTCCTTGGCCGCGTTCTACCGTATTTACCACGGTGAGTGTTCTGAAGAGCTCTTCAATTTGATCCCACCCTCTCCCTTCCGATCCCGAACAACGCGTGCCGGGCAGAGATGTCACTCTCGTACCGTGGAAACCGTCTTCGCGAGAACTGAGCGTTTTAAACGTTCGTTTCTCTGCCGAACGATGGTGGCTTGGAACGCCCTGCCCGCGCACGTGTTTCCTACAACATATAACCCTGGGTTCATTAAGCGAAGCGTGAAGAGGCACATTACTGGGTCGTCAAGTTGAGGGTCACTCTCTATAGTATTCCTGTGTACTGTGAGAGTTGCCCACAATCGCCAGACGTCGCCACAGCTTACCATAAGGCGGGTGGCGTCAATTTGTCGTCCTAAATATAAAAAAAAAAAATGTTGTATGTTTAATCAATAAATAACCAGTGACTATGTAAATAAATATTGTAAATAAAAATAAATAGATATTTACCTCACTTCTGTTGCTTTCTCTAAGGCTGCAGAATTATCACGTTTCCTTTTTTTAACACAACGGTATACACAATCCTTGCGCCCCATTGCTAAAACTAATAAAACAAAAATATATATTTATTCTACAAACAATGAAAATCATACAGTATACTTGATAATAAACCAAAATTTACCTTGTGAAAAAATACAAAGCAGATCAAAGCTATATGGTCGCAGTACAATAATGGTTTCACTCTACGAATGCTCGATAATCGGGACGCGGGAAAAAATGACACAGGTCCTTCTCCAATGGACACTCGCGCCGTACTAAGCGGTGCCCACTTTTGTATCGTAATTTATTGTAATTTCGATTGAAGTTATATCAATATTTTGACAAAGTATATGCAAGAATTTCCTATATTACTGCAGAAATCGGTTCTCTAATGAATGTAGTTTATTTTGGAATAATTTTATTTTTGTAATCACTGTGTATTTAAGCCAAAAATCACGATCAAATTGCGATGTTAAACTCAAAAATTGGCCGAATTGTTTATTTTTTACTAAATAATTGTAATATAATTCAATCATCTGTTACATTAAATGACGATTAAAATATATATCCAATGCTTTATGTATTTTTTTAAACTCAATTTATAAATGTGTTACATTAAACGTCAACACGAAAGCTTGGCCCATTTTTTGCGCATATTCTATAACTTCTAGTTATTACAGACTATGGTAATTTAGGAGCTCAAAATATTAGAAATTCGTGCGAAAACGTGAAATGGCTCTTAAGTAAGGATTGGTAAAGGATACACACGAAAACACCAGTCACTAGACACTCGTAAACACTAGTAGTAGTAGACACTAGACTGTGACACTCGTGTACGTTCGCGAGGGATAAGCGGAGCTTTGCATTTGTGTAAGTGACCGCGAAAAGTAGAGTAAAAACTCTTTTTGTAGCTGTGTGTACAACACATGTGTGTGTAAAAGAGGTTTGAAAGTACACAACGAGTTGTAATGTGTACCGCGAATCTGAAAGTACTTTGCTCAGAATCGATAGCACTATCCAATGGCACCAATGGACTGGTTTTCAATGTACGTTAAATTTTATTACAAAGTACACTCCAAAATCAAAAGATATAATTAATCACTACATATTAAAAAATAAAACAAAGTCGCCCATTCTTTATGTATTATGTATGCTTAGATCTTTAAAACTACGCAACGGTTGAAGCGGTTTTCACCAATGGATAGCGTGTTTCTCGAAGAAGGTTTTTGTGTATATATTTTGTGAAGCGGGCGAAACCGCGGGCGTCCGCTAGTAACATATAAGAATAGGTATCGCCATCCAACGTGGCGACAGCCAGCGTTTTGGGAACCTTCCCAGTCGGCAATGACGCGGAGGATTTTTCAAACGATATTTTGTAGTGTAAAAAGTATAGAGGGGCTCGTGGTCTAGTGGTAACCTACAATGTTAACGTAATATGTTAAGCAACATCTAGTCAGGCAGGTTAGGACGGGTGACCATTTCTTAAGACATTGAGACCCCTCCGTGCCTCGGAGAGCACGCTAAGCCGTCGGTCCCGGTTGTCATACAAACATCTATGGCAGTCGTTAGGGGTAGTTGGAGCCCTAAATCAAAATTCCGACCGCTCTAACTACAGAACTTCGATATCGCCCATGGGTTGTGGAGGTCAGATGGCAGTCGCTTCACGGAAAATATCGAAGTTCAGCCAAATGGCAGTTAGACTGGAAAGCCTTTTCCCAACTGCGTTGGGAAAAGGCTCGGTAGATATATTTTGTAGTGTAAATATTTTAGTACATAATAATGTATATTTTAATTCTTATTGTAAACAAATGTACAATTTTCAACCGACTTCCAATTTGGTTCCATTTCGGTAATTTGAAGTCGGTTGTTGTGCCAATTTTTGACGTGTATTTTATATTAGTAAAAAAGATATACGTAGGTGACACTATTAAAAAAAACAACATGTTAAAACCAAAATATTATGTTTATTGCTTTTCAAAATACTCTCCTTTACATTTTAAACATTTTTTCATGCGATCGAACCATGTTTTAAAACAGGAGGATCACAGATCTGAATGCATGTTTTCTACGTGCTGATTGAACGTTATCACTGCCTCTTCGGAGTTAGTAAAAGTGAAACCTCTCATCAAATCTTTGATTTTGGGGAAAATACAGAAATCACAGGGTGCTACGTCGGGGTTATGCGCAGGATGGGTGACGAGTTGTACTTTTTCGGAAGCTAAAAATTACTTTGTTTTGTTGGCCGTGTGTGAAGAAGCGTTGTCATGATGAAGGAGAACGCGGCTTTTGGGTCGTCTTTCGCGAACTTTTTCTAACACCCTGGGTAAACAAATGGTAGAATACCACTCGGCATTAACACTCTTTTGATCTTCAAATAGTTCCGATTAGCTAGAAGTGCAAAACTTTTAGTGTGCCCCATGTATAATATGTACTTATAGCAGAATGTAGTGTTACCCAGTGATATTATGTTTTATAAACAAATATTTACATATATTTATCCTAAAGTTACACATGCGAATGGTGTCGATGTTATTTTCATAACTGCTTTTTTCTTTCTCGTTTATAGTTTGGGAGCTAGTAACAGACTTGCAAGTGATTTTTTTTAAAGAACTTTACCTTAACGAATTAAAGGACATTGCTACGCGTCCATACATCATTCGCCCCAGAACCAACACCAATGGAAATAGGCTTGTTAAATCCTACTAATATTATAAACGCGAAAGTTTGTGAGGATGTAAGTATGTATGTATGTATGTATGTATGGATGGATGGATGTTTGTTACTTTTTCATGTAAAAACTACTGAATAAATTTTAATGAAACTTTACAATATTATAGCTTATACATCAGAATAACACATAGGCTACAATTTATAAAGATATTGTGTGAATTGTTCAAAATATGACGCGGCGCGACGGGAACGGGAAAATATCCAAATTACCACGCGGACGAAGTCGCGGGCGACCACTAGTGTGAAATATTTTTGTAATTCTCATCAGATTGTATTTTTAAGATGGACAAGCAAGTCAAGCGCAAAAATCCAACAAATACTTATGTCAGATTTTAAGGTTATGTTTGCGCAAAAACCGACAATAGTTGGTTAAGTATTTTTTATGCATTTTAATTGCTCGGAAATCGGAATGGACTTCGATGTTCGAACCCTTTAAATACTTTTTCTAGACATTATTGATAGGTAGTAGAAATAACCATTAGCAAGCAAGCAATCTATAAATACAGCAGGTTAAGTTTTACAGACAAATACTATAACAACTGCATACCGTATTGATTGTCTCTGTATCTACCAACAGTATTTAAAAAAGTATTATGTGACAGTAGTGACAGTTATGACAGCCTGCTAATTGCTTGTGGATTGTGGAATAAGGATGTAATTGATATTATTCATTATGAGAAAATCGATTTTATTTTTATATATACCTACTTATATACAGGGTGTCCCAGAAGTCGACGTCAAGCCGGAATCGGGTAACAGGCTACGTCATAACAGTTGTCAGAAAAATATAAAAAAAAATCTAGGTCTTGTATTTTAAAAATTATAGACGTTCAAAAAATGTAGAGAAAATCTACGCCTTGTGAATGTTTTTTCATTCCTGATGCTACAGATATGTACTTTTTTGTTTTGTTTTTTCTCTAATGTAACCCTGGATACTTTTTCTTTAAAGTCTAAACTGAAATTTAAACTCAATTTCTCTAGCTCGGAAGTAAAATATCACCGTTTGCCCAACCAAAAATTCAAAATAAATACTTAGCTCAGTTTTAACTGGCCACACTGAAAAAAAAATGTACTAGGTGAATTAGGCAAGTAACTTTAAAAGTTAGCGCGTTTAATAAGGATTCTAAAACTGTAAAACACTTACTAGTTTATTTCTCACATTGCGGCCATTTTTTTAATTTTCGAAAAAAAAACAGTTTTTTAAGTGATTTATTACTTTACTTAGAAGTTATTCTGATGTACCTGTGGCTTTCCACAAGGCCGTAACTCTTAATATTATATGTAATTGTAACTTTAACTAAAATTAACAAAAAATTTAACTTTACTATTGTAATTTTAATAAATCAAAGTGTTTCAATTATTGTTGCTTTATTTAATAACGTCAGTAACAACTATCATATTTTAATTAGATATCTCTATCTCAATCAAATAATAGTAGCTATCTGTCTCGCTCACACTGATCAAATCAGTCTATTGGTACTCCTCTAGCTATAATATTAAGAGTTACAGCCTTGTGGAAAGCCACAGGTACATCAGAATAACTTCTAAGTAAAGTAATAAAACACTTAAAAAACTTTTTTTTTTTATCGGATATCGAAATATCGGAAACTCGACAACAAAATAATAATACATGGTAAATATCCCGAATACATTTCCAAAGTTTATAACTTAAAAAACTGTTTTTTTATTCGAAAATTAAAAAAATGGCCGCAATGCGAGAAATAAATTAGTGAGTGTTTTACAGTTTTAGAATCCTTATTAAACGCGCTAAGTTTTAAAGTTACTTGCCTAACTCACCTAGTACATTTTTTTTTTCAGTGTGGCCAGTTAAAACTGAGCTAAGTATTTATTTTGAATTTTTGGTTGGGCAAACGGTGACATTTTACTTCCGAGCTAGAGAAATTGAGTTTAAATTTCAGTTTAGACTTTAAAGAAAAAGTGTTCAGGGTTACATTAGAGAAAAAACAAAACAAAAAAGTACATATCTGTAGCATCAGGAATGAAAAAAAATTCACAAGGCGTAGATTTTCTCTACATTTTTTGACCGTCTATAATTTTTAAAATACAAGACCTAGATTTTTTTTTATATTTTTCTGATAACTGTTATGACCTAGCCTGTTACCCGATTCCGGCTTGACGTCGACTTCTGTGACACCCTGTATATTGCTCGTCAACTTGACTTCACCTCGCTTGATGGCGAGCTGAAATCAACGATGTCACAACGGTGGTCAAAATAGTAGTAAATACGTGAAATATCGATTATTTGGTAATCGATATAAGTTATAAGACGATTATATTACTTGATAATCGATTACTATCATTTTGAATTTGACGTCGGGTAATAAAGAGGTATGTATATATCTCAATAATCTCGTAAAAGACCCGTTAGTCTTAAGTTTATAATGTGTACAAAACGCGAAAGTTTAAAGAAGTATTTTGAATTTGGTTCAGTTGCGCATCCTTAACCGGTTGTCGTTGAATGAAAATGTCGGTAGTAAGTATAAATCGTTACATTATTCTTAATTATTAATTTAGAATAGATCCTTGTCTGTGTGATATAAATATTTGCCTCTAATTCATTAAAATAGATAAATAATTATGGTATAAGCCACATGTTTGTTGGTTCTGGGGCGAGATTCGACGATGTCCTTTTAAACATCAACATCAATTAAATGTGAAAGTGATTCTGTCACGGTTAAACCACTGAACCGATTAAATGAAATTTGATTCAACGTGGTATAAGACGCGTAGAATTTAGTACACTAATATTTAAAAGTTGTAGGCAGGTAGGTAATTATTTTTTGTGTTATTTAATTGATAATGTGTTTTAGTGTAGAAAAAAAATGAATACTATTTTGTGTAAATAAAATAACTAGTGGTCGCCTAATGATCGAACAGTAGACTTTGCGAGCATTAAAAACAATTTGAGCGTTTTTCCCCCAATCCAAAAAAGCTCAGTGAAGATCGGATAAAAACTGTGGCTTCTAGTCCGGAACACACATACAAACAGACAGACGGAAGAAAGCAAAATTGTCCTATCGCGAAATGTAGACGCTTCGCTCGCTCGATCAATTATTGTTCTAGTTTGATTTGCTACAAAGGTAGCCTACGGCTACGGTCTACGTAGCCACAATAGGTTCAAAATAAACATTACTGTGGAGTCACCGGCATCCGATATTTATACTAGGTATGCAATGCATGCTGCTAATTACAAATGTTGAACGGAGCAAATGTTTTTATTACATATCAGAATCAGAATCGAACACTTAAATTAATTAATCGAATGAAAAAAATATATATTTTCATTGTTGACGCACGTGTTTCATGGCAACCATTTAATCATCTGGTTATTCAGTAATGTCCAGGACATTTTCGGTGATTATTCCTCCGTGGTCAGCTCTATTTTCATGGTTTCAGAGATATGCACTCCCGAGTATGATGTTGAGCAGCATGCCAAATTTGGTCTAAATCGGTCAAACCGTTTCGGAGGAGATGGCACACAAACGATTTACACTTGTCGTCTAAGATACGCTACGCTCAATAAATAGAACTTAGTCACAATGTCAAAGCTACGATATCCTATTAACCCCATTCAAATGAACTAAAAAAAATCAAAAATCAATCCAACCTTTCCGAGTGGAACAATGTTCTCGTTTCCAATTCCCACGGAAACATTATGACAATAATGAACCTCTTTTGCTTGACCGACAGCGATGATCTAAGTCAATACATTCCTGTATTTAAAAGCAATGAGTTTGCTTCAACTATTCTTAAATATTTAGATAAGTATCTAAATATAGAAATGGTGGATTTAATTTTTGTCCCCCCTTAGCTCTCGAGAACTGCTTATGCTCCAATAATGGTTGACCCCTCTATGGATAGCCCTTGATCTGGTGGCAAGCCAAAAAATCGAAAATTTGACCTAGCCCTAAGAGGTCAAAAGTTATAGGCCAAAACCTATGGCGTGGTGCGGCGCGAAGCACCGCGCAAGACACCGTACTAGTAAATTATAAATAATAGCAACGAATGTCATCGACAGGTCTAGACCCTGCAGCTTTTTCGACCTCTTGTCAGGAAAAGGACGCAAAAGCTACGGGATGTTGCGCGTGCCGTCTCCCCGACTATAATAGTACGCAGAGACACAAAAATCCTTTATTTCACATGCAAACCCTTAAGCCGTAAGGTTATTACGTATTATGAAAGCTCGCCTGTACATATTATATATACGGTGTATTTTCGGAAGCATTGTATCATGGAATGAATAAAACATGAGAGGTAACTGATCGCTATCTAGGCACTATTGAATTTGTTTATGAAATCGAAGGAATTAATTTTATACTAACATTACCACTTAAAATTACAGGGTATATACCTACTAGCTGATCACTCCGGGTTTTCTCGTTACCAATTCCCACGAGAACACGTTACCTATTACGTGCGACAAACAAATTTACTAGCAAAGTGTGGGTTTGTAATACACCACTGATACCCTTTCGGCGAAATAGGCGTGATGATAACTGATAGTTTACCTATATTCTTATCTGTGGCAATTATTTTTGGCGCTTTTTCTATTGGTATTAATTTCCGTACTATTTGTCCATTACTTGTTACTCTATGGATAGTTATTTGAAGGTTGTGTATCGAGCGAGAGCTGATGCTAGCGTTTTTTAGTACACCTGGACCTGAAACCAAAAAAAATAACAATCATTATCCGTGCTTTGAAGGATTGCATTCGTTAGCGCTTTGAGGCTTAGTTGGGCCACGCCTTCAATGCAAACAATCAAATCGTTCCTCTTTATTGACCGAGCGAGTGAAACGAGCGAAGCGGTTACATTTCGAAACTGGACAATTTTGATTTCGTCCGTCTCTCTGTCTGCATGTGTGTTTCAAGTTAACAGACACATTTATTATCCGATCTCTAGGAAATTTGGCACAATTGCTCTGGCAATTGCTCGTAGAAGCGATGACCAATGGGGCCAAAAAAATCTCGAGTGGTGACCGCGTACTGGGAAACGCAGCGTGGGTGGGCCTGCAAGGTGGACTGACGACATCGTAAAGGTCGCGGAAACCGCGTTCGTTGGGTTCCTATGACCAGCAGCGGGTGTCAATCAGATGAAATGATGAAATAAAAATAAAATAAAATAAAATAACGTTTATTATCTTTGAAATTTTTAGAAAATTATTTAGATTCGTCAAAAGTTGGTGTGACTCTACCGAGGGTTCCAAAATGCAACGAGACTGAGAAGAGCCCTCAATAAACTCAGTTCGGCTTTTTTCCAAAATATTTCATCTTAAATCTAATACAGAGTTATTTAGAAAGGAGCAATTCGTGTTACAACCAGACAGCCTTGTCATCTAAGAAATCATTAATACTATAATAAGCTTTATGGCACAATTTACGTTTTATTAGTTTTTTAAATTTATTAACAGATAAATTTGCTATTTCGGTTGGCAATGTATTGTACATTCGAATAAAGTTCCCCGCAAAAGAATTACTCACTTTATGAAGCCTAAATTTAGGAACAGCCAGTTTATCCTTATTTCTTAAGTTTAGATTATGGTTATCACTATTTTTCACAAATTTACTTTTGTTCTTGTGGGTATACAATAAAATTTCATAAATATACTGTGAATACACTGTAAGGATGTTAATATGCTTAAACTTATCTCTTAATGACTCCCGAGACCCCATTCCATAGATAGTCCGGACAGCCCTCTTCTGCAACACAAAGATGCATTCAATATCGGCAGCGTTACCCCACAGTAGTATATATGTCATGATACTGTGGAAGTAGCTGAAGTAGACAAGACGCGCCGTTTTAATGTCTGTAAGTTGTCGGATCTTTTTGACAGCATAGGCTGCTGAACTAAGCCTGGCCGAAATTTTCCCGATATGAGGCCCCCATTGCAATTTGGAGTCTAACGTTATGCCCAAAAAGACAGTGTCATCGACCAATTCTATTATATCATCCCTAACCTTAACACTGGTTTTAACAAGTCTTACATTAGGTAAGGTGAATCTTACACATTTAGTTTTATTTTCATTTAATAATAAATTATTAGCACAAAACCAGTGGACTATCCTAGAGAGGGCAATGTTTACATCGTCAAGTTCGCGCTGTCCACGTTTAACTTTAAATATTAAAGAAGTGTCATCAGCAAACAAAACTACCTCGTGGTCGTCTCTTATGAGGTGAGGGAGATCATTAATATATACTAGAAAAAGAAAAGGTCCCAAAATTGAACCCTGCGGTACCCCCATTGCTACAGGAGAACCAGGTGACTGTTTACCATTGATCACTACTTTCTGGACCCTATCACTTAAGTAAGAATTGACGAAATTCAAGACCGTCCCCCCGATTCCGTAATGATCAAGTTTCTTAATTAAAGTCTGGTGCTGAACGCAATCGAAGGCCTTAGATAAGTCACAGAATACACCATAAGCATCATATGACTCATCCCAGGCCCTGTATATACACTCTAATAATTTAGTGGTGGACCGACCACGAGTGAAACCGAATTGTTTTGTATGTAATAGTTTATTAACGTTAAAGTGATTTTGCATTTGATTAAGCATAATTTTTTCAAAAAATTTACTAAATGTAGGTAGTACAGAAATGGGACGGAAATTGGACGGATCTGAAGTACTACCCGATTTAAACAGGGGAATTAATTTACTAGATTTCATTAAATCAGGGAACACACCACTATCAACACAATTATTAAATATTATTACTAGTTCAGGAGCAACCATTTCAACAAAAGAATTTACTAAATACACAGAGATGCCCCAGAGGTCAGCTGTTTTCTTGATATTTAAAGATTTAAAAGTTTTTAAGATGGTGTTTATGTTAACTTTACTGAATTTAAATATAACGTTACAACAAGGAACGTTTGCTTTTAACAAAGATTCTGCAATGGGGGTTGAAGAGCCTAGGGTTTTTGTCAAATATACAGGACTATCTATGAAGGGGAAAATCCCAAATAATTTAGATATAGATTTTAATATTTGCGAGGTCGATCGAATTGTTCGATCATTAATGGGCGACCATAGTAGATATGTAGTAGAGTGGAACTATGTTCTCGTTTCCAATTCCCACGGAAACATTATAACAATAATGAACCTCTTTTGCTTGACCGACAGCGATGATCTAAGTCAATAGAGCTCTTCTTGAGTGCTCTTCTCAGTCTCGTTGCATTTTGGAACCCTCGGTAGTCACACCAACTTTTGACGAATCTAAATAATTTTCTAAAAATTTCAAAGATAATAAACTTTACTTACCATTGTTTTGTCATGGATTTTCGCCAAGTAACGCCTGTTTCTATCCAATATAATAAACTTTATTTTATTTTATTTATTTTTTATTTTTAATACATTCCTGTATTTAAAAGTAATGAGTTTACTTCGACTATTCTTAAATATTTAGAAATGGTGAATGTAATTTTTGTCCCCCCTTATAGCTCTCAAGAACTGCTTATGCTACAATGATGGTTGACCCCTCTATGGGTAGCCCTCGATCTGGAGGCAAGCCAAAAATCGAAAATTTGACCTAGCCCTAAGGGGTCAAATTTATAGACCAAAACCTATGGCGTGGTGCGACGCGAAGCAACGCGCAAGACAACATACTAGTAGTATAATAAAGACACATTAATACACTTTTTCTCCGTGAGCACATTATCGGGATATAAATAAATATATTACAAGATCTGTATTAGATGAAATGGGATCTTACGTGGGTACTTACCTACTCGGGACCCTTATTTACATACACGGTATATTAAGTATTCTTGGCACAAACTTTAGCTCATATATAACGCGTGTATGTCAAGAGGAAACACCGGTAGACGTAATATTACAAGCGTTTTATCATGTTCACTGAATTGTCCTCATTTTATATGGTAAATAACTGCTTTGGTGGTGTATAATCTTAATAACATAGTATAAAGCAAAATCGCTTGCCGCTGTATGCTTGTCCCTATGTATGCTTTGATCTTTCAAACTATCTAGTCTATTTTAAAGAATAAAGTGGTTCTCAAGGAAGGTTTTAGTATATAGTATAATTTGCTAAGCGAGCGAAGCCGCGGGCGTCCACAAGTGGTAAATAAGCCTGTCATAATCTCCACTTCATAGTCGTCAGTGGGTTGAGTCTGATATTGTAACTGTAGGATTTTAAAAACCCTTAGATTGTTATCACACTCACATGATTGATGGAATTATTGTAATTACTGACGATTAGAAAAGAGTGGCCCTCAGTTTTCATTGCAATTTCGTCTCTGTCTTTGTTCTCTTATGTCTCTGACAGGCTCTACCCCTAAAAACTCACATCATCATCCACAGAGTCTTGTCCCAACGTAGTTGGGGTCGGCTTTCCAGTCTAACTGCGATTCGGCTGAAATTCGATATTTCACATGAAGCGACTTCCATCTGACCTCCACAACCCGTGGGCGATATTGAAGTTCTGTAGTTAAACCGGTCGGATTTTTGATTTAGGGCTTCAACTACCCCTAACGACTGCCATAGATGTACGTATGACAATCGGGACCGACGGCTTAACGTGCTCTCCGAGGCACGGAGGGGTCTTAATGTCTTAAAAAATGGTCACACATCCTAAGACCGGCCTGACTAGAGGTTGCGTAACCCTTACAATGTGTTAATATTGTCAGTTACCACTAGACCACGAGCCCCTGCTCCTCTAAAAACTCACAATGTTACCGTAAAATTGTAAATATCGTCAGATTAATAACTAAAATAATCTTCTCTCCTTGCGAGCGCTTTATCGAATTTTATGTACTCGCACTTTTTCAAAGTAAGGTAACATTAAATACCATGTATTGCCAAATAATCTTCGCGTTTGCAGGATACACACAGGGTGTTTTGACGTATTACTGGCGATTGGAATAGAGTGCGTGTGAGTTTTTATAATTTTTAGAAATGGGAGAAAAAATCTGACAGAAAAAACTAAGGGCCAATCTTTACCAATCGCAAGTAATTACAATAATTCCATCAATCATGCGAGTGTAATTTACAAGCCAACGGTTTTTACAATTTACGGAGAGATTAACTACTCCACTTATAGTATTACTATTAATAGTGTGGGACTAAATTGTTTCCTTTATAGACCGCATTAATGTAATCTGCAATAAAAATCCTCATTTATTTCTAATGATTTGAGCTAAGTAACAAATTTTTACTGTGTTAATAAAACAGTAGAGTCGTGAGGTGAACGATAATTATATAAAAAGTAAATGTTCATAAGTCTTGTTTGTCTGTCTGTTTGAACCGTTTGAACACTTTAATCTCGGAAGTTACACAGATTTTTTTTAATTCCGCGGGTCTGAGGACCCGGCCGCTCTCACGTCCGTTGCCGGGCGTCTCTGGTAGGCACGCAGAGGGTATTTCCAGTGGCACCCGGCGATTTCCAATGGCGCCCGCCGGTTTCTAAAGGCCCACTCTTCGCCGGTATTTTTTTAAGATTTGATTTTTTTGTTTGCATTGCTTAGGCTTCGAAACTACTGAACCGATCTTGAAAATTCTTTCACTAATATGTGGCTACATTAAACCAGAGATACATAGGCTACTTTTTATCCCGGTAATTACGTTCCCGTGGGAACTGGGAATGAGATTAAATCACGTGGGTGGAGCCGCGGTAATCAGCTGCTTTACAATAAACTGTTTATTTTTTTACACTATTTATACTGTCGATTGACGGCACTTGGTGGAATCTGCTACACATATTGCATAAAAACACATATACTTTTCCACTGTTATAATTTTACTTGTACTGACCGGTTTCACCTCAGGGCATCATCAGAGATTTATACAAAATATATTTTAAATTCAATTAAAAAAATATCGTACTACATATTCATACTGACATCAAAACACTAAAATATATTTTGTATAAATCTCTGATGATGCCGTGAGGTGAAACCGGTCAGTGCAAGTAAAATTATAACAGTGGAAAAGTATATGTGTTTTTATGCAATATAAATAAACTGTTTATTCAATAACAACATTTATTACCCACTTACCGACCCAACAGCTAAATCATAAAACTGAGTAGGTATGTACAATACAGTTATTTAACTGTCATGGCCACTATTATGATCAGCTGTATTATGGATAATTCAATCAATCGAAAATCACGCTTGGTTCCTCGAAAGGGGAGGCAGAGGCATGTTTATATACCCACTTATCGTTAGTACTCGTAACTTTGTCAGTCCCACGATACGTCCCAGTGATTTAAGCTATTAACCCAGTTTACATAATATACAGATCGGTCCACGGATTGGGTCTGCGTTCCAAACCGACGCGGGCGGACCGGTCTGTCGGTTTGGTCTGCGGATCAAATCTCTGGTGATAAAATATGACCATAGTTTTGGACCGCGGGCAGATCTTTCACGTTCCTCGCTTACGGTCCGAACTGAGTGTGTAAACGGTACGGTGCGATGCGATGCGCCAGAGCGACAGATTGATCTGTCGATTCCGGTGTGCGCTGTACACTACACGTAGGGTTCCGATCCGATACTTGAAATAACTTGTAGTAAATCCGTCAATACAATCTGTAGGTACGTGTAAACCGCACTTAATGATCACGCGTCAAAGCTATTAAGAATTTCCATTTCTTTTCAATTCTTTCAAGATTCTTAATTGAAAATAATATGATTTTAGCAAAACACGACCTTTTCTAAGAACAACTCTCTTGAGTTAGTAGACTTTTCTTTTGTTGCGAAATAATGTATTCCATTACTAAAAGTTATACCCTGTTATTAGAAAAGTTATTACCTGAAATGAAATAAAATGAAATGATTTATTTATTTGTATAGGTCACTTCCCCCTTCCCCCTTGAAAGTATGACTAACCTTGCTAAGCCGATAACACGGAGGGAGTAGTTTTTTATTACGTAGATTTCTGTCTGTAACGTCACTTACTTTAGTATAGCTAGATATATTTTTCCTGACATACAGTATGTTATCCAATATATATTGGGAAGCTACAGTTAAAACATTATTATTTTTTTTTTTTTTTAGTTCCACGGCCTAGGGCCGCGACCGCTCTAACGTCCGTAAATTGCTCTCTAAGAGAATCTCTCTTACCTAAACAATAATTGGCGCGGACTGCCCTATTTTGTAATATAAATTTTTTTTCTATATCTGCTGCATTTCCCCGAAGTAGTATTCCATAGGACATCAAGCTAGGCTAGTTTACTTTGGTTACTTTCATAGCTATGGAAGTAACCAAAGTAAACTAGCCTAGCAGTAGCTACATCTGTCAACTGCCTAATCCGTCTCACAGCATATGCCGCAGAGCTAAGCTTATTAGCTAAAATGGTGATATGGTCACCCCAATGTAATTTAGAATCTATTGTTATTCCTAAAAAGGTAGTGTTATTTACAAATTCTAACCTTTGGCTACCCAGCGCGACATGGCGTTTGCTTGTCTGACATTGGGCATTGTAAATTTATCGCATAGTCTTTTCTGCATTCAACAATAGGTTGTTTGTAGAAAACCAATTTGAAATATTATTAACATTATTCGCATCTGTACTATGCCGATTTACTTTGAATATAAGTGATGTACTCGTATCATCCGCGAACATTACTATGCCAGCTTGTGCCTGGATCATTCAAGGCAAGTCATTAACATAAACCAAGAAGAGAAAAGGCCCTAGAATTGCTCCCTGAGGTACGCCTATTTTGACGTTAGTTCCGTTTGACTTAACGTTGTTCACATGAACAGTCTGCAGCCTATCTGTCAGGTAAGATCCAATAGCTCTAAGGATTTTTTGTCAAAACCATACCGACGTAACTTTAGCAAAAGTGTCTGATGGTCAACACGTAGGTACGGTACTTACAATCAGGTATCAACCCAGCTGGGTATCCATAGTCTGGTCGAGGTCCGTAAGTGGCGGTTCCCGCTTGACCTGTCACGAAGAATATCAGACCGGCCGTCAAGATACCACTCCCTGGCGACATGATTCTGTAAAAAAATAAACATCAAGTTAAAAAAAGACTAGTTTAATGAAATTAGTGTTACGGAATGCAGTGAGTGCTACTACCCTTAAAGAACACAAGAACAAAGTGTCATTCCATTATAATTGTATACCAAATTCCATTACATTAAGTATATTTGTACCGAAGTCTGGATGTTTCCTATTATAATATGTATAATATTAACAAAAAATTATGTTTACAAGTATTTATATCAGTTTATCTAGTACTCATATCACACGCTCTGCTTAGTTTGGGACTAAGTGGCGTTGTGAGAATTGTCTTCAAAAAAAAATAGAGACTATAAGAACAGTGTCAATGGATACATTCTTTACATTTAGAGCGCCAACGCACTAGCGACCAGGCTGCGGCGACCACGTTCGCGGCCTGGTCGCCCAGTGCGTATGCTGCCGCAACATGTCGAGCGGCCAATACTTTCAGTCGACTTACAAGGATGTGTCAAGATGACGTGCAGAAGATAATCACACTAACTGTGCTTGTGTATTTACTGCGAAACGAAAACGGAAGATTTCACGTAAGAAACAGTTTTGGGTGCATCCATTACTATGCGAGAGACTAAAGGATTTTATATGTTACTTATTTTTTGGAATATAGGAATTGGGTCGCATTTTTTTAATGCGCGAATAGTTAAAACGCGAATGAAGGAAGCGTGAATAAGGAGCTTTTACTGTTTAGTTAAATTTAATAAAAAACACAGACCTACCAAGTTCTGCCTTTTCTTTATTTTCTAATGTTTCACTACCTAAGGCTCAAATCATACCGAAATGGCAGCGGCTGGCAGCGCAGGGCAGCGGCGCGACTGCTCGCGGCAGCCCACGACTGCTCGCGGCCGCCCGCGACTGTTCGCTCCCGACCGCGACTTGCCTCGTGATATTTCTATGCGCAGTTTACATTCTACATTTAACAAGAAATCTTGTGTGTGCTTGATCGCTGTAATATTTTGACTTTTTATTGTAAAGGCACACGTGCTTTTGGACCAAATAAATAAGCTTTTCTTCGTGATCCATTTTGCATGACATGACCGTATCCGATGCAGTTCGAGGGAAGAGTGAGGCCTGCGGAGAGCGGGCGCGGTGGGCAAGACACTGCCAGCGGCCGCCCGCGACTGCTCGCTCGATCATTCGCGCGCCGCCCCGCCGCGTAGGAGTCGTCAGAGTGCTCGCGGCGTCGCGGGCGGCCGCGAGACTTTCCAAGTTTCTCAAGCGATACTATGTATTACAAGAATGAACATAAAGTTTTAAAATCATATAACACTGAAAAAGCTCGCCGCTGCGCTGCCAGCCGCTGCCATTTCGGTGTGATTTGAGTCTAATATATTGGTCAGTTCAAGCCATAACTGCCGTTTAACGTCTTTATTAGAATAATCATTACATGATATATCCCATAAACCTCTTCTGCTTTCGACTTCGACTATGAACCTTTCCGTGTCGAAATGATCGGACATTGTAAAATAATACCACCCTGTAGCGATACACGTCTGGTCGCCGCGGCCGATGCGGTAGCACTGAATGAATTTTAAAATAAAGTGATGATCTTGACGGCCACGTGTGGTCGCTGGTCGCGGGGCATGCTATTGCACGCCGCGGCCAATGGTAGCCGCTGGTCGCCGGCCGCTAAGTGCGTAGGTCCATAAGCGATTGCTTATTAAAATCAGAACTCATTGGCCGCCGCGACCTGGCCGCCGCGGCCTGGTCGCTAGTGCGTTGGCGCTCTTAAGTTTTTAGCATATTAAGTTATATTTAAACAATATAACAATTACACCAAGTTATATCATAATGAAAAAAAAAAAGTTCACGAAGACAAATTAATAGATGTCTAGTTTATGACATCTGCTGCCAGTGGCGTAACTACAGGGTGGCAGGGCTGGCCAATTGCCACGGGCCCCCGACCTAATGGGGTCCACAGACCCTAGAGCAATTTTTTAAAGAACTTAGGGAGGTAAGTACTTAAAATCAAATAAATCAGATACACTAAGACATGAGCTACGCACATAGGAAGAGTCCCGAATTCAGTTTGTTATTTGCGGAGGGCTCTAAGGCGTATTCTTTGTTAGACTGTCGCAACATTTTGTGCCAATAAAACGGTTGGCGCGTATTGTTACAAGTACCTACTGACTTGTGAATACAATGCGTATCATCTGGACATCTGGTGCCGTCACAAATACGGGCGGAATATTGATCGCGCCGCCGCGCCGCTCGTCGCTTCGATTGTGTAGTAGAAAGCGATAAGGAAGTGATGGCGCCTGGGAGAGGGGCTCTGGCGGCAGTGAGCACCTGAGAGCCCCGCATGGATCCGCCTTGCTGGAACCAGTCGGGCGACTGGTGGCGCTTGAGTGTAGCGTACACTCGTGCCCCTGACAGAGTATGGCCGTAAGCGCCCGCCGCTCACAATACTACTTGAGGAGGGTGGGAGCCTTTATGTTTCGCGATCGTTGCTTTTGTGTCGTTCAGGGAGGGCCAGCCCCGGGGTCGTAGCCTTCCCTTTGCCGAGTCGCCATCTATTCACAGTATCTGCCCATCCGGTGACTCGGCTAAGGCCAAGGAGAAACACCGTGGGACTCCCAGGTATACTGGACTACCCACTAAACCACCATAGTGGGTAGTCCAGTATGCCTGGGAGTCTCACATAAAGCCATCCTGCTACGCGTAAAAAAACTGCTTTAGTGGAAATAATGACTAGCTAGATTGCGAGTTGATACCCCACCGTCCTCCTCCAGCGATTCGAGATAAAATTCAACTCCCAAAGATTCGGGATAATCCCCGACCAACCTTTGCCATCTTGATAGAGGTGGCAAAAGTCCACCGGCGCTCTGGTGTTATTCTTTGAGGGCCTACCCGTACGTGACTCCCGCGCCTGGCAGTAAGAGGCGGAATTAATAGAAAAAAGGCACTGACATTATAATCTGCCACACTTATACATTTTTATACTTATATATACATCACTGATGGTCACAGTCGGGTGTCATCCCTAAGAGGGTGGACCCCCCCATCCAGCCCCCCTAGCTACGCCACTGCTGATAGGGCCCCATCCAAAGGATTTGCCACAGGCCCCAGACTGTCTAGTTAAGCCACTGTCTGCTGCCTTCTCAATTATTGCACAGCGGAATCGTATCCGTCCCTAATATTAAAGCTGTACGATAAGAGTTAAAAACAAAGTCTTCTTTCCGAATAGAACTGTCAAAGGTTTCGGATGAATAGTTTCGGTTTGCATGTATGCCTTGAAAACATTCTGCTCGGATTTGAAAACGGAAGTTTCCGACAATTCTGAATATTACTGGAATAGCTGGCAGTTTTCGAACGAATGAAAGGTATCTAGGTACTATCAGGATAAAAACATACATACATAAAATCACGCCTCTTTCCCAGTGGGGTAGGTAGAGAGCACGGACTTCCACTTGCTACGATCCTGGCATACTTCTGTCACTTCCTTAACTTTCATTATGCATTCATGCATGCTCGCCGGTTACAGGTGCTTTTAACATGGCCTTTATTCAAGACTAATGTAGGTATTTATGGCCAAATATTTCTTGCCCAAAGTTTCGATTTTCGATTTCTGTACTGAAATCTGTGCGGTTAAGACGTTTTATCTGACAAAACATATAACAAAAATGACTTCAAAATTACCGGAATAGGACTGAATAGAAATGAACACGGATCATTTTTTCCTCGTTCTCAACTAGTTACGATGGCGGCCGAAGCGATGAGACCACTCGGGCAGCAATGGTTTTCAATAAAAAAAATGAAAATCTTTCATTTAGTCGAATGAGTTGAATTAATAACCTCGAGATCGATTAAAGATTGAAGACAAGAAATCAACTTCGGTGCGTGGTCGGTAGTGCAGCGGCTTTCGACCCCGGAGTTTCGGGTTCGATTCCCGGGTTGAATCCAATATTTGTGTGATCCACAAATATTTTCTTCGGAGTTTGGGTGTTTTCTATGTTCTATGTTTATCAGTTGTCTAGATCCCGTAGCACAAGCTTATAGCTTAGTTTGGGCTAGATGACGGTGAGTGAGTTGAGTGTTCAAAGCAAATCAGAGTATAGAGCATAATACTTTTGCTTTGAACTTGGTTTAGGGAAACGTCAGATAAACTTATCTCGTTATCTACTTATGTGAAGGAGTTCATCCCGGAAATCTTACCACCCTTCTGTCAAAACCCGGTAATGAAATAACCCACGGCCTTTGAAGGTCGTTCGTTTAGTGTCCTCTTAATGTAATCCGATTAATTTACTTAACCCCCCTATCTTCAGTCAAGCTCAAACTCAAAAATATGTATTAATATTATGTTATAAAATAACACTTATTAACGTCCGCACATAAGAATTTACATTTAAAGCAAAGGTCGGAGCCAAAGAGAAAAGAACCTGGCAAATAAAAACTTGTAAAGTAGGTACCTACTCTTTATGGATTTAAAGTAATTTTACACCGGTACATTAATAAATTGTTAGTGAATAATAAATTTGAACAACGATAGCTATCACATTTTTTTGTAGAAATTAACGAGTCTAAGGCTTTAGTTTTTTTAAGACGTACCTTTCTAGGTTTTGGTAGCTCTATTCAAATGACAGAGGAAAAAAAATGTTATTTTAAGTCTTTATTTACAAACGGTAAATAGGTACAAAAGACAAGAGCATCAAGTACATAAAGAAAAATCAATGTCAACAATAATAAATGTCAATATTTCTGCGAGCAGGTTATGCTCACGATGGAGGCGGGAGGCCGAGAGGGAGAGGGAGCGTACCCTCTCCGCTGCTCTTCCAAGTCAACCGCAAGGGCGCCGCAGACTTATCTTCGCTCAAGACCATCGACCTCCATGACCGGGGCCTGAGCACGTCCTTACAGAAGCAGGCTAGAAGGATTCTCTTCGACGCGAGTTAAAACCTGACCTAACCCCAGACAGAGTCTACACAGGTGGCCAAAGTCCGCCGGACGCCGACGCCACTGTAAAATCTTCCTAGTGCACTAGAGGCGCTCGGCAATGGACGTAGGAGCAGGGACCGCGGATTTTGAAAAAATGGAACTGTTTTAGCGCTTTTAAAACGCACTGTAAGTAGTTATTTAGTTTATCTACCAAGTTATTATAGTTATCCTGTATTAACTTCCGTCCGAGTCGCCCAGGACTTTAATTGGCTGTGCCTTAGCGCTGGCACGTAAGATTTTGTTGTCTTTAATCTACATTTAATCGCAAGGCAACGGGTTTAAAAGTTTTTTTTTTTCAAAATTACGATATAGCTGCTACTTTTTATTAAATTCATTCGGCCATTTTGGACATAACTCATTATATGAGTGGGCACTACAAATACTGGCAAATTGTGGGTGTGTAGTGCACCTCTGCCGACACCTGCGGGGATATAGGGGTGATATGTGTGTGTGTGTGTGTGTATAATTATATACCTATTAGCTTCCAGATTAGAACGTGATGCAATAACAAACTACAAACAGCAGTGACAGCAGAACGCAGAACTGACAATTCAAACGTTCTTCATAGGTGCATTTCAATGACATTACATTATCACAGATAATAGGACGCGTTTATGCACGAACATCTCGGTTTACGCTAGCTTTTAGGGTTCCATAACCAAATGATAAAACGGGACCCTATTATACTCCGCCCGCCTGTCCTTCTATTACTGGCTGTATCACATGAACCCTGATAGTTAGACAGCTTAAATTTCACAGATTCTGATAATGTAATTCTGTTGCCGCATTAAGGGGAGATCAATACACCAAGCATGATTTATTTACGTTTTAGAGTTTTCGAAACGAAAATCTTTTATACAACAGTAATGTCCGTCCGTCCGTCCGTCCGTGAACAACTTTCAACTCGAGAACGGTAAGAGCTAGAGACTCAGTATAAACGCCAATCGACTTAGTATAGTCGAAAACCACGCAAAATGAACTTGACCTTTGACCTCTGATCTCAAGGTCAAGGTCAAAACGAGAACGGTAATAGTTAGAGACTCAAGACCTCAGCTGCAATCAACTCAGCATGGTCAAAGACCTCTAAAATGATGTTGGACTTCATGTCATGTGACATTTTTTAGATTTTATGAAAAAACTTTCGAACACTCTAAAATATATGGCAAATTTTTGCCATATTTTTAACTTGTTTATAGATAATGGAACAGAACCCTTCGTGCGCAAGTCCGACTCGCACTTGGCCGATTATTATATTATCATTTATTATACATATCATTGATGCATTTGAATTATACAGCTCTGCAGATAATCAAATACAAATTGGTGCTTTAAAATAACTTATACGGTAATTGACCGAGCAAGGTCACAGATTAATATCGTAGCAAGGTCAAGGCGTCTTGTGCGTTATTTTTTTATACGAGGTGGAATGCAGTTTTTACGCACTTCGCATCCCTAGTGGGGGCAGCGGGACAGCTTCGTGTAAGACTTTCAGCCCACAGAGTATCTATCCAGCAGGATAGGCCCCTATGGCACGGATATAAGAATACCTACTATGCTTACGCATAGTAGGTTACCTATTACTAGGTAACCTTATTGTCGATACTAATACGAAATGTCAAAGACCAGTTGCTTCGCAGAGACTAGAAAACCTACCCCAACTTGCTTGGGAAAAGGCTCAGTGCATGATTAATCGACTTTCAATTTAAATCAACCAATTTCTGAAACATTTTTAAGACGACTTCGGAAAGAAAGACGCTCTGAATTACTCGGAGTATTAAAGGAAAGACGTTAGTTTCAACCCTTCAAGGATAACCTTGAAGGGTTGAAACTAACCTCTAAAGGGCGAATTTGCAGCCGCTCTACCTATCACTCGGCAAGAATGGCGGCCTGGTGGCCAATAATATACTACAATAGGTAGTTTTCCTTCCGAGGGCGTACCCAGCGCGTCCGACAATAAAGGTTAGGGCAGTGATTACAAAAACCGGTCAAGTGCGTGTCGCATAGAATAAAGTTAATGTGCATGAATAAATACGAGAGTTGGGTAATTTGCATGTGGCGGAATATTGCAAAGTAGTTAGATTTATTTTATTTCGCATAGAATAGGTTTCCGTAGTCATTTATATACCTATAATGGCACGTGGATTTAGAAAGTGCGATTATTTTTTCATATTCTTCAGGCCAGCCGTTTAGCTTTTAGAGGGAGGGAGAACACGCTTGTTGTAAGGGAGCCCCCTTAAATATTTATTTTATTCTGTTTTTTAGTATTTGTTGTTAAAGAGGCAACCAAAATACATCATCTGTGAAAATTTAAATTTTCTAACTATATCCGGACGGACGGATGGACCCGGTTTTACCTTTTGGGTACGAAAACTCAAAAGACATAAAATTAATTAAAAATACAATATCAAACCCTAACTAAATACTATTGAGTTCAATGTTATTTGGACAATGATATCATTTAACTACCTGGGTGTCCGGCACAGAGACGATTACATAGGCAGACATATTATATTAGTATTGACCTTATAAGTAATAAACTTGTTTGTGATAAAATTTACATAATACAGTCTAAAAGATTTAGATCACGATTTTGTCAGTAAAATTACTTCCTTGTTCATAGTTAACTATGACGTTTAAATGTGATAATTATTGTAATGTGGATTTTAAAATAAAATCTTAAAACAACTAAAGATGACTCGAAAGCCGTACAGTTTCTTAGAAACCAAGTACATAATTAGAAAGAAAGAACAACATTTATTACTCCACTTATATACCTAAACAACGTAACAAAAAACAACGAAAACAATAACAGCTTTAAAAAAAAAGGAAAATAATAATAATAAAAGAATGTGGGTATGTAACTTTTTATATAAATATTGTAAAAAAAAATATGTTTGGAAAATATTTGGAATAATGAAATAATAATAATACATAATTTTGTGAAGTAAATGGCCGTCTTAAATTAGATATTTTACAATATAGACCGTCAAAACTAAAGCTTTTAGGAATCTTACCAAGAAAATTCTACGAGTATATTTAAAAACCGGCCATGTGTGAATTAGATACGCGCACAAAGGGTACCATACCAATTCGGCAAAAAAAAATAGTTTGTTGTATAGCAGTCCCCCATAAATGTTTATTATACTCTTGTTCAAGTTGTCTTACATAGTTAACTTGGTATGCATGCTGCTGTTGCAAAAAACTGCGTGCTTTAAGAGAAGTGTTAAATTTTCGAACTGCAAAATAATTACATTTATACTTGAATTTCGAAAAGTCTATTCTGCACTTAAAAAATTTACATTGTTTTCAATGGGACCATTGTTTTTTTCGGTGATTATTCCTCGATGGTATGTCCGATTTTCAATTTTTTTTTGTTCTAAACCACCCTCACGCCACACGTTATCACTGTGGTAAGTTTGAAGGAGATCGGTTCAGGCGTTTAGGAGGAGTATGTGGACAAACGAAATACATGAGTCGCCTTAGATTGAGCTTCGCTCACTTCGCTCAACTATGACGTTCAAATGTGATAATTATTGTATGAGTAATGTGGACTGTGGTCAAAACTAAAGGTCTTAGAGATCTTACCAATAATATTCTATATTTAAAAACCGGTCAAGTGCGAGTCGGACTCGCACACAAAGGGTTCAGTACCAAAACGGCAAAAAAAAAAAATCGCGTTTGTTGTATGGCAGCCCCCTTAAATATTTATTATACTCTGTTTTTTAGTATTTGTTGTTTTAGAAATACATGATGAACAAACCCATATGTACACTATTCCACAACTTTATTTAATTTATTTTCACCGACCGGTTTTGCTTTTCAGCATTATCAAAGGTGTTTTACTTCACTGTCTAACATATCTTCAAGCCATTTTGTTGTTATAGAGACAAAAGAAATACATAATCTGTAAAATACATCCTAAGACAGATGGACGGACGGACAGCGAAGTGTCAGTAATAGGGTTCCCGTTTTACCCATTGGTTATGGAACCCAAATAAAAAAGAGCAGATACGATACTAGAGTGCGCCGTGTGAAGACCCCGAAAAAGAGCTAATTATTCTATGTTATGTCAAAACCCAGTACAAATACCTACATATCTATAGTTTAAAAAAATCCTCGGTTCATACGGACTTATGAGGTTGAGGACCTCCTCCTTTTTCTAGTGGGTTAAAACGCTAACACGAATGAAGTCGCGGGTGTTCTCTCTTTGGTAACTGTAGTTTACGTAAACCTTGCCCTTCGTTTTGTCTTTAATTCCCTTTCTGTGGTACAGTTAAACTAATAGTTAAATCAATTATTCGATAGACATGCTACAATTATTCACCTTGATTAAATTGCCTTACATTCCAAGTTAATTAAGATATACATTAAGATGTGATTAGTAAAATACTTAAGGTCAATACACATCTTAATATAATACGAGTATACTTTCATATGCATTACCTAAGTGAATTTAATTACTAACAAATTCTTAAATTTTAGTGAATAGACTAACGGTCCCGGCGAACTACGTACCGCCTCAAATTGAATTTACCTTTACCGGGCACACATATAATGGGCTATGTCCAAAATAAAATATATTGTAATTTTGAAAAAAAAATATTGAAACCCTAAAAATGAAATGTTGATGCAACAAAATCTTACGTGCCAGCCGCTATGGCACAGCCAATTAAAGTCCTGGGCGTCTCGGACTATGAATTAACCAATGGCTATAATATTTTATATTTTTTAATTTTCAAATCAAATATTTTTATTCAAAATAGGAGCAGTTAATTACAGGTACAAAATTTTTGAAGGTCATCCGGTTGAAGGAAATACGCCTATTCGATAACCATACACCCCGAGAAGAAGGGCAAGAAACTCAACGGGGTCAACATTTTTTTATGTAATTTACATAATACTTAATATTGTTGATTACACACATATATACATACATTTATGGGCAGCATGTGAAGAATATTATACTATAATATTTAACTAACTAACTATATTATTTCCAGGCATCTCTGTCATCAATATAATATTTGTTATCATTCAGCAGTTGAAGAAAATAGGCATTCTTTTTCTAGAACATAGACGTAGAAAAAACCAGCCAAGTTTGAGTCGTACTCGCGCACAAAGAGTTCCGCACTAAAACGGCAAAAAAATTACATTTGTTGTATGGGAGCCCTCTTAAATATTTATTATATTCTGTATTTATTGTTATAACACCAACAGAAATACACCATCTGTGAAAATTTCAACTGTCTAACTTTGACGGTTCATGAACCGTGAAAGTTATCAGGTTATATTTTCCTTTTTACACGAGAATTAACACGAAAAAACGACATAGATATGCATACCTTTTTTTATTGCCTGACATTTCGACCAGGCAACGCGATTATGAAACGCGAAATTTTAAAATTTAATAGATATCAGGCCTGTGTGAGATACAGCCTGGTGACAGACGGAAGGACAGCAGTGCCTTAATAATAAGGTCCCGTTTTCCCTTTGGGTGTGGAACCCTAAAATATCTTTATTAATGTCACAGCACCAACCTTTTTAGTCCAGGACTCCAAGGCCACTTTTAAATTTTTTTTTTAAATGATAATTGTTTACAACACATTATGTCACATTTTCAATCAAAACCAGACACAACACTGACACACCTCACTTCGGAACTGATACTGGCCAATTAACTCGATGACTCAAGTTGTTTTTTTTTTCAAGTTCAATCGGTAGTTTATTAAAAATATTAACACTAACAATTTCCTATACCATGTAAATATAACAAAAACCTATGAAATAAATAAAAGAAATAACTTTTTGTTTTTTTGTCTGCCCGTCTTTCAATCTCTTTCTTCCCCAATTCTCTAGAACGGCTGGACCGATTTTAATGTGGCGGATAGCTAATGTACTAAGGTATATTTCTAAGGCTTCCTTTTCATCCCGGGTATGTGTTCCCGCGGAAAACGGGAACTACTTATTTATAAACTTTTTCAAGCGGGTGTCCGCTAGTCTAAATATATAAAATTCTCGTGTTACAGTGTTTGTTTCCAAACGCTTCCTAAACGGCTTGAACGATTCTTACGAATATTTGGTAAACTTTTTTTTAAACCCATAAGTGATAAGGGTGGCCCCAGCCTTTATCACTTGATGCAAGTGGAGCCGCGGGCTAGATACCTAGTTAAATATATAGTTACTCAAATAAATAGTTAAAAAATAACAAGCTTAGTTGAATTAATTTATTATTCACAGTGAATAAGGAAGGTATTACTTACAAGTTTTTTTTGAATTGTTTTTATACGTCACACAAATATGCAAATTGTTCTTCCGTCATTACATATTTATTACATGTCATATGAATTCATAATTCATATTATTGAACAATATCTACATAATCTTTGTTTGTGACAACCTTCCTATTTTTAACTGACTTCAAAAAAGATGACTCAATTCGACTGTATGTTTTATTGTGGTTGCTTTTTTTTTCTTTTATTTTGTCGAGGCTTTTGTCCATGATGGGCATGTCAGCCTCATCATACCGTAAACAGTTTACAGCAAACAATCATTATTAAGATATTTAATTTACAGGAAAGGAAGAAACCCTTAGTAAGTGAATTCACTGTTTTTAAATAGCTGTTACATAAAAACTTTATGATATTTCGCCTTGTAAACATGTATTACCGAGCGTATGTGTGAGGAAATGAATGTTTCCAAAACACGATTTTAAAAATTTGCTCGATAGAAAAAAATCCAGAAGCTCATTACGACCGTAATCAAATAGGTATTATTTACCTTTAAGTTTGTATGAATGTTTTAGATTTCCAAAAATCTAAATATTTTATTAACTTTTTGATAAAAATGTGAATGGCGCTTACGATATTTAGTTTCAAGCTCGTTGATTGTATAGAAAACTAGCTCGCAGTACCGCGGCGGTCAGTACCGCTTCGGCCTTCGCACGTAGGGGTTGTGTCACTTGCTACCCTGAACGCGTAAAAATTACGAGTCCAAAGCACAATTATAAAATGTAATAATATAATTAATTTAATACAATAATATATTTTTTTATAATATATGTTTTTAGTTTTAGATAGTATAGTTTGTAGTATGTTTAGGTTTTTTTAGATTTAATTTTCCTGTTCCTTGTATAATAGAATGGGAAATAAAAAAAACACTCGAAATTGAGTGATTGCAATATTGAGGAAATGGTGCTTTTTTAGGGTTCCGTACCCAAAGGGTAAAACCGGATCTCTATTACTGAGACTTCGCTGTCCGTCTTCCCGTCCGTCTGTCTTGGGCTGTATCTCATGAACCGTGATAGTTAGAAATTTGAGTTTTTTACAGATGATGTATTTCTGTGGTCTGTATTACAACAAATGCTAAAAAACAGATAATTTAATCGACTCGCATTTTGCCCGTATTTTGTTAGTCCTCTCTCTCTATGCCAGGCGCCACTGGAAAGCCGGGCGCCACTAAAATACCTTCTGCGTGCGAGCCAGAGACGTCTAGCAACGTACGTGAGAGCTGCCGCGGACAAAAAAAGTCCTCTCTCTGGGTTTAGGTCGGGTTTTATACCACGTCGTTGAAGTCGGGTTTCATCCCGCGTAGGTGAGCAATCCTTCTAGCCTGCTTGTGTAAGGATGGCGGGAGGCTAGCCCGCCGTCGAAGGTCGAGGTCGAAGGTCTTGGGCGTAGATGAGACTGTGGCACCCTGGCCACTGACTGTGGAACTAAGCGGTAAGGGTACGTTCCCTTATTTTCTTGGCCGCCTTCTTCGCGAGCATGTGGAACGTGGCTGTGTTCTTCTGCGAGCAGGTCTCCTAACCTATTTCCGCTAGAGACCATGGCTTGAAACATGGACTTCATGGTTGGTAGGGGTAGGTACTATAAATAGTTTTACGAGCAAACTACGTAAGTATTTGTTGACTATTTCGTTTGTTTGACTGCTTCGGTGGCGTGGTCGGTAGTACATCTGCTTTCGACGCCGGAGTCTCGGGTTCGATTACCGGTCGGGACAAACTTTGTGTGAAGACAGATACGTTTGTACCGAAGTCTGGGTGTTTCCTATGTATAATATGTATATATTTACAAAAAAAAATGTATACAAGTATTTATATCAGTTTATCTAGTACTCATATCACAAGCTCTGCCTAGTTTGAGACTACAGATGACGTTGTGTGATTTGTTCTAACATATTTATTTATTTATTATTTATCTATGCTACTAATATAAAGAGGAAAGATTTGTATTTTTGTATGTTTGTAATGAATAAACTCAAAAACTATTGTGCCGATTTCAAAAATTGTTTCACCATTGGAAGGCTACATTCACCCTGAGTAACATAGGCTACTTTTTATCCCGGTAATGTGTTCCCATGGGAACTGGGAACGATTAAACTAAATTACGCCGGTGGAGCTGCGGCGATCAGCTAGTATTAGATAAAATTCTTGTACTTTTCCATATTTATTTATTTCATACCGACCGCGGTTTCGCCTCACGGCAACTACTGCTTAGTGAATAGGTCGTCAAGTTGAGGGCCACTCTCTATAGTACTGTGTGCTGTGAGAGTCGCCTATAATGGCCAGACGTCGCCACAGCTTACCATCAGGCGATTGGCGTCAATTTGGCGTACTTAGAGTAAATAAAAAATCTCTGATGATGCCGTGAAACGATGATGCAGTCAAGTGTGACATCCTACTAATATTATAAACGCGAAAGTTTGTGAGTATGTAAGTATGTATGGATGGATGGATGTTTGTTACTCTTTCACGTAAAAACTACTGAATGGATTTTAATGAAACTTTACAATAAAATAGCTTATACATCAGAATAACACATAGGCTACAATTTATAAAGATATTGTGTGAATTGTTCAAAATATGACGCGGTGCGACAGGAACGGGAAAAAATCCAAATTACCACGCGGACGACCACTAGTAAATAAATAAATGTGGAAAAGTACAAGAGATTTATTCAATACATCGAGATCTCTTTTATGTTTTATCGGTTTTTATCCCGGTAAAGTGTTCCCGTGAACCGGGAACGAGTAAACTAAATCACGCGGGTGGAGCTGCGGCGATCAGTTAGTTTACTATATTTCTATACTTCGGTAAACTTCTATTGTTTATGCTTGTTTAAAAATAGGGTAAAAAGCCCAATGTTGGGTCTAGTATTTTTGAAACATAGGTAGATGAGTAGTTATTTACTTATTCTTCATCTTTTTTTGTTTTATTACAACAGGGTAAATGTACCAACACTGGACATACAAGGGGAGCTATGCAAATCGATCACACTACGTAAGTGTCAGCAAATTATAGGAACCTTAAATAAATAAGTACGAAGGTACTTTTATATTGGTTTAAAATTAGGGTAAATTGTTCTGTATTGGGTATTTTTTTTTATAAAACGTGCTTACGAGGCACGCCACCCGCCTAGTGGAAAGCCGTTGCGACGTCTGGCAATTGTGGGCGACTCTCATAGTACACAAATAATGTACTATGAAGAGTGGCCCTCAACTTGGCGGCCTAGTGATGTGCCTCTTCTCGCTCCGCTTGAATAACTCTGGGTTGTAATTAGAAGGAATACGTGCGCAATCCAGTTCCAGGCTTCGATCGTTCTACAGAGGAACGATCTCTTGAAACGCTCAGTTCTTGCGATGCGGGTGGCATCTCTGCCCAGCAAGTGTTGTACGGGGTCAAAAAGGTGAGGGTGGGATTAAGTTAAAGAGCTCTTCAGAACACTCGCCGTGGTAAATGCGATAGAATGTGGCCATGGATGTTCGAAGCTGCACAAGCGGTTCAAGGCTTCCTGTTACCTCAGAACAATCTATAATCCGAATAACCCGTCCCTGCATAGCGTCGAGTGCGTCTAGCAAGTACTTCGCGGAACCGTCCGAAAGGTGAGAGCAAAACCTACTCGACACAGGGGCGCGTCTTGTACAGCAGACCCCTCTGGTGTAGTGTGAGGAATCGTTTTACCTTATTCAGTATTCCTAGTTTCCGCAAAGCTAGCCCACTCACATTACTCTACCCTCATCACGGCGCGGGGTGCAACGTACAAGGAGGCAGCACTCAAGGTCACGACGGGTGTTGCTCAAGTCGTGGGTCGGATACGGCGGTTGGGACTGGAGATGGCCTTGCACAAGTCCGAGGTTCTGTGTTTTCACAGACCTCGGAACGGTCCACCTGAAGGTACCAGCATAAATGTGGGAGGCGTTAGCATCGGCATCAAGCCCTCGATGAAGTACCTAGGGATCGTACTTGATAGCCGATGGAACTTCGGACCACATTTCCGAAGTTTGGTCCCCAAGGTGACGCAGGCATCGGTCGCGCGCTTTCGCGATTGATGCCCAACCTAAAGGGACCCAACGCTTCCTGCAGGAGACTGTACCTGGGGATCGTGTGGAGTATAGCACTACACGGGGCTCCCGTATGGGTGGCGAGGTTGACGGCCAAAAACTCAACGCTCCTTAATAGACCGTACACTTCTCCTACAAGAAAGGCCATGGTGTCCCAGATTATCGACGGCTACTCCACAGGTGCAATGATGCGGGGATACACAAGGTGTACCTAGCCGAAGGCAAGTAGCAATGCGGAAGGTTGTGTCGTCCAACATTGTACCGATGTTGGGCGATGGGAGCGCCTGGATCCATAACCCTGACTCCCATTCTCCAACAGTTAGTAGACGTGCACGCTCTGAAATATTGACAGAAGTGTCAATTAGTGTATTAATTCTCAATTTACAGAGCGGTGTATCCCACAGTCGCTGTGAGCCTAGGCGTGAGGGCAGGTCAGTGTCGGGGCTATATACAAGAATAATAACATAAACGTTGCAAAAGAAAATAAATAAATCCACTCGCAAACGAGTGGACAACACTAACATACAAGACTATAACGAGAATAATCAAAATCAAAAGGCTCCTCAAAATTGTTGAGCGGAGGTGCGTCGTAAAAAAAACAAAAAGAAATAGACCGTTGAGGACCTTGGCCGTCAAAACAATAAGGGGATACCGCACGATCTCCGGAGAGGCTGGCATGTCTCCTAGCCGGGACCCCTCCATGGGACCTGAAAGCGAGAGCCCTTGCGCCATTGGAACAATGACGCAAGGGCTCTCGAGGCGCTGGAGCGAGACCACTGCATCTTGAGAAATCGAGGACCAGCGGTCCCAGCTCCGCCAGGATCTCATGGAGTCATGGAGGGTGCGACCATGCTGCGAGCCATGGTCTCTAGCAGGTGCCAGTGGAACGCGGCCGTTTCCTTCTGCGAGCAGGTTATGCTCGTGAAGGAGGCGGCTGGGTGAGGGAGCGGACCCTTCCTGCTACGTTCTGAAGCGTGACGCGGGGACTTCCGTGATCGGGCCTGAGGACGACGGACTAGCAATTCACCGTCCTTACAGAAGCAGGCTAGAAGGACTGCGTGCTGTTGGGACTCACCACACGCACATCTTCACTCACTGACGCGGGATAAACCCCGGCCCTAAAGATGCGGGATGAAACCGGACAAAACCCCCGAAGAGGCCACACAGGTGGCCAAAGTCCGCCGGGCGCCACTGGAAATTCCCTGGGACTTCACCAGAGGCGCTCGCCAATGGACGTAGGAGCGGCCGGGGCCTTGGGCCGTAGAACTTAAAAAAAAAGTTCACATCAAATTTTCTATGTGTAGGTATGTACCTACAGTATTTCAAGGTATTTCTAGGTACATAGGCAGACTATGTACATAAAGATAGTGAAATAAAACCTTTTATGCTACTAACTTTACTAATTATTTATTTTAGTTCTTTTAACTTGGGTACCTACCTACTAAGAAATTAGAAGACCTAAATGATTTCATACCAATTCACCATAATTTCAAGTACCAAGTATTTGTATTTAGAAGACACTATAAGGAAGTCCCTACTTTGTATTAATATGTATGAATTTTAGGTGAGCCACTTTTATTTGATGTAGACCTATTTCTAGCCCACTGACAAGATAATCTGCCCTATACTACATATAATCCTTTATAATAATATGATACATACAAACGTGTAACGAGAAAACTACTAGACCGTTTTGCTTCGGGTTTGTTTTAAATTAACTGTGACACCCATGGCATGTTCTAAAAAACTTACAAAAAATGAATGAAAAAAAATGAAAAAAATGAAACGGGATTTTTCACTAGTGTTTATAATAATATACCTAATCAAAATGCAAAGAACGGCAGCTTGATGCGACGTTGTCTAAGTTGTACTCGCTGTGTCCCCGTCGCACACTCCCCGCGCGCCGCCTCTGGTCCCCCCGAATATTCACGCGATTCGTTACGAAATTTGAATTTTTAGCTGAGTGCCTAACCCCTCTTAAGGGTTAAATAATTGCCACAATAGGTCTGCTTTTTCTGACGAAGAAGTCATCAGTCCCAAATATTGCCCAACGTCATAGCTGTTTAATTTATCTCTATTATTTGAACATTCAATAAGAATTATGGTACATCTTCGACTATTCCACATGTTGTACAGTTGGGAGAATCAGTCCGTCTCATTAAATGAGCAAACTTTATGGTTGTTACCCTCATAACTTTCGATTGGGTGAACCGATTATGAAATTTAATTTGAATTGAAAGCTAGTGAGTCCCATTTGGTCCCATTTCATTTTGGTCCCACTCCGACAATTATTTGGTCCCATTCCAGTATTTTTATTACAAATCAGATTTTATTTTCTATGTCAGAGTGTCTTGTACGAAGTTCCTTACGTTAATTTGCTCGAAATACAGTTACCGCAAGGGGCGCTACTGTGAAATGGATGGGGGAAACGAAAACGTATTTCGAGCTAATTAACGTAAGAAACTAGTAAAACACACTGTTTATCCTGGTAGGTATAGATACTTTTTTGCAGGAGGCCATAGTATTTCCAGCGGGAGGATGTGGAATGTGGTTGTGTCCTTCTGCAAGCAAGAGAGAGTTTAATGCTTCTGGAAGGATAACGAGTTGTAGAAGCAAGCCAGAAGGACATGATGTGGGGAAGTGCTTCTGTAAGGACAGTGTGTTACTAGCCCGCCATCCTCAGGCCCTGATAATGGAGGTCGTTTTTATTGCGTGTATTGGAGTCTGCAGCACCCTCGCCGCACACTTCAGAACTCAGCGGGAAAGGTAAGCTCGTTCTTCCTCTCAGCCGCCTCCTTCGCGATCATAACCTGCTCGCAGAAGGTTACGGCCACGTTCCACTGTCTCCCACTGGAGACCATGGCTCGTAGCATGGTGTCCAGCGAAACGATCTACGCCCAGACCCACAACGAGGTTGCTGGCTCGCTCACGCTGAGCATTCCCCGAAAGTGTGGAGTGTGGTGTCTTCGCCAAAAGCCTAGCACTGTTGACAATCGGGCGAGATTGAACTCACGATAAATGCAAAACAGATATATATTGCAGCATACAATGTCGTCTCTGCAGCCACTCCTCCATGATAGAAGAAAAAGCTGCTATGGTGTTGTTTCCCCACCTTGGTTGCTCAAAACGCATCTTCCATCTCTTCATGAAATCCTGGCGGAGTTGGGACTGCTGAGCCTCGATTTCTCGAGACCCAGGACCAGGTGGTCCCACTCCAGCGCCTCCTTGTGCCAGTGAAACAAAGACGCAAGGTCCCATAGAGAGGTTCCGGCTAAGACAAATGCACCCCTTTAAAGAGATCGTGCGGTAACCTCTTATAATCCGCCAATGTCTTCAGCGGTCTGTTTAAAACAGACACGTTGTTGCCAGCCGACAGTCTCGCCGCAGCTGGGTACTCCTGTTCTAAATTGTTCATATAAGGGTTAAGGTATAGGAATTAAAGGTTACAATCGAACATTTCTCATTCTACATAAGGCCCTAACCTTGGTTGTCTATGAATAATTAATAAATGACTAATAGAATATGTAATACAGACTCGCCTTCACCTAGACTTAGTTGATAATTGATACAAAGCAATTATTATCTTATTTTTAGTATTCATACAGTCATATAGAACTGGATTTTATCATTACAAACAGGTTATCTCTTGCTATCATGGTGAATTGGCCAGCTAAAATAATACTAGGACAGCATAAAGAAAACTTAGACAATTTTATTTTTCTATATATTTAGGTCGACAAATTGATGCCACCGGCCTGATGGTAAGCTGTGGGGCGACGTCTGGCGATTGTGGGCGACTCTCATAGTACACAGAAATACTATAGAAAGTGGCCCTCAACTTGAAGACCTAGTAATGTGCCTTTTCACGCTTCGCTAAAAGAACTCAGGGTTATAATGTGGTAGGAAGCACGTGCGCAGGCAGGGCGTCCCAAGCCACTATCGTTCGGCATAGAAACGAACGGTTAAGATTTGGGCTTTATACTGTCATGATGTGCTCCGCTGTCCGTCCGGTTTAGGGGCACAAAGTGGTCCGTCAGTCGGTCACCAGGCTGTATCTCATGAACCGTATAAGTTAGACAGTTGAAATTTTCACAGATGATGTATTTCTGTTGCCGCTATAACAACAAATACTTAGGTACTAATAAAACACGTCAAACATTGACATAAAACTCGACTTCAAATTACCGGAATGGGACCAAATTTGCGGAAATAGGAGATACAAAATTGAAATGGGAAAAAAAATAAAAATCGGTTCACCCTGACAAACACTAAAAAAAATTGCAGACGAATTCAAAACGAAACGAAAAATTCAAAACGTCGAAACTTCCAAGTAAGTGGTCGTTATTATCTGTGTGTGTGTGTATGTTTACTGTTCAGTAGGTACCTATATAATTTTATGTATGTGTAGTATGAATATGTATGTATGTATGTATGTGGGTATTCTTATAGTTATGTGTCTATTTCATATTATTATTAATGTTATGTGTAGTTATTTGGGTATATATTTATTTAAGTAAGTCTTTTAGTTTCTATAGTCAAGTGTACCTTATATGCACCTACTCAGTCTATTCTCTGCATCACCCTAAGGTTGGCTGGTAGAGAATGACTTTGGCATTAAGTGCGCCTTTGTACATTTTCTTGCGTATAAAGATTAAATAAATAAATAAATTGACCTCCTACGTTTTTTGAAGTCAGTTAAAAATTTAATTAAATATTAATTGGGGCTCCCATACAACAAACGTTTGCCGTTTGCATAGGCCAGCCAGCCTATATGTATAGTTAACGGTACGGAACCTTTCGTGCGCGAGTCCGACTTGCAATTGACCTGTTTTTCAAACGACTTCCAAAAAGGAGGAGGTTCTCAATTCTTCTGTTTTTTTTTTGTTCTTTTATCTTTGGATTGGGAGAACCGATTTTAAAATTTATTTTTAAATATTTATCTGAATTGAAAGCTACTACTTCCCAAGTGGTCTCATTTCAATTTGGTCCCATTCCGACTATTATTTGGTCCCATTTCGGTAATTTGAAGTCGGTTGTTGTGTCAATTTTTTGACGTGTATTTTTTAATAAACATAACATAGCATCACGCCTTTTTCCCCGAAGGGGTAGGCAGAGGTGTGCAAACACACCCACATCTCGCCAGCTATGTTACGTCCCATGTAATAGGGGGCGAGCCTATTGCCATTTACCGGGCACAAGTTCCAGACTGGGATAATTATCTGGGTAAAATTCTAAAGATAATTATACATTATCCACCGTTATTTTTTAATGTTCCCGATAAATTCTTTTACACTAGTACGGTGTCTTGCGCGGTGCTTCGCGTCGCACCACGCCATAGGTTTTGCCCTATAACTTTTGACCCCTTAGGGCTAGGTCAAATTTCCGATTTTTTGGCTTGCCTCCAGATCGAGGGCTATGCATAGAGGGGTCAACCATCATTGGAGCATAAACAGTTCTCGAGAGCTAAGGGGGGAAACATTACATTCACCATTTCTATATATAGATAGATAGATACTATTAAATAGACTCTCAGCAGTGAGATGTACAGATTATAATATTACCTAATGTTTTGGAAGCACTACACATTAAACATAGTTCCATTCTGTACCTACCTTTACTTAATAAAAAAGAAAATAATATTGTTTGGCAAAAAGCCGGCGAAATATTAAAATATTGTTCCAATATTAATGTTATTCTCTTTATTATTATTTGTTTGCTTTTACTTTTTCGTATATTTAATTTATGAAATTTTTTTGTATACCCACAAGAACAAAAGTAAGTTTGTGAAAAATAGTGATAATCATAATCTAAACAAGGAATAAGGATAAGAAATAAGGATAAACTGGCTGTTCCTAAATTTAGGCTTCATAAAGTGAGTAATTCTTTTGCGGGGAACTTTATTCGAATGTACAATACATTGCCAACCGAAATAGCAAATTTATCTGTCAATAAATTTAAAAAACTAATAAAAAGTAAATTGTGCCATAAAGCTTATTATAGTATTAATGATTTCTTAGATGATAAGGCTGCCTGGTTGTAACACGAATTGCTCCTGCTTTCTAAATAACTCTGTATTAGATTTAAGATGAAATATTTAGAAAAAAGCCGAAATGAGTTTCTTGAGGGCTCTTCTCAGTCTCGTTGCATTTTGGAACCCTCGGTAGAGTCACACCAACTTTTGACGAATCTAATTTGCTAAAAATTTCAAAGATAATAAACGTTATTTTATTTTATTTTATAATGGTTTATTGTTGTTTTGCAAAAGCCTTCTTTCAATATTTTATTGGTAAAATGACACACACACACATATCACGCCTATATCCCGAAGGGGTAGGCAAAGGTGCATTACACACCCACAACTTGTCAGTATTTTTAGTCCCACGTAACAGGGGGCAAGTCTATTGCCGTCACCGGACACATTTATAATGGGTTATGTCCAAAATGGTCAAATAAATTTAAAAACGTAGCAGCTATATTGTAATTTTGGTAAAATCACAAAGTTTAAAATCTGTTATTTTGGGTGATTTGAACTTTGTTTCCTCTCTGATAGAATTCTACAAATAAATAGCTTCAAATATGTACACACGTGTTTATTTAATTAAGTATATGGCCACATTTTTTTTACTTTTTTTAAACTTATGCACAAAACTGTACAAAGGCGGACTTAATGCCACAGGCATTATCTACCAGTCAACCTTTGGGTGATGCAGAGAGAACTAGTAGTAGGTGCTCAGAGGTTGCTATGACACACAATAATTATTATGGTAAATAATAAACTTAAATCCTAATAACTACTTATATAACTAATACTAATATACATACGTATATGACGTCAATAAACCTACATAATACTAAAACATACCTACATAGTACATACAATTTACATAAAATAGATACACAAATATAATTACATATAAAGCTACGACTTCTATATAGAGTGAGTGACAAAAGTAAAAGAAAGACAAACTGATTATGCTTAGGAATCCTTATACAGCTCATATACCTTCCTCTTGAAAATGGAGCGGCTGGTTGACATCCTGACCTCCAAGGGGAGCACATTCCAAAGGAGAATAGATTGCATAAAGAAAGAAGAGTGGACAAGGCTGGAAGTGTGAGAAGGACAATGTAAGAGAAGACTATTAGAAGAGCGTAAGTTTTTATTGTGGTTGGTGCCCAGAAATTGAAAGTAATGAGTTTTTTTTCTTTTTTCTTTTTAATTTTCCGCGCAAACGCGTCCGCTCTTACGTCGATTGTCTCTGGTATGCACCAGAAATTATTTCCAGAGGCGCCTGGCGGACTTTGGCCACTTATGTGACCTCTTCGGAGTATACAAGCACCATGAGTAGCATATTGTACTCATGTTTCAAATGTTTCCGCTATTTAAAAGGTTTTAAGGTCATCAACATTTATTATGCCGATGGACTTTTTCACATTGCACGATATAAATTATATTACGACATCGTCACGATATTTACATTATTACCTCAATATACTGCTGTTCCTTACGATATCGTCACGATAGTGTGTCGTTATTAGTGAAAACGCCCATTCAGGGAAATAGTGTGTGAGGTAGCTAATCCTACGCTTTTTAGGGTTCCGTACCCAAAGGGTACAACGGGAACCCTATATTACTGAGACTACGCTGTCCGTCCGTCCGTTCGTCTGTCACCAGGCTTCTCATGAACCGAGATAGTTAGAAAGTTGAAAGTTTTACAGATGATGGTGAGATTTCTGGTGCCACTATAACAACAAATACTAAAAAACAGAATACAATAAATATGTCCATACAACAAACGTGATTTTTATGATGTTTGGGTACGATACGAAACCCTTTGTGCGCGAGTCCGACTTGCACTTGGCCGAATTATTTACCAAACAACTAACTTAGTAGTAGAATTGATAAGTTATCAATCTTCATAATTTGGATACATAATTACTATTCATTAACTTAGCTTTGGCCGCCAATAGTTAGGTAAATTCTTATAATCTAAACACCATAATCCGTCATCGTTTGTCTGCGAACATAAATCCTAATTGATTTCTTTGTTTATGTACAAAATTATGACAGACAGACACATATCACGCCTATATCCCCGAAGGTGTAGGCAGAGGAGCATTACACACCCACAAATTGCCAGTATTTTTGGTCCCACGTAATAGAGGGCCAGCCTATTGCCGTCATCGGGTCTCACATATAATGGGTTATGTCCAAAATGGCCAAATGAATTTACTCGTATTAAAAAGTAACAATATTGTAATTTTGAAAAAAAATAGAAACCCGTTGCCTTGCGATGAAATGTTGATGAAAGGCAACAAAATCTTACGTGCCAGCCGCTATGGCACAGACAATTAAAGTCCTGGGCGTCTCGGACTACAATACAAAATTATGCACTTACCTAATTCTTGAAAAGTATTGAAATGTTTCACTTTATCTTATTAAATACCACACAAGTTCATTGTTTCACAAACACAGAACCACAAAATTAAAGTACACAAAACAAACAAAAGAAAATTTTGATCTAATTAGACATTCGAAATTTGAAAACACTTTTATATTTCGAACTTCGTAATATTAGAACTTACGAAATTCGATTTTTTTTACTCTTGCCTTACCTTACCGCTTTTTTAGGAAAAAAAGCGGCCAGTGTCATTTTTTTTTTACAATGTACCTGAGTACTTTATTCTTTTTTAAATGCGGCACAATGACATGTCGTATTCGCGCCAATCGTTGACTCAACTAGCGTTCCAAGTTTAAGGACAACGTAACTTAACTACACAATAATGCCAGATACGGTGCGGTGCAGTGTCAAGTTTATTTATTTATAAGCTTCTCTTACTGGTTTTTGTTGTACTTCATTTTATTTGAACCTACGCTGCTTCGTCTGATTGGACACTGAAGAAATTTTGCTTGGAACCGCAGTCCGTCAATTTAAGAAATACTAGTTATCACGGCGAACTTTGTAGGAAAGAAAAAAAAAAGAATATTTTAATATTTCCTGCAAATGTATGTATTATTAATTATAATTCAAAAACGCGACAGACGGACAGACAAATTGTCGTATTAAATATATTTATATTTTATGAACTAATTTTGGATGAGGTTCTTACAGGACAGTCGAATTGAGAACCTCCTTTTATTGAATTCGTCATCGTAAACAAATGTCATTGTAGCAAATTACTTGCAATATATTTTGTAAATTGAAATTAGCCAGAATCTCGCACCGCTTGCAGAGGATGATTTTAATATGGCCCCTTAGGACTTAAAATTGCCTTACCTTAATCCCATCAAATTATACAGCACATGTTTTGACATATTCACAAGATTTGTAAAGTATTGAATAATGTAGCACATAGGTACTACTGAAGCGGGGTCGTTTGTCCCAGAAAAACATACAGCACTCGTGGGAAATTCGTGGCAATACCTACATGCGAGAAAAGCTGCGGTAAAATAGTTGTATTTATGTATAAGCTTGAGGATTACACAGACTATGTAAAGAATGGGGACAGACTTGCAAAAAGGTTTGGAGATATTTAAATACTCCGTTTTGTCATCTATAAAAATACATAAAATTGACGTGTCTTCATTTATTTATTTAAACTTATGCACAAAACTGTACAAAGGTGGACTATATGCCAAAGGCATTGTCTACCAGTTACCCTTTGGGTGATGCAGAGAGAACTAGTAGTAGGTGCTCAGTTTGCCATGACACTTAACGTAAATCATGCTATCGGCAGATGAAGCGGTACACAATAATTGTTATGTTAAATAATAAATTAAAATCCTAATAACTACTTAAATAACTAATACCAATTTACATACCTATATGACTTCAATAAAAGTACATAATACTAAAACATACCTACATAGTACTTACATAGAATTTACATAAAATAGATACACTTATATAATTATATATAAAGCTGTGTCTTCTGTTTGTGATTCCCAATTAATAATGTCTCACAAAATGCGCAGAAAGTTTTTTCTGTTGTCCAGCTAATCTCTGAACCTGGACCCTTAATGAGCACTGGCAGACAGCTCATAGAGTAGATAAGTCAGGCTACATTAGCAACACAAGTACCTGTCGTGGTCTCCACTCGAGAATCTTTTTGTCTTATCTACCGTCCGATCTTCGTGCCATGTGATCGGTTTACTGCTGTACTGCCATTTCAGCTTCCTAATCCTTCGGGCTATGTCCACTTTAGTTCTTCTACGGATCTCCTCATGTCTAATTCGAGCAGGACGTCTACCTACAAGATAGGCCGATGAGCTTTTTTTTTAATTCCTCAGGCCCCGATCATGGTTGTCGATTATCTTGAGCGTAGATGAGTCTGCGACGCCCTCACCGCTGATTTCGGAACTCGGCGGGGAGGGTACGCTCTTTCTACATCTCGGCCGCCTCCTTCGCGAGCATAACCTGTTCGCAGAAGGACACAGCCGCGTTCAACGCACTCCCGCTGGAGACCATGGCTTGAAGCATAGTCTCCAGCGAGAAGGTATCCATGCCCAGACCCACTACGAGGTCCCGGCGTGGACTCACCCACGCTGAGCACTCCACCAACGTATGGAGTGCGGTGTCGTCGTCGGAAACCTCGCAGTGTTGACTGACACTGGGGTGTGATCCCACCATGGTTGGATGAAAGAAAGGAAGAAAATTTCGTATAATTCTCAACACAGGCGATTAAAAGCATATACAAGGAGCAAGTAAATGTATGGACGGGAGAATCGTCGGTGCATGTTAGTACACGCCACATCTGCGTGGAATTTGGTCTCCCCTCAGTATAATCACAAAAAATCATTTTTTATCATTTCATTCACTTTGTCGGCGTGGTAAATACTAGTACACGTAGTCCATGCAAAGTTTTAACTTTCTAGCACTAATCGTTTGGGAGGACAACCAAGGACACACGATGGTCAGACGGACATGAAAGGGTTCCAAGACTTGAACTACGGAACCCTAAATAAGCAAGACTTCTAGCACTTCTAGTGTATCCTGTTTCTTTTTTTGATGGTTTTTAATTTATGACATAGAGTAGGTAGTACTTATTCGTAATTTATTTAATTTGCTACAAGTGGTTTGAAGGATGCTTGATTTTTTTTTAGAAAATCCAAGAGATAAATCTATCAATTAGTCGATAAAAACAAAATGCAACGCAGCATAACAAGAACCTTCCTAGTCAGTAGTGACGTGGACAATATAAAAAAACATATTTTTGGACATTCTCAAACAACGTTATCTAGCCCAAATTAAGCTATAAGCTTGTGCTATGGGATCTAGACGCTGCGCCACCACTGCACCACCGAGGAAGTCTAGTGTGCTCATACTCATCCTTCGCATGCGACGTACATCACGCATTATGACATCTGAACCGGATCTGGCCTATACAATTTGTATGGTAACGAACACACTGGTCATTCACCACGCTGTCTTACGCGTCACCGCGCCAGACTCGCGTGTTCTCATGCTATCCCACGCGTACGACGCTGTCACACACGTTTAAAGTGTCATAGCGCGATACGTTATCTAACGTAAACGTCAGATAATAAGACGCCGTAAGACGTAGGACCAATGCATAGAGATATTAATTATAGGTCGCTGTTTCCAACGTCGAGTGGCATACGTCGCGGTCGTATGTGAAGGAAGGACCAGTGTGTTTCAAGCTTCAGTTGTGTTGAATGATTTGTATATTATCATTCAATCAATGAAATATAATTAGGTAAAAAAATAACAAAAATTAAACATAATGCGTATGTAGGGTCAGATGTTGGACAGTGAACCAGTCGTACACAGTGCCCCATCATTCATATCTCCATAATATAAACATAATATAAATATAATATAATAGTGCCATAAACGTGAATAAACTTCTTTCTCGAGCCATTCCTACATGCCCAGTCAACGGCACGCTCCCGCCGAAAACAGTCGTGAAGAGAGACTATAATTGTTTTGCGCGCGAAAAACTTAAAAATTACGTAAGTACCATTTTGTTTTCTAGTGCATTTTCGTTATTGTTTTTCATTACCTACATATTACACGAACTAATAATTATTATAAACGTTTTCATCATTAACAAATTTAAACTTAAAAGAAAATAAATCATAGTCGTGCACAGCTGGCTTGAAATGGGGTGGTACACAGTGAACCATGGTTCACTGTGTACTTATACAACGTGTTTCATATTAGTGTGGTCATATTTGACCCTCGTTACACATGCGCGTTGAGTTAACTATACGCACGGACAAAATTGCAAATACAAGTTTAGTTAAAACTTTTAAGGTGTCATGTAAATTTAATTGATTTGTTCATTTAATCGATATTTTATAAACCCAACACTACCTAGGGTCAAATTTATTCGTAAGGTTCAGTCCTCTTCGATGAATCGTAAACAACTCTTATTTCATATGCTCCTGGTACAGAATACTATTTTGTAGTAATGATAGGTTGTGGACTTTAAAACAACAAAAACTAACCGATTTCATTGTGCATGTCATCCTGGTAGATAGGTAGGTACCGTGTTCCACAATAAACACAACTAACTCACTAAAATCACGATACTTAGATAAACATTATTGAATTTAATAAAAAATACACTTCCTACCTCTAATAAACACAAAACTAAAAAGTAGGTACTAAAGTAACGGCTCGAAATGTTCGCCGCCTTGATCAATGCACAGTTGGGTCCGTCGCATCATGCTGGCAGTTACATTACACAGCATGGCTGGAGTTACACTGCTAAATGCATCAAATATTTTAGACTCCATATCTTCACGCGTGAGACATACCGCACTGTACACTTTGTTTTTGACATAGCCCCACAAAAAAAAGTCAAGCGGTGTGAGATCCGGTGACCTCGGAGGCCAAGGTATGGGACCACCACGTCCGATCCACTGGTTAAACCGCTCATCTAAATACGCCCGTACATCTCTCGCATAATGTGCTGGCGCCCCGTCTTGCTGGTACATCATATTTGTGTACAATGTTACAGGCAAGTTTTCAAGTTCGGGTTCTAAGACGTTTCTAAGGAACGCGAGGTAATTTTCACCGTTTAGCGAACTCGGTAGCACGAAAGGACCAATTAAAATATCTCCGATTATTCCCGCCCAAATGTTAACACGCCACTGATGCTGAAAGTTGTTTTCTGCAGATGCGTGTGGGTTCTGATGAGTCCATACATGTTCGTTATGTTGGTTACTGATACCAGCACGAGTAAAAGATGCTTCATCGGTCCATAAAATACGGTTCGCGAAACTAGGGGATCGTTGTGCTTCCTCTCGGTACCACTGGCAAAAGTTGAGACGTGGTACGAAATCAGCCGGTGTCAGTTCTTGGGTGTGCCTGAAGTGGTACGGATGTTGACCATCTGCTTTTAGCACGCGCCATACTCTCAAATGATTCATTCCCAGAACAATTCCAGCGCGGCGAGTACTTGTTCTGGGATTGGATTGAAAATGCTCGAGAATACTTTCTTCTTGCTCTGGTGGTACAACAGATGGTCTGCCTTCTGAGCGGGAACCACGGAAAGAACCAGTGTCATGTAAACGGTTCACCATTTTTCGGAAGCACTCCACAGATGGTAACCGCCGCCGTTCACCTTCGAGTCTATTGTCCACAAATCTTTCTCGATAAAGGCGACGAGCTTCACGCAGACTGCCATCGGCTGCCCCGACGCAAAGTATCATTTCATAATATTCACTATTACTTAAATACGCCATGATCGATTAACACAGATTACTACGTACGCCTAATATCAAAGTTTACTTGCAACTGAAAAGAAATTAGATAGTTGTAAGTGTTGCCCAAGTGCAATGTTTATTACTTATTTCCTTGAATTACGTCGTAATTTTGGTAAAAATCTAATAAAAGTACCAAGTAGGTACTTAGTTTTATTTATGAAAAAAAGCTAGTAGGTACCTAGTATAAAATAATTTAAGAGATAAATAATAACATAATTATTATTTACCATAAACACAGGATATTTCCCTAAGACCTATGAAATAAAATAAAATTGTTGAATGCCAGCGCGGCGTCGCTCGCATGATAGTATGTATGCATGTAAATACATTTCGAAACCTACTTAAACCAATTTAAAAAAAAAACCGCTTCAAGATCCGTTGCGTAGTTTTCAAGAACTAAACATACATTAGAACAGACAGACGGAAAAAGCGACTTTCTTTATCCATGTAGTCTAAGATTAGTAATTTATTACCAATTGCTAAAATGAACAAATATCCAGCATAAAAAAAGCTAATAAAGTCCCCGTTTATGAAGAACATTGCGTTAACTTGCAACACCGGAATAATATGGGTTTTGCGGTAAAATTTACGTGTTGTGACGTGTACGTCTTTGATATATGCCGACATCGCTACTGATACCTAGTTTCTTCAAAGCGGCTCCAATCAAAAAAGTGGGCGGTTCTCTTTGTAATTTTTTGGGGTCCTTAAGATACATATTAGTGAAACTGACACCAACACCTCCTACTTTTTCTGATATCCTCGTTCAACCATACAAGTTGCCACTTTTAGCGATAATGTTTTATGAACTTTTATGCATCACATTATCATGACGAATCGAGAACCTAAGTACCTACTCTTTTTTAAAGTCGGTCAAAAATAACCAAACACCTTGCAGATCATTTACTTCATGGTAAATGAGTCGAAAGAGAGTTCACGATATGGTAGTGCAGTGACTGGCATCCACGATCTCTCTATCCCGAAACTGAATACCTACATACTACTATACCCACCAACGTTCTCAACAGCTACATAAACTTCTACACAAACAGCAGTTGTATTTTAAATATCTGTGCGGAACCAATTTATAAAAAGTGTAAATTTATGGAAGACAAGAACATAAATGTTTCTTCTCTTTTCTTCGACAGCAAATGCGTTGCTCCTGGTATTTGAGTAGGTTGACAACAAATTACGTGTGAGTTGTGACATTCACGACAATCACGTGATACATAAATTCATAGAAAAACTTCAAAAATAACTTTGAGTAGGCACTCTTTATTTTGACCCCAAGTTGTGATTCGGAAACTATTTTGTATGATAACTATTGATAAAGTAACTTTATCTGTTGGTTAAAATTTTGAGTAACAACGAGACTGTCCGAATCTATTTCACTGTTTGGCAAACCTACTTGAGGTCAAATCTAGAGTTCATTCTAATCATATGTTTATTTTGTAGTGCAGTCTTAGAGCTTAATTTCAATGAGCTATCGATAAAAAGGAAAATTTATCGACTACGTCATTATAAGTCAATATTTTATTAAATTAATTAAAGACCCCGCGCAATATATTATTTAGGCCCTACCCAATGCAACCTTGAGATATGACCACACTAATATGAAACACGTTGTATAGTGGGCATTATGCATCTTCACTACATATATTTTATCATTCATTTGGTACCTTCACGAAAAGACTAGATACACTTCTATTAATGCATCAACTTTTAATTTGTCTATTATTAGTTCCTTAGTATTATTTTTTATTACAGGATGGGTCGAAAGAAATCTGCTGGAAGAAAAATTGGAGGTCATAGCGTTATACCTAAAGAGTTATAAAAAAAGCTGTCCAGCTTGTAAAAAATGGAATAAGTATTCACCAAGCTGCTAACAGATGTAATTTGAAATATTCGACACTCAGAAGATATGTCAAGAAACACGAGCAAAACAGCGAATCACGATTAGTACCAAATTATGAAGTGAATGCTGTATTTTAAATTGCTTAAAAAATATGTTAATTTTTTTTTTACGCAAATAAAGCATTTATTTCCATATATAAAACCGATGTTTTAATTATTAATAACTTTATTAAACAAATTATATTTCTAGTCACTTCCAAACACATAAAATTTAGGTGTTGGTTCACTGTAAACTCTATGGTTCACTGTAGGCTAACCCCCTGGTTCAGTGTGTACATATGGTAGTACACAGTGAACCATTTCCCGACTTTTAAAAAAACAGTAAGGGGCAAATTTACAATAGACATAAAGCTGAAATTTTAATGCAAATTCAAAGTTTAATAAACAACAAGTAATACATGTCAAAAACATCACGATTATAATCACTCTGGGTGGAGTTTTGAGCTTTCAAACTTTTTCTGGGCCACTGTTCGACAGCTAACCTAGTACAACAGATAATATAATATAATTCTTATGTACATACTACTTACCTGCTACCTAGGAACATAATTTCTTTTACCGTTTTAAAAAAGCATGATAACATTTTTGTAAGCATAGATTATAACAAATTAATTGCCAGTTAAAGTACCAATTGCTAATTATTAATAATGAAACATTAATATATACTGATTAATTACCATTAAAATAGAGGATCGTTATGGAACATCCATGAGTTGATAAGGATAATACAGCTACTTGATTTCTCAAGGACTGAAGCGGGATCATTGCGTCTCGAGAAATCGAGGCCCAGCGGTCCCAGCTCCACCGGGATCTCATGGAGACATGGACGGTGCGACTTGAGCAACCAATGTGGGTAACCGCCACCGTCGCGGCGGTGATACCGATCATGGACGACTGGCAGCAGAGGCAGCTTGGTGACCTCACGTATCGTGCGACTGAGGTCATTACCGGGCACGGATGCTTCGGTAAATATCTGTTTCGCATCCATCGTGAGGTCACACCCCAGTGTCAAGACTGCCAGGCCTCCGACAAAGACACTGCTGGTGGAGTGCTCAGCGTCGGCGAGTCAGCGCCGGGACCTCGTAGTGGGTCTGGGCGTGGATATCCTCTCGCTGGAGACCATGCTTATATATATTATAGTATATTATTATTATAGGTGGGCCCAAGGTTATTCTGACTGACGAAATCTAAACGTCTTGTAAATTAATTCCTCTGTCCATCCTGGCTGGGATAGATACTTACATGTTTTAATGTAATTTATCATAACTTATCTTACCGCTCAATCGACATAAAAGCAATACTCGGCAAATAATAAAGTATCAAGGAAGTAATAAAACAAAATTAAAGTCTATTGTTAATATTACCACTTACCGCAAATTAACAGTTTGTATGTTTTCCTCTTCAAAATGTTATCTTCAAATTTTAAACATGATGAATTCTTAAAAAATATTTACTTTTTATATTGAACATTGAATGATGGAACTTTGGCTTTTAATATCGTAGTTCTTATTTGATCGTGCAAATATTAGAACTGTTTTGTGTTCACTAAAGAAATTAGACTTTTTTTTTTTAATTCCGCGGCCCAAGGCCGCTGCCGCTCTAACGTCCGTTGCCGGGCGTCTCTGGTTACTAGCAGAAGGTATATCCAGTGGCGCCCGGCGGACTTTGACCACCTCTGTGGTCTCTGCGGGTGTTTGGTCGGGACGAGAATCCCGCGTCATTAGGGTCGGGTTTTATCCCGCGTCAGTGAGTGCAGCACGCAACCCTTCTAGCCTGCTTCTGTAAGGACGGTGGGTGGCGATCCCGCCGTCCTCAGGCCCCGATCATGGAGGACGATAGTCTTGGGCGTAGTCGCGTAGTCTGGGGCGGCCTGGCCGCCGACTACGGAACTCGGCGGGGAGGGTACGCTCCCTCTCCCTCCCGGCCGCCTCCTTCGCGAGCATGACTTGCTCGCAGAAGGACACGGCCGCGTTCCACCTACTCCCGCTGGATACCATGGCTTGAAGCATGGTCCCCAGCGAGAGGGTATCCACGCCCAGACCCACTACGAGGTCCCGGCGCTGACTCGCCCACGCTGAGCACTCTACCAGCGTGTGGAGTGCGGTGTCGTCGTCGGAAACCTCGCAGTGTTGACACCGGGGTGTGACCTCACGATGCATGCGAAACAGATAGCTACCGAAGCATCCATGCCCGGCAACCATCTGCGTCGCACGGTACGTGAGGTCACCATGCTGCCTCTGCAGCCAATCGTCCATGATCGGTCTCACCGCCGCGATGAAGATGGCACCCCCCTTGGGTTGCTCAAGTCGCACCCTCCATGACTCCATGAGATCCTGGCGGAGTTGGGACCGCTGAAAGAAATTAGACTTCCCATATCGGTTACCTTAATATTACTATAAGCTGGTACTTCATAGAAACCTTTAGGGAGTTGAAAAGTTTAATGAGATTTGGATGTGTTGGTTAAGTTTGATTTTATTATAATTAGGTATGTGTGGGACTGTGTTTAGGTTAAGTGTTTAGGTTAAGTTAGGCACAGTTTAATAAGAGCCTAAATAAATTAAATAAAATCGCTAACACTCAATTTATTGTTAATTTTGTTCAAATTTACACACACGATTTATACTTTTTTATTATTGGAACTAGCTGATCCCCGGAGCTCCGCTCGCGTGATTTAGTTTACTCGTTCCCGGTTCCCGTGGGAACACATTACCGGGATAAAAGAGCCTATGTTACTCAGGGTGAATGTAGCTTTCCAATGGTGAAAGAACTTTTGAAATCGGCACAGTAGTTTTTGAGTTTATTCATTACAAACATACACACAAAAATACAAATCTTTCCTCTTTATAATAGTAAGTGTAAATGTAGATTATTATAACCTTGTCTTGTAACCTGCACAAGTTCAAGAATTTTTATTTTGCAATAAAACTGAATAAACAGGTTTAGTTGGTCACTGCCCTTTATATCTTCATTCCTCATCATTCGTTCACATTCAGAACGAAGATCGAACATGCTATAATGAGTTGACACATTTCTTCTATTAACCGACTTCCAAAAAAGGAGATTCAATTCGTCTGTTTTTTTTAAGTAATTAGTTTTAATAAGTTTTTTTTTAATATAATTGAAAGCTACTGCTTCCCGAGTGGTCCCATTTCAATTTGGTCCCATTCCGACTTATTTGGTCCCATTTTGGTAATGTGATTATTTGCACGACTAGTCTTCCAAGTTAACAAAAACCGTGGGTATCTAAATTAAAAGAAAAAATACAACAGTTATTTTTGGAATTTTAAACTTGAGCTGCATAAAATATCGATGTCAGAAACCTCGACTGAATAGGCAAGTTTACAGTTAAAAATAATAAGAAAAGAACATCCAGTGACTCAATATCGCAGCAAGAGATGGTTCCGTCTGTAATAAATAAAAGTAACCATTACAACAGAATAGGGAGTATCTACTTACATACAGAACTTGCACTCCGACGTATTAACGTCGGAGTGCAAGTTCAGTAAACAAAAGGATGTGCTTTAATTATAAAGCACATTCTTTTGTTTACTGAGAACATCATTCGAACGTTAGGGTTGTCAAGAAAGTACCAGCACAATTTGACAAATAATTATGACGTTAATGCCTCAATTTCAACTCTATGGTCAATGCCGTGTTACAAACAAGAGACAACGCTTACTGATTTGCAACTTTAAGTTGTCGCTGACGTCATGTATTTTTTGGGGTTGTTAGGCGACTGACATAGAAGAAAGAAGAAAGAAAAATGTGTTTATTCTTAAACAGACATGGCGATAACAATACACAAGTAAAATATTAGAAGTAGGTTAAGGACAGGAAAATCGTAGGTGTATGCTAGTACACGCCACATCTGCGTAGAAATTGGTCTCCTCTCAGCTTATGCTGACGTGGGCAGACCCACATTTGCCAGCGCTGGTTTTCAGAGGCCTGCTAAAAGTGCAAAGGTCATTCTGTAATCCGAACCAAAACTCCAACATCCTGGATGGATCAATGTACGACCTACCTAGAGGTATTAGGTACAATATCTACCTACAGTCTGTTGTTTTTGTACCTATATTGAATATACCTACCTACATAATTTTCAGTAGGTAGTTTATTAGAACAACTCGAGAGATAGGCAATAGAAGTTTGTAACTTATGTTCTGAGCAAACCATAGTGAAGCGACCGGTATCATAAGTCAATGAAGCAAACGGTACCCTAAAAATATAACTATGTACACAGCTGAACAAGTTCCAAACAACTCTCGAAGGCACGCTAAGTTTACTGCCAAGTTTAAGTGTAAGCTTTGCAACTCTATACTTACTTGCCATGCCATGTTCTTCTTTTACTCATAAATTAAAAACCCTATACCGCACAATGTTAGCGCCTGTCACTTTGAGCTGAGCAATTATACTTTGCGTCAATTCAATGTGCTCGTACATAATAAGCAGGCGCATTGAAAAAGAAAAACATTGTAACAATTACATTTTACTACGTAGGTTAGGTATTTTAATTTATACAATGACATACGTGTCACACACACACATATATCAAGGCCTATATCCCGAAGGGGTAGGCAGGGGTAGGAATTACACACCCACAATTTGCCAGTATTTTTAATCCCACGTAATACACGGGGCAAGCCTATTGGTTTTTTTTTTTAATTCCGCTACCCAAGACCGCGTCCGCTCTAACGTCCGTTGCCGGGCGTCTCTGGTTATACGGCGTCACCGGGTACTCTAGAAAGTAGATCATGTCCAAAATAGCCGGTAATAAAATAAGCAGCTAAATTATAATTTTGGAAACTAAATTTGAAACCCGTTGCCTTGCGATGAAATGTTGATGAAAGGCAACAAAATCTTACGTGCCAGCCGCTGTGGCACAGCCAATTAAAGTCCTGGGCGTCTCGGACTGGAAATACGTTTCATAGTGGTCGAAGCTTTATTGTAGTGTACGGGTTTGTACACCTTTAGAAACAGATTAAAACACTGTAAGTCTGATAAACTGAATATATTTACCATAGGTATAAACGTATGATGTGAGTCGGACGCGTTATGAATGCGGACTGACTTGGTGATGCTTTCCATAAAACAATGGAAATAATGATTTGCTGAATGTGCACAACACGAATTGCAAATGTGCGGTGTTGAAGTATTGGTACAATACTACTATTATAAAGAGGAAAGATTTGTATTTTTGTGTGTATGTTTGTAATGAATAAACTCAAAAACTACTGTGCCGATTTCAAAAATTCTTTCACCATTGGAAAGCTACATTCACCCTGAGTAATATATAGGCTACTTTTTATCCCGGTAATGGAACCGGGAACGAGTAAACTAAATCACGCGGGCGGAGCTGCGGCGATCAGCTAATAAATTATAATTTTGAAAACTAAATTTGAAACTCATTGCCTTGCGATGAAATGTTGATGAAAGTCAACAAAATCTTACAATTAAAGTCCTGGGCGTCTCGGACAGGAAATACGGGTCATAGTGGTCGAAATGTTATGTATAGCATTATAAATAGCTTTATCCGCTTCTTATACGACTTTTCGATCGGATCAAAAGGTCGTCGAGTAGCAATGGCGTTCTGGAAGACGCAACGTGCGTAAATAGGCCTGCCACAAGTTGGACGGATGATGATCTACTAGATCCAGTCACCACGCCAGCCCTGCAGTGGTGGGCTATCCCCAGCTGTGGGCGTAAATTGACTTACGAAGAAGTAGATCCTAGCTAGGACTATAGAGATTCTATTTAGTATTATGTTTTTATGTAGCATCTGTCATGGCCGTTTGTTTTTTTCTTTTTTTCTTTTTTAATTACAGCCTGGTTATGGATCTTTTATATTGCCCGGTAACAACTAAAGGTTTACCCCACTATTACGTAGCGTGAGACCTACAGATAAAGTGTGAGTGTAGGTATGATAAAATAAGGTTTTTATTTCTTGTCTGCTTGTCTTGTTGTTCCCAGAAGAACGCACACGGCACTGACTGACATGGAACGAAAATGAAAACATACGGCAATCATAAATGGACAACAATTTTAATACTGTGGAGTACAGGCAGGGGACCTGTCAGGCTTATGCCAACAAAATTGGGCTTTTTAAATTTTATTCTGTTGGCGGTTCTGTATAATGAACGGATGAATTTTGAACTTGTGAATGGAATCTTCTTATTTAACTTACATAATACACATATTATACAGACACACACACAAATATCCCGCCTTATCCCCGAAGGGGTAGGCAGAGGTGCATTACACACCCACAATTTGTCAGTATTTATAGTCCCAAGTCCCACGTAATAGGGGGCAAGCCTATTTTGCCGTCACCGGTCACATTTATAATGGGTTATGTCAGAAATGGCCGAATGAATTTAAGAAAAAGTAGTAGCTATATGGTAATTTTGAAAAAAAATTGTAACTCGTTACCTTGCTATAAAATATTTATGAAAGGCAACAAAATCTTACGTGCCAGCCACAATGGTACGGCCAATTAAAGTCATGGGTATCTCGGACTATATAGACGATATTATAATCACGCCTAAATCCCCCAGGGGGTAAGCAGCTTGGTGCATAATAATAATAATAATAAAGCCCATTTATTTCCAATCATTAAATAGTAGATATTACATGCAGATTAAATTCAGTAATTACTATCATAATAAATTTACATTAAACTTCTTAAAATAAAAGTTATTATTAAATATAAATCAAAATATAAATTCATTGTCTCATTCACCGTTGTTGCTAACTGCTTCGTTGATCAGATCAGAACCCCTTCTTGGGTCTAGGCCTCCTCCAGCTTCACTGCCTTTCTTTCCTCGTTCATTTCCTTTGGTATATTTTTCCTTCATAAGCGTTTGCTTTTTATTTTTTTTTATTTTTTTTCTTATTTGTGTTATTTTTTGTTACTATTTTGGTACATTACTTGATTTATTTGTGTTTGCTGGAGGGTTACGGTCCCTTTCCCCCACGGGGACCAGCCGACTTGGGGAGCATGTTTCTTTTTAATAATAATAATGTTAATTCTTACTAGTATGTTTTCCCTTGTTGTTTTTTTTTTTTTTTTCTTTGTGCATACCAGCTTGGTGCATACCACACCCTAATTCTGTCAGCTTGTTTTTTTGGTCTCACGGAATAGGATGCAAGCCGTTTCCGAGTCGACTAGATAATTTTTATCGAACTCCGACTTTAAAAGAATCATTTTGGTGGGTTTTTTCGAGGTAGAGAACCGTGCGATACCTTAAAAGAAGCACGGTTGCGAGGCGCATCTAATGATAGAGATATATCGCGAGTTATTCACACTTTATTTCGTCGCAAAGTTACCTGTGAAAAAGTGTTTTAGCGAATGCGGGTGTAAGTTTAGTTATAGAAGGAGCCCCGAGATGGCTATCGTTACAATGAGGTAGACTAGCTATGCAATGCATGCTGCTCTTGCAAAAAACTGAGCGAAGTGTTAAATTTTCGAACGACAACGATTTATTTTGTTATGTTAATTTTTTTTTTAACTGCATAACGTATGAAAATCAATTAAATTAAATTCTATTCTGCACGTGAAAATTTTACATTGTTTTCAATGGGACCATTCTTTTTTTCGGTGATTATTCCTCGATGGTATGTCGGATTTTAATTTTTTTTCATTCTTCATTCTAAACCACCCTCACGCCACACGTTATCACTGTGGTAAGTTTGAAGGAGATCGGTTCAGGCGTTTAGGAGGAGTATGCGGCCAAACGAAATACATGAGTCGCCTAAGATTGAGCTTCGCTCAACTAGATTAAAAATAACGCTGTCGAATAGGCTCTGCCATTGGCGCAGAAGTGCGCATTAAAAAAAAAGCCTTTTCCGCGTTCAATAGGTATATTAACCTGACCCTCGTTCGAGTGTCAGCAGCTGTACCAATGGCTTGGGCTCCGGAGATGTTTTGGCTATCACTATCACCTCATCATCATTATAACATAGCAAACCCGTGTCCTATGTACCTATGCTTAGATCTTTAAAACTACGCAACGGATTTTGATGAGGTTTTCACCAATGGATAGAGTGATTCTCGAGGAAGGTTCTAGTGTATATAATTTGTAAAGCAGACGAAACCGCGGGCGTCCGCTAGTCTTAGATAATGTTGACTTTATTTATATTCAAAAACCTAAAAAATAATTCAATCGAAGTGAGTACCTACCTCTACCTACCAACTCCTTTTTGAAGTCAATCGGTCCAGACTGACGGTCATAAATCCTATTGGCATCATGACTCAAGACAAAAAAAATTAAAGAGATCTTATTATTTATTTTATTGTTTTAAACTTGATGCACAATAATTGTTATGCTGGTGGCACAATACCACAGAATAGGGAAATAGTACTTACTAGTTGAGGGGCTCGTGGTCTAGTGGTAACCGACAATGTTAACACATTGCAAAGGTTAAGCAACATCGACTCAGGCCGGTCTTAGGATGGGTGACCATTTCTTAAGACATTGAGACCCCTCCGTGCCTCGGAGAGCACGTTAAGCTGTCGGTCCCGGTTGTCATACTAACATCTATGGCAGTCGTTAGGGGTAGTTGGAGCCCTAAATCAAAAATCCGACCGGTCTAACTACAGAACTTCGATATCGCCCATGAGTTGTGAAGGTCAGATGGCAGTCGCTTCACGGAAAATATCGAAGTTCAGCCAAATCGCAGTTAGACTGGAAAGCCGACCCCAACTGAGTTGGGAAAAGGCTCGGTGAATGATGAGGGAAATAGTACTTACATACAGAACTTGCACTCCGACGTTAATTAAAGCACATTTTTTAGTTTACAGAGAACATAATTCGAACATTAGGGTTGTCAGGAAAGTACCAGCATAATTTGACCAATAATTATAACGTTGATGCCTCAATATCAACTCTATGCTTAATGCCGTATCACAAACAAGAGACAACCCTTACTGACTTACAACTTCGATTGTTAGGCGATTTTGTTAGGCGAGTGACATAAGCCTGTCAATACTATGGTAACGCAGTGCAAACTAGTAGTTGCGACGGCATTTATAAGAAACTAGAGGACGACCGTGGCTTCGTCCGCTCCACAAATTGTATAATTTGTGGATCTTTAAAACTTAGTTCACAACGGATTTTGATGCGGTTTTTACCGTGGATCTTGAGAAAGGTGTTTCTGTAAAAACCGCATCAAAATCCGTTGTGAACTAAGTTTTAAAGCTCTAACCTTTGAAACGAATATGTTTTATACTGTTCTGTTATGATTATGATTGAGGCGAATGGAAATTTACACAGAGAGCTTCAATGAATAACTATAATAATATAGAATAATCTATATATTTATTATTACGACAATTTGTCTGTACGTCTGTCCGTCAGTCGCGTTTTTCAATTATAATTAATGCATGAAATATTAAAATATTCGTAGAAGTTTAGGGAAGGTTTTTTTTATTTTAGGCGATACAAAGTTCGCCGGGATAACTAGGTTTATCTATTAATAAGAATAATACCTATTGTGAGAAGAACCAGAAGTCAGACTGGGAAATTCATATGGCATTCGATAATATAAAAGTACAGAGAGACTTATAATAGACTAGTGGTCGCCCGCGACTTCGTCCGCGTGGTAATTTGGATTTTTTCCCGTTCCCGTCGCGCTGCGTCATATTTTGATCAATTCGCACAATATCTTTATAAATTGTAGCCTATGTTATTCTGATGTATAAGCTATATTATTGTAAAGTTTCATTAAAATCCATTCAGTAGTTTTTACGTGAAAGAGTAACAAATATCCATCCATACATACATACTTACATACTCACAAACTTTCGCGTTTATAATATTAGTAGGATGTTGGTGAGAGCTCATCGAGTGACAGTGACGATTCATCAGATTTTGATTAAAATTAATAAATAAAGACTAGTTATCCCGACGAACTTTGTATCGCCTCAAATAAAAATAAAATAAAAAATAATTCATTTAAATGTATGTAAATTGAAAAACGCGACTGACGGGCAGACAGACAGACAAATTGTCATATTAAATATATAGATTACCTGTCGTTAAAATTATTTCGTTTCATTGTCGAGTAGGTACCTACCTATATTTACTTATTACTACGCTTTTATTAGCTTCACATGTATGTTTACTTGTTTGTATGTTTGTAACCGACTCTTTTGGGTTCGATTTTGCCCTACTTTGAACGATCAGATTTAATTCAAACTTTTTTTTTTCACTTCTACAGATATATTTATTTACAATAAGAATACAATATACAAAATAAACATAATTATAGACTAAAAATATTTACATTACAAAATATCGTTTAAAAAATCCTCCGCGTCATTGCCGACTGGGAAGGTTCCCAGAATGCTGGCTGTGTTGCCACGTTGGATGGCGATACTTATTCTTTGGGCCAGAACATAGCCAGCCTTCTGGTCCTGAGAAGCATCGATTAGGCGCTTAGCAATGTCTCTATAAAGGCGGCGAGCACTCGGACCCCATGACCCCAGTGTCTTAACCCCAAACGGCTCAAATATGTAATCACCTGCTAGGTTAGCATATTTACGCCGTTTAAGGCCTTCAGCCGATGCAGCAGCAGCGCCGGCACATCCGGATGTGCTTGGAAGGTGTGAAGGTGCTAAGGTGTCAACGCATGTAGCGTCCCACACCAAAGGCCTTCCCATCTTCCACGGTAGCAACGACATACCGTCCGGTCTCTTTCCATCGCTTCGTGCTAAACCATTTGGCTCACGTACGGCCGGAAGACCTGCGGTGGAAAGAGCCCTACGAATTATGTCGTTTAGAATAGCGTACCGAGGTATACGACCTACGCTTCTGCTACAAGAAAGGCCATGGTGTCCCAGATTATCGACGGCTACTCTACAGGTGCAATGATGCGGGGATACACAAGGTGTACCCAGCCGAAGGCAAGTGGCAATGCGGAAGGTTGTGTCGTCCAACATTGTACCGATGTTGGGCGATGGGAGCGCCTGGATCCATAACCCTGATTCCCATTCTCCAACAGCTAGTAGGCGTGCACGCTCTGAAATATTGACAGAAGTGTCAATTAGTGTATTAATTCTCAATTTACAGAGCGGTGAATCCCACAGTCGCTGTGAGCCTAGGCGTGAGGGCAGGTCAGTGTCGGGGCAAGACATCCTCCAAGCATTTATGGCATCGGTCTTGCATCGCACCTCGGAATCAATCAGTGTATTTGACAAAATTTTCCTGACTAATTCTTCGGTGCTATGGACCGACGACAGAAATGCTGGCAGACTGACATCTGTGACTCTGCGAATACCTAGCCCGCCCAAGCGAACTGGAAGAGACGCTTGGACCCAGGCCCGGTCATTAATATTCAAACTTTGCACACCTGTCAAAGACCGATGACAATGCAATAATTCGATTGAAAATTAAAAAAAAAATGTATGTTTGTTTGTAACCGACTCTTTTGGGTTCGATTTTGCCCTACTAGTTTGAATTAAATCTGAAGGTTCAACTTCAGATTTAATTCAAACTTTGCACACCTATCAAAGACCGATGACAATGCAATCATTCGATTGAAAATAAAAAAATAAAAAAATGAAAATAAAGACTAAAAAATGAAAAATAAATAATAATTTAAAAAAACCAAAAAAACAGCTGTTGTAAAATATACATAGATACTTATTTTACAATTTAAAGATCAGTTTCTCCGAATCTGGTATAACCTTGTTTATTTATTTATTTATTACATTGTGGATCACTGGTACATAGGTAAGATGTTGGCAAATTTGGTATGGTAAATTTTAAAATATTCCACATTACAATATTCTCAGTATCTAGGTATCTAAAAATTTAATGAAGAATTACAAAATGTCAATAAAATTGTAAGATGTCAAATAAAAACTGAAATATAAATGTCAATTAATGTCACGTTTCAATTCTATATCCATTTAAATAATCTCATGCTTATGTACTAATTAAAATAAAATTTAACTTACTAAAAAAACAGCTTGTACGTGCGTAAGCGTCATATTTGTATAAAATAATGCGTAAATAATGTAAAAAAGACGCTCGTTCAAGTTTTCACAGGAGCTGTCATCGACAGCTTAAAGAAATGGAAATAGTATACATAATTATGTAATGATTTATTACGGATCCCAAAATATTCACAATCGAAATGTATTGATATCATGTGGCAATTTGCGGCATTGTCCAGTACAGTTGAACATTGTTCAGTTTATCGAATATTCCGAATTGTAGCGCGAAAGTATTTACCTACATGAACTATCCCTCAAATTATGACACCGTCATCAATTTGTTTTGTTTCGACAAGACTGACAAAACTCCCTGCTTTACATATTTATTTTAGGTTTTAGTTTTAGATAGTATAGTTTGTAGTTTTTGAAGATATTTATAATGGTGTAAAATGATTTTGAAAACTGAAATAAGTATTCAGACGAATATGCCTACACAAAGCAAACGAATTTCGGACCTGCGCGCTGCGGTCCTTATGCCTACTCTACGGAACCATTTTGTTTGTGAAGTTCTTTAAAAATAAACTGGTAGGTATCTTATTGTAGCCTCAGACTCTGCCACTTCACTGAGATATGCTAGTTAGTAAAACCTGTATTTTAGTAACCAGCACCACCTCGAATATTCGCCAGGTACCTGGGATTCTCATCCCGACCAAACCCCCGAAGAGGCTACTCACGTGGTCAAAGTCCGTGGGGGGCCACTGGAAATACGTTCTGCGTGCGAGCCAAAGACACCCGGCAACGGACATGAGAGCGGCGGAATTAAAAAAAAACAAATTTACCTGTGTAGGTACATGGTTGGAAAATAAGACACTAATTTCCATACCTAATACCTACCATGTATAAAAACTTTTTTTTTAAATATTAGTTTCGCCAAAATGACGCCGCCCGCCTGGTGGAAAGTCGTTGCGACGTCTGTGCGACTCTCACAGTACACAACATGTAGGTACTATTAATAGTGGCCCTCAACTTGGCGACCTAGTGATGTGCCTCTTCACGCTCGACTTGGGTTGTGAATAGGAGGAAATATGTGCGCGGGCAGGACGTTCCAGACCTCGAACGATCTCTTGAAACGCTCAATTCTGGTGAAGATTCTATCCGCTGTATACCTATGGGTGGCATGTCTGCCCGGCACATGTTGTACGGGATCGTCAAGAAGAGGGTTAAGTGAAAGAGCTCTCCAGAACCCTCGCCGTGGTAAATGCGGTAGAATGCGGCCAAGGACGTTATTGTTCGGCGCTGCGCAAGCGGTTCAAGGCTTCCTGTTACCTCAGGACAATCTATAATCCGAATAGCCCTTCGCTGTATACTGCATAGTGTCGAGTGTGTCTAGCAAGTACTTCGCGAAACCGTCCCAAAGGTGGGATCAGTACTCGATGCAGGGTCTAATCTGCGTATTGTACAGAATACACCTTTGGTGCGGTGTGATTGCAAAAGATCTTTTATCGGCCCTAATGGAAAAAGGGAGAACTTATTGCCTATTTTTGGTTCTTTTGGGTATAAGGGCGTGTACATAGTTTAAATCGGTCTAGTTAGTATAATTTCGATATGACACCGGTATAGCTCGCGGGCCTGGTACAATCCATGAGTACCTAGGCCTAAGTAGCACCTTTAAAACAGGGTCATTTAAACCATTCTAGAACATGTTTATTTATATCCAAACCCATTTCCTGCGTGTAACCTAGACCTTAGTAAAATTTAGTAGTCACATCTGATATTTAGTAATGCGGGCACGATCCAAGCATTACGTAGACTATACAGGAAGAGAATAATAATTTTGTGTGCGTGTTTGACAAATAAAACTCAAAAAGTTGCATATGGATGTCGACGATGCCGATGCCCTGGGGGATATCCTAACGAGGACGCGTCGCCCGGCATTAGAAGGCGTATTAAACTAGCTGATGCGTAACACAGAGATTTTACTATCACTTGCATGTGGTGCACCTGTCGAACCACGGACGAGGATCTGGGGAAACATAACTATGTGTTGGTCAAAATTAGGAGGGCGTGGTAGGGAGCACATCGGCAAACTTGTGGCCCATGTGCGGCCTACCATTATACACCGGCTACTTCCCACCGGTGTATAGGTTGATGGGTTTGAGAGGAGTACCACAGTTACAAAGATACTCAAACCAAGACTGGTCAGTTACCTTCAAGTGGTGCCGCCTGTTATTGGTCTGGTTCCATCCGAAACAGACGTAACCAAACTCGGCCAGTCGCCTACCCGTCCTCCCACTCCACATCCCAAATCCTCAACTCCCCCCCCCCCCCCCCCCCTGGTAGTGCTCAACCTCCCGTCGTAGTCGCGCAAAGCGCGGCGGGGCCGGACTTGGGCGCACTGGAAATTGCCAAAATCCAGGCCTGTGCAACTATCCCGTCGTAGTCGCGACCATGCACGAGCGAATACATCGTGCAACTAGTCGCGGCGGGGCCGGTGGCTGCACGGGCTATCCCTATCCTAAACAAACTCCTGCCACTCTCCACTCCCCCCCAACCTCCCATATCCCAATTACATCCAAAATCCCATCTAGTGAGGCCTGAAAGTCATGCCTGATGGGAAGAAGGCGTCTCCTCGGATATTTCGAGGAGGGAGGAACGCCTGACCGCCCACCTTGCTAGACAACGGATGTCGGGGTAATGCTGGGGGACCACCCTCTCGTTACATCGGCCGCCGATCCAAACACGTAACCTCACTTCGTTGCACTGGATAACCGTGGAGATTACCAGTGATCTATCCATCCACCTGCGCTAGGCCTGCGCAGTAGAGCCGTCCGCGGGGATGAAGGAATCCTGGGAGGTTGAGGCATGGTGGGTCTTGCCAACACGCCTCCTTTGGTCCGGATTTCCTGTTAATCGGTAGCCCCCTCTAATAGCCGCAGAGGGGGAAACGGTCATAATGCCCCGTTAGAGGGGCATGGCGAGGTGCGCGTAGATGTGAGGGAGGACCATGCTGAAGGCTCGCGGAATGTGATCAGTCTGGGGGGGGCGTTTACCCTAACGTACCCTTTCAGCCACAAATCAAGAGCCCGATGTCGCGTTTCAAACTCCTCTACGCGCATCTATATCTCTCAGGTAATCCTAACGTGCGTACCACGTTCCCTGTTGCGGGCTCCATGGAGGGTGGGAAGCCTGGGAGACGAAAACTCTACTCTTACACAATATGGATAAAGGGAAAATTTCAAATTTAGCTTCAAAATCAAAACCAGAGGAGGCGACTAAACCCGCCACCCCTGGTACTTCACATCGGTCCGGAGACACCACTTCGGCGGTCACTCCGCACCGTAACGCACCCGCAGCGGCCAATAGGACTACTGCGCATAAAACATCAAAACGAAGAGGGACTAAGCCCCCCTTCACAAAGTTCGGTACCACCGCTTCGGCGGAAACGGCGAACTACAAACCTAGGTTTGGTACCACCGCCTCGGCGGAAACGGCGAACCCAAAAAACAACTACCAGATGTTCGGTACCACCGCCACGGCGGAAACGGCGAACCACCACACACCTCATCCAACAGCCATGAAGGCGTTTGGGTACGAAAATACACCACAGAATTATTTTAATCCTGTAAACGACTTTACCACATCCTGGGCCTCAAGGGCAAACCAGCAGAGCCAAGACTACAGATTTTGGTCTCAGCCGGGCTCCAGCACGTCTCACAGCCGTCCAGCTCGCTGGACGGACGAGAGAGATGTACAGCCCAGACGTAACACAAACTCCAAACGCAGGCGACGTGCCAAAGAGCGCGACGCTACAAACAAGACATCCACACCGGAGCCCTCGGGGGAAGGGGAGACCGAGGGAAATGCGAAAGTACACAGGATGTCCGCCATAACGTCGGAAGGTGAGACGAGTGGAGCGGAAAGCTCAGGCCCAACAGGTCCGTCTACGTCGCACAATAAACATCAGCCGGCACATATAACAGGTGGAGGCTCCTATAGGAACCCATACCACCACAACAAACGCGGAAACCCACACCCACGGAGGGAGGAGAGCGGGGATGGAACACCAGTAAAACGTTCACGGCACGAGGTATCCTTCTCGCCGGCAGACGACAAAAAACGGGCCAAGATGGACGACTCAACATCTAGTCCAATAAACTACGCGGAGGCAGCCAAGAAACCGATCGGAATGGTAGTCACCACCGAAGGCTTAACACCGATGTCACCCTCGCAGGCGGACGCAGCGAGTTACCACATCTCCCGGACCATGATAGCGAGTGCTCTCGACCGCACTCATGACGAGGAAGGCCCCGACTTCAGGGGTAAACCAGCCTTCATCGACGGCTCCCTCCGGGTGTGGTGCGGGAACCAGGCCGCAGTGACGTGGCTGAGGACGAAGATCGGCGGACAGGTTCTTCGCACCGGCGAAAAGCTGACTGTGAAGGGCCTGGACGAGATGCCGCCGCGGGTGCGCTGCTGCGTCCTGGTCCCCGACCCACAAGGAGTCTACAACGACGCCAGAGAGCTAGGAGCCATCCTGGCATGGCAAAACAAATGGGCTCTGGTGCATACTTGGTCCATCCAAGTAGCGGAGCGACGTAGGGAAGGATGGTTCCTGGTGGCCTCCATATCGGAGACCCTGATACCAGTGATCATGCAACACGAGGGCCGCCTGACCGCAATAATCGGAAGTGTGTACATCCGATTCTTGGGGCCAGGTCGCAGATCGTCAGCAACACCGATAAGCCGCACAAGGGGGTCAGCGGAGGAAGCTCCATGCACTGCACCGGAACCCAATAATACCACGCTTACACCGGTCCCCGGAATCGGGGTAGCCGGACTTACAGCATCAAACACTACAGCGGAACAATCAGGAACGCTACCAGGACCTTCACGCGCTGCCGAGGAGGAAGATTCGCCCTACCGTTCGGACGGGGAAATCTCGCGCCTGATAGCGAGCCTGGACACGGGAGAGGAGGAGTTAGTCATACCCGATGGCTACTTCGACCCAGCATCCCATTAAAATCTTGCAAACAAACCTCCAGCACAACATGTCGGCAACGGCGACACTGCGCAAATGGCTGGAGAACAACACCACTGCCGTTGTCCTAATCCAGGAACCCTGGATAAAAAGTGGCCGCATACATGGACTCTCCAATATGAGAGGTAAGTTGTTCGTGTCATGCCCACATGACACGGGCCCCCGAACATGCATCTACGTCACGAGGGACATAAATGCACATTTACTCACAGAGTTCTGTTCCAGAGACCTAACCGCAATACGGATCTCCGCAACTCTGAACCACATCGTGCCGGAACTAGTCATTGCATCAGCATACATGCCAGAGAATGAAGAGATACCGTCCCACAACTTCGCCGGGCTAATCAACCACTGCGAAACAACAAAAACGGAGCTGCTACTAGCAGCCGACACAAACGCACACCACACACTGTGGGGCATGGACAGGTGCAACGATAGAGGTAACGATTTAGTTGAATATCTTTTTAGCACTAATTTAAACATCCTCAATAAAGGATCCGAACCAACCTTCGTTACGAAACGATGCCAAACCATCATAGACATGACATTTACGACTGACTTAATAAGGGACCTCGTCACAAACTGGCACGTATCAAAGGAGGCATCATGCTCCGACCACAGGAGAATAAGATGCGACATACAAATTAACATACCCCTGCCCCCACCAAGCAGGAATCCACGAAAAACAAACAAAATAAAGTACACAAACACTCTGCACTCGAAACTGGACGACCAGCCTCTGTCGCCATCCATAGATGACATACAGCAAATTGAGGCGCAGGTAAGTGCTATATCAAACATAATCGACCACAGTTATCAAACTGCGTGTCCGCTGTACACACCACGGGCAAATGCACCCGAAAAACAACAAAACTGGTGGGGACCTGAACTGAAGCGACTCCGTAAGATAATAAGGAAACGTTTCAACAGGGCCATGAACACTAGAGCAAACGAGGACTGGGACTCCTATAAAGAGGCAAAGTCAAAATATAAAAAACGTATCCGATACAGATCTACCGAAGCATGGAGAAATTTTACCACAAGTATAAACTCCTGCGAACAAGCAAACCGCGTCAGGAAGGTACTGGCCACCCAACCACACCATGGGATAGGCAGTCTCCTAAAACCAGACGGAAACTACACCAGCTCACCGGGGGAAGCACAACAAACTCTGATAAAGACTCATTTCCCCAACTGCAGGTTCCTACAAATCGCAGAGGCAAGAGCAGACTGGTCACTTCCATCAGAAGAAGGCTGGGACTACGCGCGCACTGTAATAACACTAGACAAGCTCTCATGGGCGATAAACAGTTTCTCACCCTTCAAATCCCCTGGTCCGGATGGAATATTTCCGGCGCTCCTACAGTGGGGAGGAGAAAAGCTCTACACACCACTACTATCCATAATGCAAGCCTGCCTAGCCTACAGGTACGTGCCCGCAAGCTGGAGGAGAGTGAAGGTAATCTTCATACCAAAACCAGGAAAAAGTGATTACACAAACCCAAAATCATTTAGACCAATTAGCCTCACCTCTTTCCTCACAAAAACACTGGAAAGACTGTGTGAGAGAACCCTTCGGGAAAATGTGTTGACCCACTTTCCCCTTCATACAAATCAGCATGCATACACAGCAGGCAAATCAACCGAATCGGCCCTCCACCAGGTGGTAAGCCGGGCGGAAGTGGCGATACAAAACAAAGGTATATGTCTAGGTACTTTCATCGATATTGAGGGTGCCTTTGACAAAACAAATTTCACCAGCATCATGTCAGCACTGGAACATCATGGTGCAAATCCGGTCCTATCAGGATGGATAAAGAACATGCTCAGTAATAGAACACTTCTACTAAACCACGAAACAGAGGTGGTAGAGGTGGTGAAGGGATGCCCCCAAGGAGGAGTCCTTTCACCACTTCTGTGGAACCTAGTAATAAATAGCTTAATTACTGAAGTAAACAAAAAACACCTCTACACAGTCGGCTATGCAGACGACATCACAATTCTCATTACTGGTAAGGAAGCCAACATAGTATGTGACCTCACCCAAACTGCTCTCCGAATAGTAGAAAAATGGTGTGCAAAATACGAATTAACCGTAAATCCAGGTAAAACGGAACTCGTAATGTTCACCCAAAAACGAATTCTGGGCAACTTCAGACTCCCCAGACTCTTCGGCACAGAACTAACACTTTCCAAGGAGGTTAAGTACTTAGGTATCACCTTGGATAACAAACTGACCTGGCGCAAACACATAGACGACAAGATAAACAAGACTAGCATCACCTTCTGGCACTGTCGCAAGATGTTAGGTAAGTCCTGGGGTCTCTCGCCGAAGGTAACACTGTGGCTATATAATATGGTCATACGCCCCATGCTATGCTACGGAGCGCTGGTATGGTGGCCCAAATGCCAGCAAATTACATGTCAGAAAAAACTACAAAAGTTCCAAAGGCAAGCCTGTCTTGCGGTGACAGGGGCCATGAGAACCACACCGACCGCTGCGGTTGAGGCCATGCTGGGCATAACCCCGCTGCACCTTCACATTACACAAGAGGCCTCTGCAGCAGCTCTTAGATTAAAATCCCTAAACTTATGGAGTAACATCAGCACCCATCACACAAAACTTCTAGATATCATCTATAACGACACTCCCATTCTCATGTCGGGATCGGATAAAATACCAAAAATCTTTATTTTTGATAAAAAGTACAAGATCCAGTTATTCGAGGAAGACAACGTTGAAGGCTTAAACCTCACAGAGCTTAGAGTCTTCACGGATGGATCAAAAACCAGATCTGGCACAGGCAGCGGAGTTTTCTCCGAGGACCTACAGATCAGAATAGCAACGCCACTAGGATCACACAACACGGTTTTTCAAGCCGAAACCTATGCGATCTTAGAGGCAGCAACGGCTATAGCTTCCAGAGAGGTAAGGAACACTAATATTAGAATACTCTCGGACAGCAAGTCAGTACTACAGGCCTTAAACAACCACAGCATTAGCTCAGGCCTCATCTACGACTGTCATCAGCGTCTGGCTGAGATAAGTAAGTACAACCACGTCACTCTACAGTGGATCAAAGGACACAGTGGCTCCAGAGGCAATGACGCAGCAGACGAGCTCGCAAGAAGCGGCTCTAGCCAAAGGTCAATCGGCCCGGAGCCAATGCTACCACTACCGATAGGCACCATGAAGACAATGCTGTCCCACAGAACACACACTCTACACAACACACTCTGGACAAGCCTAACGGACTGTCGGCAGGCGAGGGAGGCACTGCCCGAACTCGACTGCCGACAAGCCAGAAGGCTTGTGACGTTAGAAAAATCCCGTCTGCGTCTCTTCACAGGTGTCTTAACAGGGCACTGCCTATTAAACAAACACCTACATACGATAGGAATTACTGACAGTCCCCTTTGCAGGGCATGTATGGCTGAGGAGGAGACGGTCAGCCATCTGCTACTGCGATGTGAGGAAGTCAAGAACTACAGGGCGAAACATCTCGGCAACCCGGAAACCGTCCCTGAAGCTCTGCACAACCTGCGGGGCCTGCTGGCGTTCCTGGAGGAGATCGGCTGGCTCGTGTAAACGAGTAGAAGAGTCCTACCCGTACGCAAAACCCGCGCATTAGACGTGGAATTGCGGAAACCAGCCTGCGCCGACAAGTACAAGTACAAGTACAAGTTGGTCAAAATTTTATTTACATAAACAAAAATATTCCTTTAAGGACGCCCACACCGCCGCCCGCGACGCCCGAGCCACCGCCAAGGGCATTGTACATACGTACCACGCGTTCATTGTCTAGTAGTAGCTACGTCAAGCCGTAGCGTTAGGACACGTTTGTTTTGATTTGAAATATCTTTTTAAATTTTTTGATGAACTTTTTTTTCTTTTTTGGCGGTCGCCACATATCGAAACGGGTTCTGGTCGACCAGCTGATGGGGTTGTCTTCGGATTGATATAACCCTTATGTAACACCCGGTATAATAGTTTTTTTTTTATTCCGCGGCCCAATGCTGCGGCCGCTCTAACGTCCGTTGCCGGGCGTCTCTGGTTACAGGCATAACGTATTTCCAATGGCGCCCGGCGGTCCTCTTTATAATAGTAGTGTAGAAAACCGGTCAAGTGCGAGTCGGACTCGCGCACAAAGGGTTCCGTACTAAAACGGCAAAAAAATCACGTTTGTTGTATGGGAGCCCTCTTAAATATTTATTACTCTGTTTTTTAGTATTTGTTGTTATAGAGGCAACAGAAATACATCATCTGTGAAAATTTTAACTTTTTAACTATCAGGGTTATGACATGTTCATGAGATAGCGAAGTCTCAGTAATAGGGTTCTCGTTTTACAATAGGGTTCTCGTTTTACACTTTGGGTACAGAACCCCAAAAATAAATAAAAGAGAGTGCATAGGTTCGTGAGTCAGTAGGTGCACTGCGTGCAGATGACCTGAGCCCTGAAGAAGTTAAAAGAGCCCCTTATCACCCAAATACATATTACTTAAGTATTTACCTATTAATATATCCCATCTAAAATCAAACAATCGAAGTGGGCATGTTTATTTAAGAGCTACAATGTCAAAGATATCACATTATCACAGAATAGGGAATAGTACTTACATACAGAACTTGCACTCCGACGTTAATTAAAGCACATTATTTTGTTTACAGAGAACATAATTCGAACGTTAGGGTTGTCAGGAAAGTACCAGCACAATTTGACCAATAATTATGACGTTAATTCCTCAATATCAATCCTTTCAATGACGTTTCACAAACAAGAGACAACCCTTACTGATTTACAACTTCAAGTTGTCGCTGACGTCACGTATTTTTTCGGTTGTTAGGCGAGTGACATAGGCCTGACATTATAGGCACACATTAATATCTATACCTATCTACTTATACTATACAAAGAGGAAAGATTTGATTGTTTGTTGATTTGTTTGCATTGAACGCTACGTGACTGTTGAACCAATTTAGAAAAGGCACTAGTTAGTAAAACTACATTATCCCAAGTCACTTAATTATGCTACTTTTTATACCGGTAATGTGTTCTCGTGGAAGCCAAACGTAATCAGCCATAGATATCGATAAATACATAGTATAATTATAAATACATAGTATATTATTGATATATAATGTGTAATTAGCTATGTACGAGAGATTAGAAGTATTATGATAAAGAGTGTTCGGGCGTCTCCGCTAGACATCGGCCGTCGCATTTCATTTGATGGACATCTAGCTGAGCAACGTAGGAACAAAGAGACAATTCATTATGCTACTAGATATCGGTCTATATCGTTGTTATTGCGTGCTAACCGGTTGCAGTTATATTAAATAGCAGAATGGTTAACAAATTAGCCGTAGTTACTGGCGCTAATAAAGGACTTGGATTTGCTGTAGTGAAAGCATTGTGCCAAACATACGATGGAACTGTTTGTTTAACTACCAGAGACAATAACAGAGGTTTGAAAGCTGTTGAATCACTAAACAAATTAGGATTAAATCCTGTTTTCCATCAACTGGATATAAGTGATAGATTTAGTGTTAAAAAGTTTGCGGAATTTGTTAAATCGAAGTATGGTAACATCGATGTTTTAGTAAATAATGCGGCTGTTTTGGAATGGAATTCAATATATCCTAGCTATGAAGTGGCTAAAACTACTATTGATATCAACTATAAAAGCCTATTGATTATTGAAGAATATTTATATCCTTTACTACGACACGATGCTAGAGTAGTAAATGTATCTAGTCCCTGTGCTCACCTTTCCAATTTAAAAAATGAAAGATGGATTGAAAAATTAAAAAATAAAGGATTGACAACTGCAGAAGTCAATGAATTTGTCGATGAATATTTGGGGAGTGTCAAAAATGGAACGTTTAATAAAAACGATTTTGCCGGCGAAGGCGAACACGCTGACTACAGAGTTTCAAAGATTGCTTTAACCGCATTAAATATGATCCAGCAACGGAAATTTATAAATATGTCAATTAATGCTGTATATCCAGGACATATAAGGACTGATATGGCTCAAGGTGTAGGCAATTTAGATCCAGACGAAGCTGCTGTTATTATTATGTATATATTAGAAGCTCCACCAGATTTGAAGGGTTGCTTCATGTGGCATGACAGGCAACTTATTAATTGGTTTGACGATAAGCCTGACTTAGCTAGTCATGTGAATATTACTTACTAATTCATACTTATTTTAATACGAGGGTGGATTGAAAAGTAGTCGGCCTAACACTGATCCATTTAGTTCTAAAAATCAAATCTACCCACATTATTTAGTTCAGTTCAGACCTGTTAATTGTGTGAAGTTTGAAACGTGTGCGATAATCAGTTTTAATTTTATAAATTTATTAACAAAGCAATCTGACATCATTTCCGCAAATGGAGCAAATCGAGCAGCGTGCCGTCATTAAGTACCTCCATAAGAAGGGGCTGTCATCAAAAGCCATCCATGATATGGTCAGTACATTAGGGGATTGCGCTCTTTCATATTCATCCGTCAAAAAATGGATAGCAGAATTCAAGCGTGGCAGAGAAAGTGTGAAAGACGAACCCCGCTCTGGAAGGCCTTCGACGTCCACTACTGACGAAAATGTTAAAAAAAATACTCGACTTAATTATGGGAGACCGCAGATTGAAAATTAGAGAGATAGTCGAGATTATAGGCATCTCTTATGAACGTACTCAAAACATAATAGTCAACGTGTTGGGTTTCCACAAGGTGTCTGCAAGGTGGGTTCCGCGACTGTTTTCAGTTGTTCAAAAAAGGATGCGATTGACTATTGCACGCGACTGTTTGGAGTTATTTGAAGCTGATGAATGTGATTCTTTGAATGGTTTTGTTACTATGGACGAAACATGGGTTCATTACTGTACACCGGAAACAAAAAAACAATCAAAAAAGTGGAAAAGACCTGGTTCATCACCCCCCAAAAAGGCTAAGTCGATTTTGTCGGCAAGTAAGGTGATGGCTTCAGTATTCTGGGAAGAATGGTTTCGAAGGGTGTGATTATGGTTGATTATCTTGAAAGGGGTCAGACTATAAACTCTAAACAATGCCTACCCTCTCTTCCTTAAATTCTATTCCTTCTACTTTGTCCATCCAAAGGCTGCCTGTAAGAAATCACTTTTTAGTGATAAGGCCGCCATTTGTATATTATAAAACCTGTTTGTATTTGTTATGCTTTTTATATTGGTGTACAATAAAGTTTTATTGTATTGTATTGTACTATAAACTCTGATTATTACTGCACCTTACTACATCGTTTACGAGAGGAAATAAAAGAAAAACGTCCAGGAATGATCAGAAGAAAAGTCCTGTTTCATCAAGATAACGCTCGTGTTCACACGTCTGTCCAATCAATGGTAGAAATTCGCAACTGTGTCTTTGAACTGTTACCGCATCCACCTTATTCACTTGTTCTGGCACCGTCAGACTTTTTTCTGTTCCCTAACCTAAAAAAGCACTTGGGAGGTCAAAGATTTTTGACAAATGACGAGGTCAAAGCAGCAGTAGACGCATATTTTGACTCTAAGGAAGAATCATTTTTTTTCAACGAGCTAAATGCTTGGAAGGGAAGATGGCAAAGTGCATTGAACTTGATGGTGATTACGTTGAAATATAAAAATATATTTCATTTATTATGTATTTATTTTCTTGGTTAGGCCGATTACTTTTCAATCCACCCTCGTAGCTTTTTTTACGTAGGTTGGTGATACATTTACCCATTTTGACTCCTCGCTACGGGAGTAGCGGGGGATTTCGAGTGGGACTCCCAGTCCTTGGATAGAAAACGGACCGGACTACCTACTAAAACCTATCCACGGTGTTTCTCCTTCGCCTTAACCGGGCCCCCGGATAGGCAGAATCGGGGAAGCGACGGCATCACTGAAAAGAAGCGCTCCAAAGAACTTTTCACGGGAGGACCTTGCTTACTATTTGAATCTTTGAATAACTAATGAATAAATTTGAATATACTTATTTGTAAGTATATGACTGGTACGAGTACCTACCTATCTTATTATTATATGGTAGGTAGGTCACCACCAAGAGAATGCACAGAGTAGAACGGAACAGAAAGTCCGCTTTCTATCAACGTGCAAAAAAGCATACAAACAAAGTGTGTCGCACTAAAAGCTAAAGATTAAACTGAGAAATATTAGACACTGTAAATATTTATAAATAAATATTTTTGGACATTCTCACACTATGTCATCTAGCCCAAATTAAGCAAATACTATAAGCTTGTGTTATGGGATGTAGACGACTGATAAACATGTCCAGTGTCCAGTGATCCAGTCTCGCCGCGTACCTGACAAACGGTACACACACAGTCACACACCCGCAAAAACATTGCGTAGGTATAGGTAGGTACCTACGTGTAGTGGACTAATGGTGCAACTGCAACCGATATTATTACCATTAGACTACCTATTACTATTCTGGGACTCTGTTCCGTCTATTTACTCGTGTGACTTTATTATTATGTGAGAAGTAGCTAGATATTACACCACTGGTAAACAAACAGCGATAGGTGAGTCAAGCAAGTTCATTATTATCAAACCACTCACTCACGAGCAGTGCGCATTTCAATGTCACAGACTCACAACATGGCGGACAAGATAGCAGTTGTCACCGGTGCAAATAAAGGCCTAGGATTCTCAGTTGTAAAAGGATTGTGTGAAAAGTTCGACGGAATAGTTTATTTAACATCAAGAAACGATGAAAGGGGTAAAGAAGCCGTAAAAACATTAAATGAACTTGGATTAAAACCTTTGTATCATCAACTGGACGTAAGTGATCGAGAAAGTGTCAAACTTTTTGCTGAATTTTTAAAAACGAAACACGGCCATCTCGACGTGTTAGTAAATAACGCTGCTATTTTAGAATGGAATGAAGTTTATCCAACCTACGAGGCCGCCAAAAGGAATATTGATATTAATTACAAAAGTTTATTATCTATTGAGGAATATTTGTATCCGTTGCTAAGAGATGGCGCTAGGGTCGTCAACATATCGAGTGCTTGTGGACTTCTTTCAAATTTAAGAAATCAAAAATGGATTGACATATTATCGGATCCGGATTTAACAACAGAACAGATCAATGAATTTGTTAATGGTTATTTAGAAAGTGTTAAAAAGGGGACGTTTGATAAAAATGATTTTGCTGATGATGGAAAGCATGCTGAACATAGAGTATCGAAAATTGCCTTGACAGCTTTGACTAGAGTCCAGCAGCGGAAATACGAAAACATATCCATCAATGCTGTTCATCCAGGTCATATAAAAACTGATATGGCTAATGGCGGTGGAGAAATAGATGCTGATGATGCAGCCAAAGTTATTTTGTATCTAATTTTGGATGCTTCGCCCAAATTAAAAGGAACTTTTATGTGGCATAATAGGAAATTGGTAGATTGGTCCGATGCGAATACTGGTGAATATTATGTATTTCGTGGAGTTGGTGACAAAAAATAGTTGTAACAAGCTAATAGCCGTAATAATATGCACTCCGTTTCTTTTTTTTCATAACTAACGTTTCTTTTTTTAAAATAAGTTATTTAAGTAAAAGTTTTGTTGATTTTTTTTTAATGATTAAGCACGCAAATATTTATTTTGACAGAAAATAGATTTTATGTCTTTTTTTATTGTCAAGTTTTTGAAACAATAAGTAAAGTTTGCTGAATACCTATTTATTATTGAAGCCTATTAAAGAATGTGCTGTGAGAAATTCCTACCCCTAGTGCATAGACAAGTTTTACAGTTAAAAATAATAAGAAAAGAAGATCCAGTGACTCAATATCGCAGCAAGAGATGGTTCCGTCTGTAATAAATAAGAGTAACCATTACCACAGAATAGGGAGTACTTACATACAGAATTTGTACTCCGACGTTAATTAAAGCACATTCTTTTGTTTACAGAGAACATCATTCGAACGTTAGGGTTGTCAGGAAAGTTCCAGCATAATTTGACCAATAATTATGACGTTAATGCCTCAACATCAACTCTATGGTCAATGCCGTATCACAAACAAGAGACAATACTTACTGACTTACAACTTCAAGTTGTCGCTGACGTCACGTATTTTTTGCGATTGTTAGGCGAGTGACATAGGCCTGCCTACAGTTCATCAGGTTTTAAACGTGATTACATTATATAACTAGTAGTTAGTTTTCCTAAAAACAATTCCCGCAGGAAAACTTTACCGGGATACAAAGTATCCAATATAAATATGTCAATCTAGGTTTTTTTTATAAAATAAATAGCAATCTGTCTTCTTATTCTTTTTTTTTAAAAACGTGTCTCCATCGATATTCATTGATGATTTCGCCAATGTCAAGGTAATGCTTGATTAGTTGATAGTCTACACAGAAGAACTAGTTATTCCTAACTAGCTCCAAGTGCAGGACAAGAAACGTTGTTCGGTATGTGAGTGTCTTGGAACCCGATTTTTGCGGAGCGCCAGAGGTAATCTAAAAAGCCACCTGCCACACGCTCAGCAAAATACGAACCCCCAAATCTGTCTGGTTTATGCGTTAATTTGAGTTGACTAAAATTGTATGTCATCTGTGTGATGTCTGCCAACATTTCAATAGTAGTCAGGTATCTAAGGCTTTGCAATTTGCGAATATAAAAATTTGAGGCCGATGATAATTAGTATTACCATTACTACTTTGCTACTTTTTACTACTAACAAAGCAGCCTTTCCTACAAAGCAGCGCTGTCTCCAGGGGACGGACGCATAATAATTGCGTAGACCGTCCCAATCCGCTGACGAGTAGTGCCATAGACGTCGTGCCATTTCTACAGCACGTGCAGGAGGTGACACCTTCATGCCAGCGTGAACCACACAGTGGTCGGAACTACCCAATGGGGCTCCTACCGAAACACTGTACTGGGCTGGGCGACTCGTCAGCAGTAGATTTAGCAGGCGGGCGCGTGATCTGACCTGTCTGGGATCCGGGTGATATCGCATACCAGCTGGGTCAGACCGTGGGAGAGAGCGAACGCGTGGGCGGCCCTACCCGCATGATCAGTCCTGAGGGACCCCAGCCATTCAATGTGATGGCCATTGAAGTCCCCCAGAAACACTAGGTCAGCGTTCGGGAACCGCACCTGCGCATCATCAGCCGTCTCGCTGAGATACTGGAAGAGCTTTGTTGTCTCAGAATCCCCTGTGTGGGAACGGTAGACGCACACGTAGATCTGGCTCATAGAGCCATGGTCTACGTGCAGCCAGAGGACGGAGTTGGAGGGGTTCTCTAGGCAGCGCAACCGGCGGCAGCAAACATCCGCCCTAACGAACACGCACACCCCGGCTTTATCTCGAAATTGTTCCTCGATGACATAGCCGGGGTAACACACGTAAGACGTGTCGTCAGGGCGGCGTATTTGTGTCTCCGTGAGGAACATCACAGCGGGCCATGCCGTCTCTAGGTGATGGTGGACGGCATCGAGGTTCGCATGTAGTCCACGGATGTTGGTGACCTCCACCTCGTAAAGTGAAGTTGTGGGGTTTCCTTGGACCGCTGTGGAACGTTTTCTTTTTTTATGTTGCACTGCCATTATAAATTTGAAGAAGAAGCGTGAAGACAGGGCGACATTTGGTGCAGCAGTAAGTGACAAAGCGCAGGGGCTAGCTTCGTCTGGAACCGTGTGGTTAGATCGGAGCCGACCCGCCGGACGGAAGGGCTCCCAAACCCCCCTGATGCAAGGCCACCGCTACCCCACACCGGTTACCACCCGGAGCGGTGATCCCACATCAGGATTATGCGCAACATGTGGGGCAGCCTCTTGGGGTGGTTGGTCCCAGGCGGGCCCCATGACTGTGTTGCGGGCGGCCGCGGCAATCCCGTTGCTAAGGGTCTCCCTGGCCGGCGAATCGACCCACACCAACCACACTAAACTCCGCTTCACCCCCACTGGTCCCATGCCTGCTGCATCGTACATCGCCCCGGCCCTGGCGGTGCAGCTGCTGAACCCCTAAACGCAACCCAGCCTGGGTTAGGTTACTTGGGGTTCTAGCACAGCTAGCGCTTGGGGTTCTAGGGGGGGGCTTTAGCACAGCTGCACGGTGGTACCCCCCCGGACCAACACTGTTGTACCACCTGGTACCCACGTACGGCGGGCGTTTCGGTTGAGGAGGATGAGGGGAGAATTGAGGAAAGTGGAAGGGGGTGGCGTGCGATATAGCACAGCAAACAGTGCATC